>OU862908.1:20333167-20933167 GCA_917880885.1 Limnephilus marmoratus
CTTTTTTCGGTAACCAAAGAGTTTAAAAAATGTCTACAAGACATGACAAGTGCCAGCATCCTATTTTATAAAAAAATCCAACTTCGTACTCGATTTAGCTATTCGAAAACAAAACCTCAAATCAAAAAAGTTATACTTATTTACCACAAAATCGACTCCAAATTCGTTGATTGGCCAATTTTTACACTTGTACTATGATTTTCCGGACGCAGTGCATAACCTTTGAAAAAACCTTGTTGCTTTTAAATCATTTTATAGTTTCGTAAAATTTAAAAATTTTTACTGTTTGCACGAACTTTTAAAAACACAATAATTTTTTGTTAGCTGATTTGTTTTTGAGTCCTACCCATATAACTTCATGTTACTTAGGTTTTTTTAAATTTAATATAAATATAATTTACATTATAAGTTTTTTTTATTTTTTTTTATTAGCAAAAAATTTTTGGTACATGGAGACAGGAACATACATAAAAACATAAAATATAAGAGAGCAACAAAAAAAGATCCCACAAAGGCGAAGTCTGAGCGTGGATATATTATGTGGATATTAAAAATACCTATTATATTTTTTAGTACATGGTTGTATTTTGATGATGTACCCATACCTTATATTATTTTCTTTTATTTTAATATACATTATCAGAAAAAAAACAGTTATTGGACGTGTCTGTATATACATGCTTTAATGTGCAGGAAACGATAAAAAAAATTCTTCGATGTATAAGTATTGTAGATATTAAAATGTATCGATGTTATTTTTATACTTAATTACATTTCACGCAAGATTGATCACAGTAAGATGCTGCAAAAGTTTTAAGATTGAAAATCACAGTAATGTTAACTTATTCAAAATCAGGGGCAAACTTCGGTAAAAAAATTTGATTTGAGATTTTCACGGCCAAAAAAGTATTATCGTGATTTATTTTGGTTATTATTATTATGGTTGGTGATTTAGCCGGGGCGCTCGGATTTACGGGGTGGGGTTTATCTAGGTCTCGGTGGCAAATTCATTTGTCCACCTACTGTGTGGCGGGCCGGATCTGGAGAGACTGTTTGAGGGAGACGGGAGACCTAACCTAGATCTCTCTCGTTCCATCAACTCGTACCACACAGGGATTCCAACCCACCCCATTTACCTTTTTTCTTCCCAGAACTTCCTCTCCTTATTTTCCCTAAAAAGACACCCACATAACAACCCAAAAGATGACTTAGGCCCTGAGGAAGATTTTTTCCTTAGGGCCTCCAGTGTCGAGCCAATGTAAAAAAAGAGCTTTCCTCGGCAGTATACCCATGTATCAGTACACTTAAATCCAAGTACATTCTTACATACTCCATACTCGTACGATAGTGATAATGTATTAAGTAATTTGATTTTCTATAATTAATATAGCAATTATAGCATGTTGGCATTACATAAAGTCAGTGCCAAGGATACCTAACATAAATAGTTGACAGTGTAAAATACTGGCGACGGCTCATTAGACCTGCTCTAAATAAAGGGGTGGACTTTAATGGCCAATTTTATATGATAAATAAAAATTAAATACTTATCGACAAAAAATAAAAATACTACAAAACCGGCAGGTAATCTGGATCTCTATTATTATTTTTTATTTCCCTTAAAAAGCTAAGGGAACGTACCCATACTACGTGACCCACTTTTTGCAATTTTAAACCCCCCCCCCCCCGTCCCCAGGTGACTAAATAGCAAATTATATAAAATTCCCTCGATAGAAAAAAATCGCAAAGTATGCTCCAAAAATTATTATAAACACGTGTGTTTCAGTTATTTTACAACTTAGGGAACTTACCCATACTACGTGACCTGTTCGGGGGGGGGGTCTTCAAAATACCACGCTTGGTACATGAGCGGCGGGCTCCATAGGTTTATGGTCACCGGGGGGGGGGGGGGGGGGCTTAAAAATTGCAAAAAGTTGGTCACGTAGTAGGGTACGTTCCCTTGTATGTATGAAAAAATTCAGAGTGTTTCTTTAAAAGCTGTTTAAGACAACCCCGCTAGATTTTTGCTTTATTTTAAACGAGTCATGTTTTATTAAACATTTTCACAATTTTCCCATCGATTTTTTCGCTAAATGTTAGCGCGCTCCTCTAAAATTCGTAATTACATATCTCTCTACCTTCTTCTTTTTTAGCGCGGATACGGCGCCTTAACGCTAGAGTTTATTTATTTATTTATTTACGGACAATTATTAACAATATATCAATAACACAAATAGAAAAAAAAGAGAGATCACAATGAAAGGAGATTACATATAGATGAAGAGCATTGACAAAATACATATAATATAAAAGTACATAGAGAAGATAACTACAAGTAGCTTGAAGATGGATTTAAAAAGACTTTAAAAAACCACATTGCGTAACGACTGCCGAAAGTCATTTAGGCTTACACCAAAAAATTCAATGCTTTGATTTGTGTTGACTAGTCTCGACATTCTGGATAAAGGAGAATGATATCCATAATTAGTAGAATGTTGATTGAGGAACAGCAATTCATTATTTCGGAGTCTACGGGAAGGAATGTTGAACTGGATGAGTTGTAACAAAGCAGGTGTGTCAGTAATACTGTTGATAATTTTGTAAATGCATATTAGATCAGAGTCCTTTCTACGTTTTTCTAAAGAGGAAATGTTTAAAGTTTGTTCAATTTCATCATACGAGTATTCTCCTCTTTCAAGTCCTAACCTCCAAGCAATTCCTCGTAGGAAGCGATGGTATATTATAAGTTGGCGGTATATTAGCCGCCAATCTTCGTTTATTCCTATGCAATGACAAAACAAGTGTTTTTACGAAAGTATAATAATAAAATGCCTCAATGTATGGACACAGGTTTCCGAGTGTTGAACAGTTATGAAAATAGTGGATTGTACTTTAAAAATGGTGAACCGACGTTTGATCCCCGAAAATGATATTGGGTGGCGCAAAACTACCGTTTTATTTTTAATCTTATTGTAATAAGATTCAAACCATATCGGTAGTTTTGCGCCACCCTTTACTAAAAATTTATAATTTTTTGTGCATATTTATTAATTTCAATCGTAAAAGATATTCAGTTCAACATCAAAAATTCCCTTAATGCACAGTGTCGATATTTTTGTACTTATGCGCTGGTACATACAGTAAATATAGAAGCAGATTTTTCCTTGATGCATTTGAATGAGAATATGTTTTATTCTTCTGTTGTTTGGCGGTACATCCTCTCTGCACATCCCTACGGGGTCATTTAGTTATATTTTGTGTAATTAGGTACAACATATTTTCCCTAAAGCGACTGCACATTGTACCTATATAAGTATGCCGGGGGACCAATTGTCGGCGGAAAAAACTGTCATGGAATCTTTAAAATTTCATTATAAACATAAACCGATAATAATTATTTTCAACAAATATTTTGTTCTATCAGACTGTTCTAACAGATTCCTTAGTAATCGTGCATAAAACGATATTTAATATCAATGTAAATATAAATACGCACCAGTAGTTAACCGCTTTCAAAACATGAGAGAGATAGCCACAATCCAAAAATCTATGTATTTTTAGTGTGCCTTATATCGCAACAATATTGTTAATACCTATATAGGTAATACCTAGGCATAAAAATCGGTTGGCAAAAGAAATCTCGAGTTCGCGATTCCGAGCGCAAAAGCGGTTTTTATTTATTTTGTGAATAATTTTATAAGAAAGATAAAAGTTAACCAATGGAAACTATCACAGATAATTTTATCCATTATATTGTAATTTTAAATAAAAAGTAGTTTTTTTTATACGCGTTAATACATTTCTAATGAAAAATACATTTTAGTAATTTACACTTATATTTTTTACAAATTAACAATATTTTTCTACTATTACTACCTACTCAACGGAAACGGTGAAAAACCTTAAATTTTTCGAAAAGCAAACTTTTTGTATTTATAATTTTAACCGATTTTTAGTAAAGATTAATCTAAAATAGTGATTTAGCTTTTAATTTATAGTTTCCTTTTCAACGTTCTGACTCTGAGAAATCCGTCTGATAACTAAGTTATTTCTGTCGTTCGCCACCAATCTGAAATTAAACAGCAAAACTTATTTTTCATTTTATTCGGTCAAATGTATATATAGAGTTGCTACTAGTTATCTACGTTCATGGGAAAACAATCTGAAATAGTTATTAGGTTATAAAGAAAGACTTAAGTCTTCCCTTTTCCCAATTACTTTTGTATTTAGGTAATACTCACTTCATGTTTTAATAACTCCTTTGTACTTCAACCACCACATTTACATTTTTTAATGCCTTTACATTCTTAAAACAATATCTTTCAATATATTTCCCTCGGGACCTATGTTATCATTGGGGATGCCGTGTGAAGAGTCTTTTTAGGAGAAGGAAGGAGAGAAAGGAGAAGGGTAGGAGGGGAATCTGGGGGTCAGTGTCCACGAGTGACGTTTGAATCCATTCCTCCCATTGCGTTGCAAGGCAATGGGACGAGAGCGTCCAGTTGCATTGAGAGGTCAAAGGGCCTTCGTCAATTGACCTTTCCATAAATGGGCTATAATAATAATAATATCAAATGTAATAACGGGCTACTATAACCTGACCTTCCAGGTCACCGGAGTTTCTTTCGAGTAGTTCCTCTAATTTACTTGTGTGCATTCTGTCTTACATGTGAAATTTAAAAAGTAGATATATGTTATTTTCATATTTAATTTTTTATGTTATTAGTCGAAGAGTTTTCTATAAGTAATTATCATAATATTACGAATATTGTAGACGGTAGGGACTCCGGGGCCTAGAGCTGCTAGTTACATTGAGTATTACTAATTTTGTTGAAAAATCAAAACTCAAATTATTAAAAATTCCTAGTCCATCCCCGAACCTGGTTTAAGATGTGAGGATGTCTGGGTGCGCGTGTTCTAACGGTGGTGCCATATTATTCTTTTCAATCTTTGTTCAGCCTCGTATGATTCGCGAACTTATCGCGAATAATCAATATGTGATAGCGGTATAAAATAAACCGGATTCTTAATAAAATCTTCATTACAAATTTAACTAGTTTAGTGTTGGCTCGTCCTAAGTTAGTTGCACTTAGTTATTATAAATTAAAGTTCTAATTAACCCAAAATGTGCGAAGTGCCTAATTACAGAATTGAGAAGGACGAAAGGCTGGGGAGGTATCTGGTGGCTAATAAGTCACTGAAAAAAGGGACACTTGTTTTTACTGATGTGCCCTTTGCCCTTGGACCAAAACCGGGTAGGTTTTAACACTATTTTTAAGATTATTTTGATAAATATTCCCCTAACCGCCGTACTTTTATTAGGCACAAATTTTTGATATCACATGCACTATGTTTCAATTTAATTAGTACAAGAAATACCTAATTATGTTTGGATAGATGGTACAAAATGCATTAACTTTCTATTTTATTCAATCGAAGTTCAAAATTTCCCGTATAAAACGATTTTGGATTTTTTTTTACGGATTGACATTTGCGAAAATCAAAAAACAACAAATTGTTCATAAAATTAATTAGATATACCTACCTACCTAGTTCGAAATAATAAATTTATAAGGTAATACTTTGAATCTAAGTAGCATGAACATACCTACATCTAATTTAATAATGGGCTGCAATAAAGACTGTTATAGACCACTTCAATTTATTTTTTAAATAAAACAACAACTTAGTTTGTGTTATGTCTGCCCTTTCCTCGGCAGATAGTAATTATTAAATAAGGTTCTTTGAATATAAAAGTGTTTATTTACTGGAATAACCTAGCTGGTTAGCTACGTCTGTTTACTATTCGGGGGTAGGTAAATCTCTGGAGCCTTGCCACGGGAGCTCGCAAAGTATATCTCTGAGACTGCTTCTTGTACGCCAATGCCATCTGGCGAGCTATGGTGCAAGCTACATGCTTACCGCCATCTATCGTATTCTTTCCATATGAAATACTTAATTACTCTACATCACACCCTCCCCCACCTAACCTCAAGCCCTGGCTACAATAAATACAAGACATGTTCTTTTCAAAGAAGTTATACAATTTGACAAAAAAAATAGGATTTTAAATATTTCATTTATACATGATTTTATACTCTAAATTCAACCAAACATAGACATGATTTTAAATATTTCAACTTAAATATTTCTGTTTCTCTGGGAGGGACCTTTATGAACGCCTTGAACGGAGCCTTCCTTCCCAAGGTCTTAGTTGAGTAGTTTGCTCTCGATCATCCGCTGGTAATCTGAAATCAAGAGAACTCCACGTTAGCCCCTTCAACAAAGCTGAGGTCCCCAACTCATCTGAAGCGCATTTCGTGACCTCAGACGCGGTGGGTGGGTTATTATCTTCACTCTCCTCTTCCCATCTCACAGATAAACTCTTTAACTGATCAATATGTCTCTTCCAAGTCAACGGAGTACCACAGATCCTAACGATATAAACTTTTTTACCCACTTTCCTTTCTACAATACCTCTAACCCAACCAACTTTATTCACCTGACGGAAGTCCTTGACCAGACACTTTTGACCAACATGTAAATTCCTAATTTTTACGCCCCCATAATTCCTTATTTGATTATCTTGACTCCTTTTTATATTATCGTTAGCTATTTTTCTCTGTTCTGACACATCTTCCTGAGTGGTTTTAGGAATTAAACTACTGAAAGTTGATTTCAGTCTCCTACCAAACATCAAGACTGCCGGTTCTAATCCCGTTGTGCAATGTGGCGAATTTCGATAATCAGATAAAAAATCACATAATCTACTTACATAATTTACTGGAAAATTATTCCTAACCATAATTTTTTTTAAAAATTTTTTTACCGTTCTAACTGAATTTTCAGCTTGTCCATTACACTGAGGGAATTTTACCGGTGAATTTAAAAATTCTATGTTATTCTCTTTAAGAAATTCTTTAAACTCTACACTAGAAAATGCTGTTCCATTATCCGAAACTATGCAATCAGGGTTACCAAAATTAGAGAAAATTCTTCTCAATTCCTTAATCGTGTTAAACGAATCCGCCCTTGGAACCTCTAAGCAATCGATCCACTTGGAAAAAGCGTCACAAATTACAAGAAACATTTTTCCTGCTACCGGTCCGCAGTAGTCTACATGCACCCTACTCCAAGTTGCCCCAGGGTTCGGCCACACTGACAAATGACTCTTAGAAGGTGCCGGCCTCATAGCCGCGCAATCATCACATTTTAGAACCATTTTTTCAATGTCATTGTTCAGTGATGGCCACCAAAAATAAGCTTTTGCTAGGCCCTTCATTTTAACTATTCCTAAATGAGATCTGTGTAATAACTCTAGCACATGTTCTTGTAAGGAACTCGGAATGACAATTCTATGTTGCCAGAAAAGGCAATCCTTGACTATGGACATTTCGTTTCTCTTAACCCAGAATCTCCACAGTACATCATCTCGACCAACTCGTTTTGGCCAGCCCTTACGCAAACACGTTAAAACTTCCTGAATAACCGTGTCTGTCTCTATAGCTGTGGAAATGAGCTTGATATCTATGTGCTCGCATTTATCTACATAACACACAAAATCTGATCCATAATCATCTTCAAATTCTTCTTGAGAATTTTCTACCGGAAGCCGAGATAGAAAATCCGCATGATTATGACATGACTTGACAAATTCTACCTTATACGCAAATCCTGCTAATATAATTCCATAACGCTGCAATCTGTTAGCCGCTAAAACCGGAATGTTTTTGTGTTCACCTAAAATCCTCATCAAGGGCATATTATCTACGCATAAAGTAAACTCCCGACCGAATAGGTATTGAAAGAATTTGTTCAGACCAAACACAATAGCTAACGCTTCTAAATCTAGAATACTGTATTTCTTTTCTGCACTAGACAAACTTCTTGATGCAAATTCGATCGGTCTCATTGAACCGTCCGCAAATGTGTGTAATAACACGGCTCCGAGGCCTGCGCTGCTCGCGTCTGTATATAACTTAAGAGGAAGGTTGGGAAAATAATGAGTGAGAATTCTATCAGAACCCATTAGATACTTTACTTTATCTACTGCGTCAATGCATGACTTCCCAAATTCAAACTTTGCATTCTTCTTTAAAAGATTATGCAAAGGTTCTAAAATTGATGACATGTTCGGTATGAAGTTCCGATAAAAATTAAAAAATCCCAAAAGACTCCTCAATTGATGCACGTCAGATGGGTACGGTGCATTCTTAATTGCTTCCAATTTATCTTTTTGAGGTTCAATGCCCCTTCCCGAAATAACGTATCCCAAAAATTCTATAGATTTAACAAAAAACTGACACTTCCCAGTATTGACACATAAACCACATTCTTTCAACCGCTCGCAGACCGCGCAAATATTATTATACAGATCAAGTTCATCGACCCCTGAAATAATAATATCGTCTGGGTAAAAGGCTACGCCTTTTAAACCTTGTAAACAACTTGATATTGTTCTTGCGAAGATGGCCGGAGCCGATTTAAACCCAAAAACCAACCTGTTATATTGGAACAGACCTAAGTGTGTGTTAATAGTTGTAAACTTTTTACAATGATCCGCTAATTCTAACTGTGAATATGCTTCCTTAAGGTCTAATTTTGCAAAAACTTTGCCCGAACTAACCTTATGTATGACCTCCTCAATCTTTGGCATCGGATATTTCTCTAAATTGGAAATCAAATTAAGACTCCTTTTATAATCTACACAAATTCTTATATTTCCATTTTTCTTGACCACCGGAACAATCGGAGAAGCGAACTCGCTACTTGTAACCGGGGAGATTATACCTTTTTCTACCATCGATCTTAATTCGGATTCGATCTTCCCTTTAATAGAAAAAGGAACCGGCCTTGCATTGAAAAAAATTGGATCCGATTCCTGGTTTACTTTAAAATAAACTTTATATTTGTTAAATCTTCCCAACTTTTGCGAAAACACTTCCGGGTAATCTTGAATAAATTTTTCTCCATTCCTCATTTGCGGCGTCACTAAATTAATTGTCTCCTGAGAAGTTATCCCAAGATCGAAACATTCCATAAAATCTCTCCCCACAATTAATTCTGTTCCTTTTATTACTACAATAAAATTAATATTTTTGTTCCTACCCTTAAATTTCACATCAAAAATCGCCTTTCCTACGACTTTTAAACGATTATTTCCATAACCTGAAATAATCCGCTTGTCTTGTGACAAAATGATTGAACTAAAATGTCGTTTAAAAATACCCTCCGGCATCACACATAAAGATGAACCGGAATCAATCATTGCCGTAAACTTCTTGTTATTAATTTCAATTTCAGCAGTAATCGGACTAATTGACGCAACTAAAACTTTACTATCCCTGTGATTTTCAAAAATGGGATTTATAGGATTATTCTTGCAGAATTTCTGTAAATGCCCAACGCCCTTACATTTAAAACATTTCGCATTACGAAATTTACAATCAAACGATAGATGATCATTCCTTTTGCAAATAAAACACTGTTTTTTAAAACTACCCACGGATGATCTAAAATTCGTACCTGAATTTGATCCTAACCTATAAGCTGGTTTCGTGTTAAAACTACCCTTGGGGCTCGACGATCGTTCCCTACGCTGATCTCGCTTGACCCCATCGCTAGTAACTCGTTTTTTTACTAGGTTTACTTCTGATTTTACTGTATTAGCACTATCCAAAGTTGACATACTAACTGCAAGTCCTTCTATTTCATTAAACGATAACGTTTGCCCTTCCACAAAAATTTTCTCTTTCGCGCGCCCCGGTAACAACCCGATTGCAAACATGTCTATAAGATTTTTTTCAAGCCTCGTTTCGAATTGACAATACGTTGCTAAAGAACGAAGTCTAACCGCGAAATCTTTTATCGTCTCGCCTTGTTGTTGCCTCGCTAAAAAAAAATTCTCCCGTTCTTTAAAAACTGAACGATTTTTGTTACAATGTTTGTCGAGAAGCGCTAAAAGTTTATCAAAAGATAAGTCCGTTACTTTACTTGGAAAACACAGATTAATTAGTAAGGTCAACGTTTCTGATTCTAGGAGATTCAATAAAAAAGCCCGTTTTTTCTCCACAGACGCTTTGTCATCATGGATCACGAAAAATTGCTCTATCCGAAGTCGAAACAACCCCCAGTCTCCGGAGAGATGGCAAAACGGTGGTATTCTACCCGATTCCATAACTCCCAACAAATAAATCGGCAAAGAAAAATCAACAAGAAAACAATAACAAATAATCCCTCTCAAAGAATCAAAAATACTTATCTCAGGAACTCTTCTGGTCTCCCTCTGGGTTTTATCCTTGTCTTCTGATTAATTGATTAATCCAATGATCCACAGATTCGTCCTTGAAACTATTAATCCAATGATCCGTTTTGACCTTGAAACTTCTGATTAATCCAATGATCCACAACCAGATCGCCTCCTTGCGGTATTTCACTTCTGTTCCTAAAACAAAAATCTTCTTATTCAGCCCGTAGCCACGGAACCAAATGCTCCTTAATCTCGAGCAGAATCTCTTCCGATTCCTTGCCAAAACTGCAAGTCACTCCAGCAGTGACTTAGTCCTCCGTGTCCAGCACCAATTGTTATTCGCACGCGTAACTTTCACACAATTATACTTATACGGCTGCGCCAATTGTTATGTCTGCCCTTTCCTCGGCAGATAGTAATTATTAAATAAGGTTCTTTGAATATAAAAGTGTTTATTTACTGGAATAACCTAGCTGGTTAGCTGCGTCTGTTTACTATTCGGGGGTAGGTAAATCTCTGGAGCCTTGCCACGGGAGCTCGCAAAGTATATCTCTGAGACTGCTTCTTGTACGCCAATGCCATCTGGCGAGCTATGGTGCAAGCTACATGCTTACCGCCATCTATCGTATTCTTTCCATATGAAATACTTAATTACTCTACATCACAGTTTGTAACCACGATTTAATTTTTTTTTTAATTATAATTATCCAATTATTATTATTATAAAATTAAACTGGTCTGGAAGTGCAACCTATACGCCCAGTCAATAGGTCGTCAATAACCCCCTTATGTAAGTAACCCCCTTACCTTGCCAATTGAAATTCCAAGTTTTCCGATTAGGTGCGCAAGCGCGTCTATCGGTAGGTAGACCCAATTTTTTGTTTTCGCTAAATATCTCTTTAATAGTTCGTTTTCTGAAAAACATTTCACTAGTATTTGTAGAGCGCAAAATTTGCTTTAATTTATTAAAATAACTTTTTTGATTCCATGACAGTTCAACCCCGACAATTGCCTCCCCGGCATACATATATACAATACATATACAGTCGGTTTAGGGAAAATATGATAATTTATGGTATACCTACTTACACAGAGAGAGTAAATACCGCCTAATAACAAAAGTGTAACACATATATTTTTTCATTCAAATGCATCAAGAATAAAATTACTTGTTTATGTAGGGTAGAGTGGGGATGGTTGAAACACTACTTTTACTTTAACTATGTGTAGTAATATGTCTTTCGTATTTATGGATAAGATGTTTATACTACATGTTCTATGATCTATCTAGTTATCAAATTAAATTTATTGGATGGTTACAACTCGTACAGGTTAGCTACAATAACCACTTAAAGACGATGGGGAAATCTGTTTCAATTATCCCCATAGTGTGGACGATTGAAACAGTATATGTGGGGATAATTGAAACACTCTAAATATCTTTGGAATAATTGGAGTAAATTTTAATCAATGTTAAACATTTTCTTTATTATAACAGTACTCAATGAGATCATGAATACTGATTAAACTTATCGCAAGTATTTTAAAAACCATGAACGTAAATGTCTTTGAAATGAAAAAACTTAAAATACATTTTTTATTATTTGTATTTAAGTGCTCATAGTTATACTAACTATGAGTATTTGGCATATTCAATATAGTTTTACTGCGATATTATCCTGGAGCAGAATAGAACGGTATTAAAAATAAGTTTTTCGCTTTCATACAAAAGTGCTTGTTTCAACCATCACACTGTTTCAATCATAACAATGTTGAATTTACCTCTGACTTGGAAGCATTTTTCTGTGTAAAATTCAGCAACTTTAAGAAGTCGAAAAAATAAAAATTAATCGAATTTGTGGTATGCGATGTGACATCATTATACAAAATATCGCAATATTCGCAAAAACAGCGCTATATAAGTTGTCCAAATTTATTATTATTATTTTAGAACCAAAAACTTTAAATATTCGGTTAAGGGGCATTAGCATCCGTTAAACAATTAAATAGTATCTATTAAAAGAAAATAAAAAGCTGAATATGCAATTCACATGCGGTAGAAGTGAAACATACAGAAAACTAAAGTAGACAAGAGTGGGAGACTACGAAGCACTTTTTTTTTTCAATGTGAAGGATTTTTTTTCATATTTTTGTCGTCGGATTCCAGTGCACCTGGTAAAAAAATTAACCAAAATCGTGTCAAAAATATAGAATTCAAGCAATTGCAAGAGTAGGTACCTACCCATCACAAAAGATTCAATGAGGTTAATTATTAAAAAAAATATAAGAAAGGATAGGGCCTTTACCGGTGCACTCACCCAAATACGAAATTATTAAAGCAACCAACCTATTGAGTGAATATCCTTTAAAACAGGAATGGGTATGTTCGTAGGTAATTACAAATAACTAACCAAATGACTGCCTCAAAACAGGCTTGCCCAGTGAGGCCGGTTGTAACCTAAACTTATAACTATAAGGGTAGGTACGCACTGACCGGCTTGCCGCAACGCGGCTGCCCGTCCGGCTAGCCGCAGGACCCGGTTGCAACTTGCAACTGCGGCCAGCCGGATGGCGGTTAGCCGTAGTCGCAACCGGAAAGTGCGAATGAAAACGCTTCGGTTTCTCGATTGATTGGCTCATTCTCAAGATGGACGTTGAAGAAGTCGCAGCTATTTATTATATTTACTTGTGCTATATAAAGAAAAAGAAACAAAGAAAAAGGTACTGGGTGCATCCTTATTTGCAAACACGAAATGAAACTAAACATTTTGAAATATTTTTCGGAGAGCTCAAAAAGCATGAAGACAAGTTTTGATACACTAGAATGAGTCTGAAATAATTTGAAGAACTTTTAAGCATTTTAAGAACCAGTATAACAAAACATGATAAAAAAAACTAAAAAACGCAAACTACTAGCAACCGCGTAGTGTGTATAGCAACCGTCCAGATGGCCGTCACTCGGGCCGCAGCGCTGCGAGCGACCGCAACGGTATAGCGGCAGCCGCATGACAGTGTGCATAAAAACTAATTTTTCATACATATTTTTGACTGCGGTTAACCGGACGGCTGACCGCATTCCGGCTAACCGCATAGTGCGTAGTTAGCCTTAATCTCTAATATTTAAATATTACCTACTGTTCATGTGTATATTTTTTCTCTGTTATTAACTTTTGTACTTACATAATTGATAAAACAATGTATTCAATTACCGTAGATTTTTTTAGTTACAAATGTAAAAAAATCAATAAATCACGTGAGGGCGTTTGATGCTGAATGTGGTTGTATGAGATCGACTTCATCATCCACTTTCAAGATTACAGAATTACATCTAGTGGGAAGACTTGATGATTTGAATTTCAGAACTTTTTCCATCATAACTTTTAAATTTTCTCTCAGTATGGACGATTGAAACATTGTTATGATTGAAACGTTGCAATCATCCTCATACAAGTTGTTTCAAACGTCCCCACGCTGCATTTTTTGCTTCAAAGCCAAAAATCATTTTAAATAGAAATTAACGCCACGCAAATTCATTATGATAATTCTAAAATAGATAAAGAAGAGAATGTAATAAAACATTTCGCCAAGCTACCCCCAAATATTTAATTTCAAACACTTCTTTCAAAGCTTCACTGTGTACTAATATTTTTCTTTTGTTGGTGTTACTCGTTTTCCAACGTTCATAAATTTTATTTTTATTCATTTTTAGTTTAACCTTTGACTTTTTGGTTTTATTTTAGTAATGTCACTTTCATTCTCTTCTAATGTTCGATATCTTCAATCTTGGGTAATCATCTAAAAAAATATTACGGAACTTATATCGTGTGTAATAATTTCAGGGAGTTTGGCATGATCGTCAACACTTTCTGCCAGTACCTACCTACTTACATTGCATAAAAACCCTTTCTTACATTGCATAAAAATGTAGGTACTTACCTATAATATTTTCAAGAAATGTAGACCTATATACCTAGGTAGGTACTTGGCCACTGAGCTACCACAGTACATTGCATAAAAATGTAGGTACTTACCTATAATATTTTCAAGAAATGTAGACCTATATACCTAGGTAGGTACTTGGCCACTGAGCTACCACAGTAAATATGAAAGATTCCTTTTTTTTACATGAGCTCCACACAGGAGGCCCCGAGGAAAATAATTTCCCTCAGGCCTATGTCATCTTTGTCAGTTCTGGGAAGGAAAAGGGTTTAAGGGGTGGGTAGGAATCTGTCCTGGTCATCCGCCTCCTAGACCTAGACAAACCTCACCCCATGAACCTGCCTATCTACAAGAATCTAAATCAGCTAGATAGAAAAACAATATTTAAATAATATTTCATTTAAACCACAATTAACTCACGAGATACTCTTACATCCATATCGTTTAGTTAGTGTATTTTACTATCTACTAACGAAAAAAAGGCGAAAAGCATCTATCATTATTGCCAGGGTACGAAAGTAAAATAATGCTAGGTAAAAGAGGACGAATACAATCCATTGTGGTAATTAGATGTAGGTACATTTCAGTCATCACCACAACACATGTCACGTCATTAAAACACATCGGTGTCGACACATTTTTGACTAAACTTAGGTACTCATTGTTCAGATCTTGACATTTTTAATTTCTTTCACATGTTATTATTTGTTTAGCGGTTCCGATTCCGGAGCAAGCCGGAATCACATCATCTATGATCTGTTTCAGTGGTTTTCTCTACTTACCACAACTTATTATTTACATAGGTATAATAAAATTAGATAAATAGATAGGTAGGTACCCACCTACCGAATATCCATATAAATTGTTTTCATGGGCGTATATAGAGGGGGGGGGGGGTTCAATCCTCCCCCATCGGCCTTAGAATTGAGTAGTAAAATAGAGAATAGTACCTACATTCTCTTTTTTCCAACTCAATGCTAATGCCTACAACATCTGTTTCCAATTAGAGACCAAAGGCAACATTTTTCGCTAAAGCGTGTAAACACGATCGCTATTTTCATCTCTATTTTCATGTCTACGATTTCAGTTGGCATCACAGCAAACAGCACGGTTCATGTGTTGTTTGTAGTGATGACAATTGAGATCGTAGAAATGAAAATAGAGATGAAAATAGCGATCGCGTTAAGCGAAAATGTTGACTTTGGTCTCTAATTGAAATCGGGCTGAAAAAAGACATTGTATTGTAGGCATAAGGCCGATGGGGGAGGATTGAACCCCTCTCCTCTATATACGCCCATGAAAACAATTAATATGGATATTGGGTAAGGGGGCGTTCAAGTATTACGTAACGCCATTTTTGAAGATTTTTGACCCCCCCTCCCCCCATGTAACGCGCCGTAACGTTTTTCCATAACTCTCCCCCCCCCCCCCCCCCTAAACGTTACGTAACGTCTAAGTGACAATTTTTACCTGAAAGTCACAATTAAGTTGCGCAAACTACTGGAAAGTCGCTTAAACACCTTTTTTCTTGTTTTAATCGCTTTTGCGGTAATAAATAAAAGAAGCGATTTCGAGAAAGAAAAGGATTGCCAACTTGGAAGATTTTAATTCCCTAGTTTTAAGTATGAGTGATCGTGCGGTTTGTTCCCAAAAAACGAAATGTTACCACAGTACAGTTATTCTGAGGCAATAATTTATTGTTTATAGATCGCTATTACATTTTTGTTAGATTCTCTTCCTGTTTGCCTGGGCTGCCTCGGGATATGGAATGCAGCCTACCGCTGCAGCAAGTGCGGTTGGCCGTGCTGCAGCGCCGCCTGTGAAGAGATCGCCTCCCACCGGGAATACGAATGCCAAGTTTTCTCCGAAGCCAGGGCGGGATTCCATCTGGTTGATGGGGCTACAAAGCCGTGCCTCCAGTATGACTGCATCACTCCATTGAGGTATTTTTTTTTTTTAATTTTTTTGTAGGCAGCTACTACAGATATGTAATAATATATTACTCTATGGATGATTGGCGATACCTACAAATATTCCAGATCAATACCACATGAACCTAGTCCTAGCACTGAAAGAGCAAGTGCGTGAGTGGTTTGTCTACGATTAGTGCGATTTTGTATGAATGACGTTGAGGCCAAATCTAGGGTGAGGGTAAACTGCCAGGCATCCACCTTGAATGACAAAATCTTGAAATGATTTGTACGCAAAGTTGTATAAATAAAATTATTTTAATTAAATTTTTAATGCATGCTTTGGGGGTCTTTGATGAAGCGGTTAGCGCGGAATGGGATATTTAATGATAAAATTAAATATGTAAAGGCATTTTTCATGCATCTTCCCTTTATCCCGCGGCTTCGAATTATATTTTAGAATATTATTAAGTTCCGTCCAAGGCCTTTTTAGGGTCTTGTAACTTCATATCGATGTCCTGACACTGACAATAAAGATGCCTTGTTCAAACATACAATGTTGTTTTCACTTACTTGTGTGCATATTGAATGCCCAATAACGAAGTCAGTTAGATACGAAAAATTCTAAAAAATGTAGCATACGTTGATAAAAAAATACGAAAATAAATATAAATATGTTAATTGGAGTTAATTTAATAAATAATAAACAACCTATAACTCGTATTTATTTTCTGGTTGTTTTTCGAAAATGAAAATATTCATGTAGACTTATAAAAGATTAAAGATAGGTAATCTAAGTAAATAAATATAAAGAATAAGAATATAATCTACCTAAGTATAGACTGTAGGCCGAACGCAACATCAGATGCGAATAGAGATGTCAGGAGTTCCACTAAAGAACGCCAAGGAGTTTGTCTATCTCGGGAGCAAAATAACATGGGACGGTCGGTCTAAGAGCGATGTCGACAGCCGTATACACCAGGCTAGGCTTGCTTTCAATAAAAGGTCGAAAATAATTGAATCAAATAATATAGACCTAAAGCTGAGAATACTCCTCATCAAGACCTATGTATGGAGTATCTTGATGTACGGCTGCGAAACATGGTGCCTATCCAAAAGAGATAAACGGAGACTAGAGGCTTTTGAGATGTGGTCCTATAGAAAACTATTAGGAATTTCCTGGAGAGACCACATTACAAATGAGGAGGTTCTCCAAAGAATCGAAGGAGGAAGGCACCTGCTCAGGACCTTGTCCGAAAGGCGTGCAAGATGGATCGGCCATGTAATACGACAAGAAGGCCTCTTGCATTCCATAATGGAGGGTATGACCGAGGGGACAAACTCTAGGGGACGCCCACGCCGAGAGTACCTGGAGGACCTGCTGGTGGACGTGCGCTGCTTATCATATGCAGACCTCAAAAGAGCCGCACAAGACAGGGAAGAATGGAAGAGGAAACTAAAGGAAATTGCTGCAAACCAATCCCAGGATTGAAACCAGAGAGAGAGACCAGAGAGAGAAGTATATAAAGAAGCGTGCCTAGCGGGCGGCATTAATTTGAGTTTTTTTTACAAATCTAAAGTTTTATTCCGGGATTGATGAAATTTCGCACACTGGATCTTCAATACAGGAGGAAGGTGACTTTCTATGTGTCTATATAAGATTTCAAAACCACCCCCTTTACCCATCCCTTAAGGCGCCGTAACCGCGCTCAAAAAAGAGAAGATGGAGAGATATGTAATTGTAATTACGAATGTCGAGGAGCGCGCTAACATTTAAAGCGATAAAATCGATGCGAATATTGTGAAAATGTTTAATAAAACACGACTCCTTTGAAATAGAGCAAAAATATCTTGGGGGCTGTCTAAAACAGCTGTAAATTTTTCATACATGTAACTTGTTAAATAACAGAAACAGACTTGAAAATAAAAAATTTCGGAGCATAGGTACTTTGCGATTTTTTTTCTATCTATATAGGGGAAATTTCATATAATTTGCGTTTCCGCATGGGGATTGTACAGATATTATCTTCAAAAATAACATATATATATTTTTTAAGAGCTTAAAAACTTGTTTAAGGGAGATAATATGCAAGAAGTCGGTAGAAATTCGGGTAGCGGCGCGCGGCGGCGTAAACCTGAATTTTGGTACTTAATGATGAAGTTTTGCATGGGCCTTCAAAATAAGAGGAAAATAATTTTACTTAAGTAATATTTTGTCACTTAGGCACGACACTGTAAAAAAAGTCTTTTGTTTTCGTTTTATGAAAGATGCATTTGTTAAGAATGCTCTCACCAAATGTTTCAAAGAAATTCGTAAAATTGACGGAGTTAAGTAGAGCACTTTATGTGAAACCGTTTGAAACATTTTAAATGTTGAATTATCCTTCAGCAAAACTTTGAAAGCGTTTTTCTCGAAACTACGTTTTTCAAAATGGTTGACATCATATTAACTCTCCCGCAGCCAATTGGGGCCGAAGGCATACCCCAAAATCACTATCCTTCTTATATCTACTTAAATACATAAAATATATTTTTAGTATTTTAGGTATTCTACGCAAAGGATTAATACATAATGTGCCGTTTAAATAAAAATGTGAAAATATGATCGCAGGAAAAAATGCCCAATAAATGGACAAATAATTCTATGGTCAATGCAAAAAAAAATCATGTGGTCGTTGGCCGACCCACTTGGTTACAGACGTTATGTTTGGCATTTGGCATCTTGGTCTGTCGAGAGTTAAAAAAACTATACATCCGATTTGCATGCACAAAGTCTTAAATTGTTCAAAAATCCATTCTCTATGGCACCACGTAGGGATTTTTTATAGAGGGCCCGCTTCTATTTTTTTTATGAACAATTAAAATTTTCCATGAAAATCGGAAATAAAATTCGCTGGACCGCCATTTTTTCTTTTTTTTTAGATATTAAAATTCCCCTTTTTTCAACATTTGGTGACAGCATTCTTAACAGATGGATCTTTCAGAAAATGAAATAAAAATACGAGAAATATATTTTTTTACTATGTTTTATTATATTTATTTATTTTGTACTACATTCATTACATTTTCTCTAATTAAATTGTAGAGTTCTTCTGGCCAAGGAAAAGGATCCATCCAGATGGGAGAAAGAAGTAACAGTAATGGAAGATCACGATTTAGACCGAAAGCAGAGAATCTCCTGGGAAGTGGATCAAATCAACATTACTCGGTATTTACGTGGTCCATGTAAACTTGCAGAAAGGTTTTCTGAAAGGCTCATACAAAAAGTCTGCGGAATTCTAGAAGTAAGTTATTTTTAAATAATATAATTGTTGGTCACTTATTACCACAATAATTATAATTATAATACACAGGGTGTTAAGAGAC
This sequence comes from Limnephilus marmoratus, assembly GCA_917880885.1. Lineage (NCBI taxonomy): Eukaryota > Metazoa > Arthropoda > Insecta > Trichoptera > Limnephilidae > Limnephilus > Limnephilus marmoratus. Next base: position 20,352,632 of record OU862908.1, read on the forward strand.
GTACTTGACTTACTTTAACCAGTGATTCCTGATATTATTTGGAGTAAAAATGTAAACGAAATTTTGGTCTCCGGTGACTTTTTCGATGACTTTTTTTTAATTCAATTTTTTTTTTCTTCAAATTTAAACAACAAAAAAAAATCTTCTGCATGTCGTCATTGGTCACTCGGCCGAGTAATCGCTCCACCTCTTACCCCGCCACCAACTGTCCAAAACTACTATTTTTTAATGTTTTTCTAGAAAAAAAAAAAACATCAAAATGTTACCGGACCAAAATATAAATATAAAATAAATATGTAAGTATTAAATTATCTCCACAAAGGAGACCCTGAGGAAAATAATTCCCCTCAGGGCCTGAGTCATATTTGAGGAAGCTGTGTGGGGGGTTTTTTAGGAAAGGAAGTTCTGAAAAGGAAAAAGGTATGAGGAAGAGTTGGTATCTGGGGGTTAGCTTGTCCAAGAGTGACATTCGTATGAATCCATCCCTCCCACTGTGGTGCAGGGCGATATTCCCAGAGAGTCGTGATGGAGAAGTCAACCCTCCCTTAACCAGGCTCTCCCGATCAGGTCTTCCTCGCAATTGGTGGGATGACCCATCCGCCGCCAAGACACGTCCTCACACCATAAACCCAGGCACCCTTCCTAAGTCACCAAACGTAGCAAACCACTTAGGATGACCTATGGCAGAGGTGTTGGAGATCCAATAAAAAGTTCCCAGGGCGGCAATACCCGTACACGTCTCCAAAATTGAGGAAAATTAACTTTTAAATATTTCATTAAAGTTTGCAATTCATCATAGTTTTATCTAATACCTCTTATGTTTTTGTGCGATATATTGAAAAATAAGATTTAGAGGTTAGTATAGTGTCATACATTTTTATTGTTGCGACGGAAACTTTTTTTAATTTTACAGTTACATTAATGGGTTAACTTTTTTTTTATCTGAGTGTGTACCTACTTATTTATGTTTTTACTTTTAATGTCCATGATGTGTACTTAATAATTATTTTTATGTTTAGGTTAACGCGGTAGAAGTTCCTTCTCAGTGTGGACCAAACAATAGAGCCATTTACCCAAAAGTTGGTATTATGTCTCACAACTGTGTTCCAACCGTAGTTCACACTATCGTTGCTGGAGGAAAAAATGGGATACCAAAGAATTTGTAAGTATTTTATCAGATAGGCATAATTTATTTTAAAATTTCGTATTTGAAGTTGTTTTTGTAAGGTTCAAAATGAACATTTATTACCTCACGATTATTAAAAAATATTTATTTTGATCTCCCTTTATACCGAAATCGGAAATGCCTTGATTTTTGAGACACTGAAACTGACCAGGGGGCCTAGTCACTAATTTTTGTAAACCTCCGTTTCATGAAGTTACGGGTTTAGCTACGTCACATACCCGTATTTTGACAGATTCGCCAACTTAAATAACAACAACAACGGGTATGTGACGTAGCTAAACCCGTAACTTTATGAAACGGAGGTTTACAAAAATTAGTGACTAGGCCCACAGGTTGGCCTAACCCCAGGCACTTCTCGAGGTGGTGGTCAACTTTTTGTCTCAAAACTTCCCGGACTGTTTGGATATTAAAAGTGGAAGGGAGCTTGTCAAAAAGATAAGCCCCTTAAACGGTGCAGTCATCAGCGACATCAGCGTAGCAATGAATTGGTGCACCAACGAGATTGTTGATGTGCAACAAAAATATCTTCTATAACAGCACAGATCTTGTGGCACCCCTGCACTGATTTGGTGCTGAGAGAAAGAAGAGCCAACAACCACTGCCTACTTTATGGATCATTACTTATAAAGTAGTAACTTTTAAGAAAAAGCTGCCCTTGTGTCTTTCTGTTTTCATAATACATAATCTCTTGTGGTTGTAGTTCAATACAATTAACAGTTTCTTATCCACCATTTGCAACAATATTTTTATTTAATTTCAGCGCTGAAGTCTGGGTTGCCATTGATTTGGAAGAAGGAGGCAAGTTGGAGATGTGCTACACACATGTGCTGCATTCAACCATTCAGAGGAGAGACTTCCTGAAGCTGTCCAAGTTCTTTGACTGCGACTGCACGAGGTGTGCCGACCCGACGGAGTTCGGGACTCATATGGGGACTTTGAAGTGCAACCAGTGCGAGACGGGAAATGTGCTGCCAGTTGATCCATTAAGTAAGTCTACCAACAGCTACGTTACTTATACCACGGTACTAAAGTCAACAAAAAAAAATATCCCACTCTCAATCAAAAATTTCAACAAAACCATAACATTTAAAAGTCAAATAAAAAGCTGGATATAAAACACAGGGAGATCAGAAATAGAAAACATACTGACGCCAAATACACACTGATACAGAAACCAATCAACTGCACTAAAAAAAATAATATTTTTATGATTCTTTCAACAACTCCATAATTAAGTTTTAACTTGTAAATTAAATTCTCTGCATGGTAGATCCCAGTGAGGATATCGTTATCTCTATTAGTAGAGACACTGATTCATAGCTTTAATTTTTAAGAAATGTAGCATTAATTATTGAAAAAATAGCTTTTATAGCTTTAATTTTGCGTTTTCATATCGTCTATAGCTAAATAGGATAACGTCAAGGAATGGGAGTCGGTAAGAGGGGAAAAACAATTAAATTGGCAAAATCACTTGAAACATGTTTATTTTATTGTTAGTTGAAACTCAACATGGCACATGTTTCTACAGTAGAGTGTGTCATGTTCGTTCTACGATCTGTCAATACAAGATTATAGCAACTAAAAAATCTTTCTGCGTCAACACTATTCACAGGGGCCCACACAGTTATCAGAGCTGCCTCAGCAAATTCTCTGTGAACAATTTTTACAGCTAAGAGTAGCTGAATTATGTCTACAGTGACTCCATCCCTCACTTGCTCTACAAGCTGTCTTTGAAAATACCTGTTACCTTCCAGGAATTTACTGTCATCAACAGATTTAAACGTTGGAACCAGCCAACTTGTACTTGCTAAAAGAATAGCGTCTGATCGCTGGACATTCTGACCTACAAATGCAGGATTGAACATTTTACCTGCGTGCTCAAGAAATTGATTAGTGCTGTTGTCTTGACGGTTCAGCATATGAGATGCCAGTTTCACAGAACTCTTCTGACAACTCTCTCTTATTTGAGTTTTTATTTGGGTTAAGACAACCCGGTTCTTTACCTCCTGCACAGCCTTTAAGGTTTTGGCAGGGAAAACACCATCACTCAATTTTTGTAAAGAAAGGCTTAGGGACACCAAGTCCTCCCAAAGCAAATGAGCGTATGGATATTTTGACCCTTCTAATACATTTACCAATTTGTTGAGTTTTGTTGTAAAAATCGCTGCTATTTCGCGTTTTAACGTTTTTATCGCTAAAAACACCATTTATCGCTTTAATTCGCGAATATATCGTTAATGCGATGAATCAGTGTCTCTATCTATTAGTAATAAAAAAGGAGGATAAAAAAAATTATTATATTATTATTACCATGGAAACAAGAATGTTCATGTATATTCTTAGCGGTGACCGGACAACAAAATAAAAATTAAACACCTCCTTTGAAAAGTCATTAAAAATTATGATTTTTTTTAATAGGTTGCTTTGGGTTAGGTTATGGGCTATTTTTCAAAAGGGTACTGAAATGCCACTTCGTTTAGTTGTCGTGGAACCATTTATGATGTCTCTAGTGTAGCGAATATGAAAATCTCAAGTTTCTCAATTAAAACATGTTTTTTTTTTTAATTTCCAGACAAACAATCCGTGTGGAACTGTCAGGAATGCAACTTTAGCACAGAGAGTGACACGGTCCGCAAACTGATATCAGTTATTCAGAATGAGATAGCAATTGCTGAACAGAATGCTTTTGGACCGGCTGAGATTGAACAGAGAGAGCAAGCTGCAATATGGGTGAGAATATTCACTTAAAATAGCTGAAAAACCCTAAAACACACATATTGGATATTAGAAGCGTTTTAATCAGGGGTGGTAGGTCCATTTAATTACTGACAGCACACTCGCTTACCACCACTAAAGAAGTATTTATTTAGCTGCTCCCTCATAGGTCGGTAAGGGATCTACATATATCGAGAAATCACCCATTTTGAAGCATGTGAGTCTTTATGTTCCTGATGACTATCTCAGACAGCGTCTTCATAGATTATTCTATCTTCTTCTGTGATTCTTCCGGTGGGGAGGGGTGTATTGCTCCAGAACCAAATCTTTTTCGATGTACATGTATTTTGCGTCAGCGAGGAGATTTAAAAGGGATATTTTATTAATTCTTGAGAATCTCTACTCAATGATGCGATCTTCACCACTGCCTGAAATTTTTTTTTCTTAAATTTTTTGAAATTTGTTCTTTTTTACATTTGCAAATCTTTTTTTTTTAAGTATTGAATCTAATTTATTATCAGTAATGTGTTAGAAATTGATTACAAAAATTATTATTAAACTGTGTGCAGTAAGAATGCGAGTGCTCAGTTCCATATATTTCAACTGGCGCTCCTACATGGGTCGGCGTGGCGCAGAAGCGGGTACTATTGCGTACATTTTTGCTGTGCATGGAAAATGTAGATTTCATACCGACCCGTGAGGGAGCAGCCTTAAAGCATATTTAAAAGCACAAGCAATTAAAATATTATTAAGTTTGATTCGGATAAATTGAAACCATTTATTTAATGCCCAAAATAGACATAAACACAACGCGCGGAATCTTTTATCTCTCCTTTCCCACAGGTCATTTCATAGAATAACCCTATAAAGCATATTTAAAAGCACAAGCAATTAAAATATTATTAACCTGTCAAAGGCCAGGGTTTTTTACCTTACCTTTTTTAAATTACCTTAAGAACAAGAATGGAGGAAGCTATTCTGAGCTTTTCCTTGGTACAGTTTCTTTATATAAAAAAATTTAAATCGCATCCAAATTATTTGAATTAATATTCTTTTTTGAAATTCGAGTCTCGCGTGCGGGCACGTTCCTGGCCTTTCACAGGTTAAGTTTGATTCGGATAAATTGAAACCATTTATTTAATGCCCAAAATAGACATAAACACAACGCGCGGAATCTTTTATCTCTCCTTTCCCACAGGTCATTTCATAGAATAACCCTACCTTTGGTTCACGAAATACGCTCACATGACATTTATGTTTTTTTTCTAGTTCTATGTGTTATTTAAAAAATTGCTTGCCTAGCTCAGAAACCCATTGACTGTACCTGGGGTCCTAGCATGGTCGATCGATATAGGTTTTATCGAAAATGTCGGTAACTTGTCATCGCTTCCGAGCACGACTGCGGGCCGCTAACGAACAAAAAACGTTCACAACGACTAAGGGTTCCTGATTTATTTGACGTGAACTGTTATTTCTTCGTTATCGGCCTGCAGTCGTGCTCGGTAGAGATTACAAGTTACCGACATTTTCGATAAAACCTATATCGATCCACCATGCTAGGGGGCCTGGTGCTTATAACAACCATAGAATAGTTTTGAAAATGGTAAGTATGAAATTCAAGACTAATATGTAATATGATTATTTCAGTACCACAATATCTTGCATCAAAAGCATTCCTTACTGACCTGCCTCAGATACAGTTTATCACAAGTTTACGGTAGAGCAGCAGGATACATGTTGGAGGAGCTGTCAGTGGCTATGCTGAAGAGGAAAGTAAAGTTGTGCCGTCAAGTCACTGAAGTTCTTGACGTCATTTCTCCTGGACAAACACGAATGAGAGGTATGTGACTCTTTTATCTGTGGTTTTGTATTTAATTTGAATTACACATAATTTTCTAAAATTTTTATGTTAAATATGGGGTTAACTATTGAGTTTTGCTTGCTTTACATTATTATTAGGTATTTAATAATTTTAATGTGTGACCGTTTTACCCAGCTAAGGTTAAATAAATAGTACATACATTATTTATAGAACAATAAAGATAAGTACATCATAAAACAAGATGCAGTAATAACAAAAAAATGAATATCTTAACTATTTGAGATAGTGAAAGATTTAAAGGGTGAAGCAGCTGTAACATTTATCAATGAAGAAACTTTAAAACACGTAAATTACGATAAACTTAATTGTTAATGCTTCTTAGGACATTCTATAAGCTATTTCCGCAAGGTTCATTAAACTTATCAAACATCACCACAACACGCAGACTGCTAGCGTATATGAACACGTTAAACAATATATTTTTGCAATTAGAGAGAAATAGAGCCAACTTTATTGAATGTTAAATGCACAAACCATTAGGGACTAGGACGCCATAGGGAATCCATTAAAACGATACTGGTTCATTAATTTCCTGAGGACCCGATTATGTTTTATTGATTTGCCAAAAGAAATCAAAACGAAGAGTGCAAAACTCCTACCATCAGGTTTCATCATTAAAAAATTTCTTTCACTATACTTTTAATACAAAAAAGATTTTTATTTGCAGGTATGAATCTATATGAGATGCACGCTCCTTTAATGATCCTAGCAAGGATAGATTACAAAGATGGCAGCATCAATGAAAAACAACTGAAGGAGAAAATGTCGGAAATTGCTGAAATGTTGCATGAATCCGCAGAGATATTGTCTCGGGAAGATGAAAACAGTGAAAAGGGAATAATTGGAAGAGCGGCCATGAAGTCCTATAAAGAACTATTGAAAACGTTATAATTAATTACATTCATTATATACCCTACATTAAGCATATTTTTTATATAAAAATAGTTGTAATTTTGCCTACGAAAAAGTGTTTACAATCGTAGATACCTACTTAAAAAAAAAGTTGATTATAGTCAGGGTTTTACACAATAAAATTTTGTTATAAAAAGTTTTAAAGTTTTTCTTTCTTGTTTTTTTTCACATTAACTTCATGCAAAATATTCCTTTGAAATACTGGTAGAACAGGAACATTCCCATCTGATATCTATGCTTTAAAGATTGCAATCTGTTAAGATAGGGGAATCTATCAAACGGATCGACCATTTCTGCACTGTCATGGGGTTTTCAAGTATTTTGTAGCTCCAGACCAGACGTGACTGCCAAATTCAATAGTAGGGCTCACTTGCGATTTGTACTGGGTCAGCAGTTGTATTAAAATATCTGCAGACCCTGTACAAAATGCACGGCTTCTTAGGCTAACTTAACTCAGGATTCAATGGAGCCCCCATGCCTGAGCTGATCACTTAGGTTCAGTTGTTTCGCAGAAATTCACATGTGATTGTCATCAAATAGCTATTCAGCGCCATTTTGTTTTTTGACAATTTACAGTGAATAATAAGGCGCCATAACCTCGCTCAAAAAGAAGAAGATGGAGAAACATGTGATTATGAATCTTGGAGAGAGTGAGCTAATATTTAAAACGGTAAAATTGGAGCAAAAATTGTGAAAATGTTTAACCCATTCATGACAAACTATTTTTTTCTCGAATTTCGTGCTGAAATTTCACAGGGGGGTTGGTTTTGGAGATAGAAACCGGACATTTTTCTCAGAATTTAAAAAAATGGTTTCTTCACCCCCCAGGAGGCCAGAGAAAGGTGAGTTCCATATGGCACTTTCGGCAAATAACTAGCCGGAAATTTATTCCCTGAAGGCCCCACGAGGGAAGAAAGCTTCATCTCTCCTCTCCACTCCTAAGTTCCCCGAAGACTCCACAACTGATAGATCTCCTCTCTTTGGTTCCTTAAAGGCCTTACAAGGGAAGAGTCCACTCCACCTTGGTTCCCCGAGGACCCCGGGAGGGAAGAGGACTTCATATTCACTCCTCCGTGGTTCCCTAAAGACCCCACTAGGGAAGAGCTCAAAGAGGTGGCCTCATTTCTCCTCTTCACTCCTACGTGGTTTCCTGAAGGCCCCACATGGGATCTCTCCACTTCACTCCTCCTTGGCTCCCCGAAGGCCCCACGCCGGAAGAGTGCACTTCCCCTTGGTTCCCTGAAGGACCCATAAGAGGAGAGGTCATGGAGTTGGAGCTCTCCTCTCTACGGCTTCTCCTCCTAGTTTCTCCTGCAGGCCCCGTGAAAAAAGTCCAGAGAGGTGGCCTCAGCACTAATTTTCCCAAAGGCTTTCCTAGTTTTTGAATGGTCCAATGAAATCTTTGAAAAATTACATTTTATGTATAGTGAGATCTGCCGAAAGATCCATATGGAACCAAAAATCAAAACCTCTAATTCACAGTACTCATTTTAATATAATAAAGATTATTTTTCTAACAAAATGTTTGTAAATAGGCAGAAAATTTCATTCTCTACAAATCATATTCAGTTTTGGAGAAAAAAATCAATTCTACTATATAAATTTAATGGATTACTTACTTCACATGTTTTGAAATTTTCTAAAAATAGTACTTTTTTTCTAACTCAATAAAGACACGTCTGTCCACGTCGGCACACACAAACGAACTGAACGCAACCAAGGCAAACGTGTTCATACATGCCTGTAGACTATATTAAACTGTATTTGGCACTGCTATTTCAACTGTGACTAAATGAATGCCAATACTTTTTCGAGTTCCATATGGAACCTTCGTCATGAATGGGTTTAAAACACGACTCGTTTAAAATAAAGCAAAAATCTCTTAGAGGCTATCTAAACCAGCATTTAAATAAACACTGATTTTTTTCATACATATAACATGTAAAATAACTGAAACAGACATGAAAATAATAATTTTCGGAGCATACTTTGCGATTTTTTTCTATGGAGGGAATTTCATATAATTTGCGTTTCGCAGTGGGGAATGTATAGATATTATTTTCAAAAATAACATATATTTTTTTAAGAGCTTAAAAACTTCAAATATGTAAGAAATCGGTAGAAATTCGGGTAGCGGCGGCTTAAATAGCGATTCAAAGTCCGTTTCAGCTTTTGAACAAATTATGATCAGCAGAAGAGGACAACTATCATGTTGTTAAGCTTATAATCTTATTATAATTAGTTAGAAAGCTGAAACACACTTGTAATCGGCGTTTAACGGGGACCTTTTAAATGTAAAAAAAAAAACAAATGATGCTTAACGGCCATTTGATGACAATGTTGCATTTGAATTTCTGCAAAACAACTGGGCTTCAGAATTACATCATGCATTATTAATAGAAGGCGTATTGGAAAGCTTGCTTCTACTGAGATGGTAATTATTTTATTTTTGTTCCTGGGTCAAGTCAAGTCAGAATAATAAATCAATTAATTAAGATTTCGCAATGATTAAAAAACTGAATTAACTTTGAGGCAAAGTAATTATTTATTTGTATAAAATAGAATATTTATTAATTTGTATAGATAATAATATACTAAAATTTGACGCGTTTTATCGCCGGTGCAGTGGGGGCAACAGTCGGGGTCGGTGTCTGTCCCATATCTTCCACATTCTCAGACTGAAAAGTCTCCAGTCTAATTGTATCATCTTCTCGCTGTTGTAATATCTAAAAAAGGAAAAAATGTGTACATTTTAAAAGCTGAACGAGTTGAGATTTTTACAGCCAAGTATTTTCTTCTTCCTCCTACTTTAGACAATATTTCGGACCGTGTTACAATGTACGAAATATTGGCTAAAGAAGGAGGAAGTGCAACACGGCATAATACCCCAAAAATACATCCAGACGATTTAAAAAAAAGTTTAATAAAATTGAAAGAAGCAGATTTATAGATCAAGGAAAAAAGACAATAGATTTACGTATAATGTACGAGTATATCAATGTCTGTTAGGTTTAGTATTTTCATAAAGAACTCTAACTAACTAACTAACCATCACGCAATTTTCCCGCAGGGGTAGGCAGAGAGGACGGACCGCTGAACAACTCTGGCACACACTCTTTGCCTCATTCACATTCATACTCTTCTATTATTCTGACTCTTGACAGGGCCCGTCTCAAATATCTGATTTACTTGCTCGTGCAATGTCTTCCTCGGGTGTCCCCGACTTCTTCTACCATTCACATTTGCGTCATATATTCTTCTTACACTGCTTGCTTTGTTCATTCACTCTATATGCCCAAACCATCTGAGGGTCCCTTATTTATTACTCATTACGATTACATCAGCCTTGCATTCTTTGCGGATCTCCACATTTCTCACACAATCATACATGGTTTTACCACACATATGCCTCATTTCTCTCATTTCAACAGCATTCAGTCTGCTTTCATCCTTCCTCTGCCAGTTCCATGCCTCACTGCCATACATCAGGGCAGGTACTAGCACTCCATTGTGGACTGCTAGCTTTGCTTCTTTTGACAGTTTTTATTAGCGCCAATGGCTTTCAGTCCTCCATTGTTATCAGCCTTCCCATCTCACATAAACATACTACCCAGATACACAAACTCATCCACCTTCTCAAAGTTTCCAAGTATTAAAGAACTCAAAGAGAAATTAATTACCAGTGGACAATCCTTCTTAAGATGAGTGACATCCCCACACACCCGGCAGGCTCCTCCTTTGGGATAGATCCCCTTGGGGTTATCGGGGCACTGGCGGGATATGTGACCCTGGAACATGCAAATTATGTCAATGATCAACACTCATTTAACATATTATTTAACAAAAATAATTACTTAATTTTAATTCATCATTTTAATTATTCATTACCTGTTCTTTACAAATGAAGCACGATGCAAACTTATAATCTTGAGTACGCACTACTTTACAAGCAAAGTGCGTGTGCTCCGTTGATCCGCACTTGAAACATAAACCGGAAGAAGGCAGCGAGGACTTGCTTCCGTCTTTGTTGAGTTCGGGACACTCAGCTAAGATGTGGCCTCCCTTTCTGCAGTGGAAGCACATGTTCTTCTTCAGTCTGGCGAGGCTCTTCTCGGCTTTCCTCCTTTCCAGCTTAATGGTGCGCTCAACTTCACTGCGGGGAATGCCCTTGGAGATGAGGCTTTTACGCAGCTCCTGGATGCGCTCGCCATCCTTAGACGTAATAGGGAAGCCATGCAAAGTCACAATTTCCACCTCTTCTCCATTAAGAATCAACAGGTTTTCAGGTAATTCCTTACGTCTAGCATGCTCTTTTTTCTTTTTGGGAAGATCACTTTCAATCAAATCGGGATTACGAGTAGCTTCATCAATTTCAGCAGAGCTAACATTTGCAGACACTTCTTTCTTCAATCCCTTTTTTTCCTTTTCGGCATTCTTTCGTCTGAGCAGATTTCTCTTTTGAGTTTTAGATAATTTTACAACCCCTTCAGCATTCATAAATACCAGTTTTTGTTTTTGTTTCTTAACCCCTGAATCAACATTATCAGATGGTGCAGTTTCTGTCTTCAATTTTGGCTCCTTGGGATTTTGGATTTTAGAAGTAGTTCCTTCCGATTTAGTTTCTTTTTTAGATTTCTTGTTATTTGAAATAGAATTAGTTTCTTCTGGAACAATTTCTGCATTCAATAATGATTTCTTGGATTTTTGGGTAGTTTCTTGGGTAGTTGTTGATGTTGTATCGTTTTCAGTCAATTCACCCGCTTTCCTCTTCTTTTTCTTATTCTTATTTTTTCCAGTTTCATTTGGTAATTCAGTTGCTTCATCAAGACCTTTGATAGATGATTCACTGTTAAACTTTTTACTTTCTTTATCAGGTTTATCGTTGGTGGTTGGTTCTTTTTTCTTCTTTTTAGGTGTCTTATTCATTTCCTTTTGGCATAGTTCTTCAAGTTGAGATGTGAGCTGATTGTAGCGATCACTGGTTTCCTGGTCAGAGCCTTCATTACACCACTTGGAAAGTTCTGGATCATCTACATCCAGACTTTTTTCGCTGTCTCCCATTTCAATATCAGCATCTTCACCAACACTTTCCTTCACAATTTTTTTGTTCTTTTTTTTGTTTTTGGCGATCTCTTTGAAAATTTTGGGTGTTTCTTTTGCTTTTTGTACTTTTGTTGGATCTTCTGGAAATTCGCACCATGTTTCAACATTTTTCTTTTCCTTCTCTTCCTTCAGAAACTTATCATAGTTTTCTTTCCGTATGGCTTCAAACTGAAAAATATAAGAGTGGGGTTATCAATTTATTAATAATTTAATTTATGTCTCGAAACCATCCTACACAGACTTATCCTAAACTGTGCATAGTTGCTCATTCAGCCCCCCATAAAATGCCCTCCCTCCTGGCCAACCCAACCATTACCCGCAGTACAAAAGTGTATTCTAAGCAGCCGTCACTCGGGCAACTTGAGTAAAATACAGTCACCCTTTTGGCCGATTACATAATGTTCATTATAGTTTAAAAACAAATTTCCAAAATCCTTTTAAACCTCGAGTTTTTCGAATCTCTGAGAATATTCAAAAACCCCATCACAGGCAAAGATAGACTCAGAACAGCAATAAAAAAATTTAAGCAATACTCATTAGATTTTACACTGGGGAAGTATGAGATGCCTCACCTTTGGATTCACCCTAATTACTCTAAATACTTTTGGGGCCATGAAAAATATTGCATTCAAAATTTCAATTACTTAAATTGAAAATTTGCTTTCGTCATATGAGAATATCTGTCAATAAGGAATTCTAGTCCAATTTTTTAAATTTTTGTTATATAATAATGACCTTCTAACTTAAATAACTGCATTTTTTTTTTAATTTTTAGAGTTAATTTTTAATAGTTAAAATAATTATCAAAAGTTTTAATTTTTCAAGATCCCCCGAAATATTGTACAGTGAAAATATTGTATTATAAAGGGGCACTTTCTTTTGAATCACAAACCATGTTACACAAACCTAACGTAGCCGCTAATCACTTGAAAACTGGGATGTTTTTCTTGCCTTGATGCGAGTAGGCGTTATAAAGGGGCACTTTCTTTTGTATCACAAACCATGTTTAGCGTAGTCTTAGGTTAGGTTACTTTAATTTGGAAGGTGAAAAACAGTTCAAAAAATCGTTGAAAAAAAGCCCGCTAGACAAATTTCATAATTACGCGCCTCATGTATCCCACGAAGTCGGCTACAATCGTATCTAGCTTCGTTTGTATCAGGTTTGGGAAAATGGCGTAGTATCGGTTCACGAAGTGAAATTTTATTTATACTTTAAACGGCTGTATCTCCCTCAATTTTGCTAAGCGCGCCTTAATTTTTGTTTTATTCAGCTTCTCCACACTTTTCTCATCTAGAAAGTGCCTTTTTATTAAATTTCCAGACATTGGTAGGATCTGCATTCCTCCCTTAATCGCAACAAAATTAAAATATAAAATGCATATTTTTCATCTCCCCTAACGTAAATACTCACTTTTCGTAATAAAAAATTACGGTAATTATCGGTTCGGACTGGCCACGCTTATTACGAATAATTTTTAGAAAAAAACTTTAGATTCGCCTAAATTACTATAAAAGGAAACTTTTTGGCTTTGGGGCGGCGGAAAATAATGCATTTTAATTTTCAATTGCATAAAACCAAAATTCACTTCGCGAACCGACGCAGCGAAAATCCGCAGCCGTAGCTGTCACTGTTATGGACTGCAGCCGACTTCGTGGGATACCTACATGAAATACCGCGAATCACAAACCAAGTTACACAAACCTAGCGTAGCCGCTAAACCACTTGAAAACTGGGATGTTTTTCTTGCGTTGACGCGAGCAGGCGTTATAAAGGGGCACTTTCTTTTGTATCACAAACCATGTTACACAAACAAGCCCGCTAGACAAATTTCATAAATACGCGCATTATCTCACGAAGTCGGCTAGTCGTATTAGCTCTTGATAATTTATCAAGAATACCAACATAACAGTGACAGTTACGGCCGCGGATTTTCGCTGGGTCGGTTCGCGAAGTGAATTTTGGTTTTATGCAATTGAAAATTAAAATGCATTATTTTCCGCCGCCCCAAAGCCAAAAAGTTTCCTTTTATAGTAATTAAGGCGAATCTAAAGTTTTTTTCTAAAAATTAATCGTAATAAGCGTGGCCAGTCCGAACCGATATTTACCAAAATTACAAAGAAATATTCCATATTAACAGGACGCGGAGTAAGAAAAATTTATCCAAAAATCAACATGGGTTCAATGGGACAATGACGCCACTGAGTTAACATATTGTTATTTAGGTAATTTTTCGGGATTGGTGGCCAAGGCTATTATGAATAATTTTTAGAAAAAAACTTTAGATTTGCCTTAATCACTATAAAAGGAAACTTATTGCATCACGGCTGGCGGAAAATAATGCATTTTAATTTTCAATGTCGTTAAATAAAATTTTACTTCCGAACTACGACAGCCCGCCCACTGCCGCCCGCCATTTGTCACATACACAAGCCCGCTACACAAACCCTGCGTAGCCAAACAAACCATTCAAAAACGTAGGCTGTTTTTTAAAGAAAAGATAACATACACAAGCCCGCTACACAAACCCTGCGTAGCCAAACAAACCATTCAAAAACGTATTTTGACAGCGACAAAATGGCGGGCGGGCGTAAATAGTTTCGGTTCGCGAAGTAATTTTAGTTAACGACATTGAAAATTAAAATGCATTATTTTCCGCCAGCCGTGATGCAATAAGTTTCCTTTTATAGTGATTAAGGCGAATCTAAAGTTTTTTTCTAAAAATTATTCGTAATAGCCTTGGCCACCAATCCCGAAAATTTACCGTTATTTAAAATAATTACTTTTTACATGCCAATTATCGAGAGTAGATTAGCTAGAGCGATTTTTGCAACAGTGCAATATTGTTGATATTTTAAACACCAGGGGGGTACTCCAGTACCCCAGGTAGGTTTTAAAAGTTAACTAAGGGTAAATAAATAATATATGTTTATTGGTGTTAATACCTCCCTAATTTAGGGATGTTGAAAGTGAAAAAAATATCGATATTTCGATATATCGATATTTATTAAAATATCAATATCGACGTCGATATATCGAGGAAAAAATATCGATATATCGGTCAAATTTTTAAAGATTTTGCGTTTTTAAAATAATACTGTATTCTGCTCAATATTATCAATGGTAATTTTTATACACAATGTGTATTATTTAAATGTACAAAGATCTCAATAAAAATGATGGTATTTTTAACAGTATTTATTTCTATTAGACAATAATTACAAAAATTTAATTTTATTTTACGAGAAGTTTTTTTTTTTAAATATCCCAAATTTGTCGCATTAGTAAATGAAAAAATAAACTTAAAATCTTTAATACACACCTAATGGTATTGGATCCACGTTGAAAAAAGTTTGCCAGCAAGCGGTGTAAAAAGTTATCAGTCCCTAAATGTTATATAAAAAACGTTGTACTTTCACACGAACGTCCTGACTGCTCGGGAAGTCAATCTTTGCTGACGTGTTACGCAGCGACGAAACGTTTTGCTGAGTTCGGTAATAGGGGGAAAGATGCGCTGGTATGTGATGTCAAGTTATAGAAACAAAATTTAATGGTCCCTGCAATTTGAAATTTCGATTTGTTTTCGACGCTCTCATATTAGTAAAACCATTGTGCGGCGGCCTGAAGTGACGTGGGACTCGGTCGCTCCAAAGTGTGCGTGTGGAAGGCGCTATGGGAGTGACTTTGTCGAAATGGCCGAAAATATCATACATTTCTACGCACTTACCTACACATATGAGATAGTATTGTAAGCTATTAATAGTTAAAATTTCAACCGCTAGATGTCACGAACCCGATACAGTTACTTTTTCCGTTCGTTCCTATACGGTTTTGGATTCTAGTGACTTTCGTTACATAAATATACAAAAATATCGTTTTTGATACAATTTTCGATAGTGGATATTTAATATCGATATATCGGATTAAAATATATCGGCTAAAAATATCGATATTTTGAATTAAAAATATCGATATATCGATATTTTTTCAACAAGCCTACCCTAATTGAGAATAACTGAAGCATAAATATACAAACCACCCACAACTGAAGGTTTAGGAAGGTGTTTAGGAAGGGAGTATTATCATGAGTTATAATTCGAGAATAATAAAACATTGAATAATTTGTTATAATATAAATTTACTGTACGTACTTCAGCCCGCTTTGATGAATCTTCTTTATTATTCTTTTGATCATCTAGTTGTTTTCGCATAATTTCCCATGGTGTTGCCTGTTCGGGGATTCGTTCATTTGATGACTTAGAGCCCTTTGATCGAGCGAATCGCGTCATTGTGGATTATATTATGTAGTATTTCTAGGTTTTACACATGAAATAAGGTAAGACACGCCGCTCACACGTTGGTAAAAATAACCTCAAAACAACATTCAAAATGACAGCTGATGACAGCTAGGCAAGGCAAGAATTGGCGAGCCATAAATATGCGAGCCGAGAATAGAGATTCCATAGACATTGATATTACGATTAGTGTTGAGTACCTCATACAAGAGGCACCTCAAATGTCCCATGCAAACACGTAAAATGTCCCCCCACCTCACAATATGTATTTGTACCAACTCTTTTTCTTTGTATTACTACAAATATGAAGGGGGGACAAATATGAGGTGTGAGGTGGTTTGTTTTGTTGGACTACATTCATGTCATGTACGGGACAAATATGAGGTGAGGTGGTTGGTGTATTGGACTACATTATCATGTCACGTTGTCACGTATGGGACAAATATGAGGTGAGGTGTGAAGTGGTTGATGTATTAAACTACATGTCATGTCACGCATAGTTTGGGACAAATGTATGAGGTGGTGAGGCGTGAAGTGTTTGTATATTCTATATTCTATTACATTTTTGTATTAGAACCGTGAGGTGGTGATGGGGTAAGCCAATTCATATATTATTGTGAATACCGCAGAAGCGTCCCAACTGCTCCGAAATTTTATTTTTTTTATTCAAAATTATTGTTAAGTGAATACCGCACAAGAGTACCAACTGCTCCAGAAAAATTTATTTTTTTAATATTTTTTTATTGTTAATTATTGTGATGTGAATCATCATCATCATCATTATTGGCTCTACAACCCCTGGTGGGTCTTGGCCTCCTCAAGAGTCTTCCTCCACTCATCTCGGTTTTGAGCCATTGATGTGAATACACAATAATTTACAATAAATGTTGTGAATACACAATAATTTACAATAACAATAATTTATTAGCACAAGAGTCCCAACTGCTCAAAAAAAATTTATTTTTTTTAATATTTTTTTATTGTAAATTATTGTTATGTGAATACAAAAAACAATAATTTATGAGCACAAGAGTCCCAACTGCTCCAATTTTTTTTTTATATATTTTTTTATTGAAAATTATTGTTGTGTGAATACACAAAACAATAATTTATGAGCACAAGAGTCCCAACTGCTCCAATTTTTTTTTTTAAAATATTTTTTATTGTCAATTATTTTTTTGTGAATACACATAACAATAATTTATGAGCACAAGAGTCCCAACTGTTTAAATTTTTTTTTTCTAAATATTTTTTATTGTAAATTAATATGTATTGATAAGTGAATACAGCACAACAGTACTAACTTCTCAAAAAAATATATATTTTTTAATATATTTTTATTTTAAATTATTGTTATATGTTATGTAAATACCGCAAAAGAGTCCCAACAGCTCCCAAGGGAGGGAGGATGAGGCAGTGTTGAGATGACGTGGAGGGGGTTGATGAGGAGGGGGAGGGATAAGAGGGGGCGCAGGGGGGGGATCAGACGGGGGTGCAGGGAGGGGATCAGAGGTGGTGAAGGGGGGTAGGGGGTAGGCCTTTTTTATATCCATTTTTCGTATTACAAAAATAACAGACACGGGAGGCGGGTATGGGTACCGCCACCCCGGTATTTATTAGAAAACCAACACCTCTGAACCAAGAAAATCAAGCTGAAGGAAAAAAAACAGCCCCCCCCCCCCCCCCCGTAAGCGAAAATATTTTATAACACCTCACCTCAAATGAGGTGGTACACCTCAACACCTCATTTCAATATTTGAGTACCTCATACAAACTCATCCTGATATCGTGTCCTACCCAACACTAATTACGATATATTGTAGAGGTGAGGTGGTCGATAAATGTCAAAATGTCCCGGTGACGTCGCCGTCGCTAGATCATCCACGGTACTGCCACACGCCACACTACGGCCAACTTCCAACTTCAAACGTTTGGACCATAAATATACCAAACCACCCACGTTTGGACGATTGTGTGGAGGGGTAGTTTGTGCGTTAGAAGTTCGAGTTGGAAAGTTGGAGTTCGAGTTGGCCCTGGATCGCCTTCGAGACGATCGGCGATGGCTGGTTCGTGCGAGTTGGCCCAACACATCAGTCTGCGCAATATTATTACGGGAGAGTTTTATAAAAAATGTTTGAAATTATTATATATTTAGCTTCACGAATCGAAATATTGATACAAACATTTCAATAATACTATATCGAAATATAGCATTATTGAAATGTTTAGTGGTGACGTCACTGAACACCGTAAAGCCATTGTATAGGAATGTTGGTATGACACAAGCCAGCGTATTAACAACGTTTCATCTTATTCGTATATTTACATACTGTTTATAGAGATTTAGTTGTTGTGTTTATTGAAACATTATTTAGGCCTAAATAATTTAGTTTCCAAAATAAAGGTATATCTTATTAGTTTATCTCAATAATTGAAAATATTCAAAAACTACTGAACAAAAAATAGTGATGCTACTCTAGGGAGAATACTTCGAACTCTGAATTTCAAAATGGTGCCAGTTGAACATCGCCAATGATCTTATAGTAACTTTTCGGGAGTGATGACGTCACACGAATCACACGTACGGTGGTTTTCGGACGATCTTGAAAAATAAAACTTTGACAATTATTTTAACTATTAAAACTAACCCTAAAAATAGAAATGAGATTGAATGAGAAGGAAATGAACGGTCTAAGCATAGAGGAAACATGGAACCACATTAAGGTGAGTCTATGCGAATCTGCTAGAGACGTGTGTGGAATAAGTAAGCAAGGTAGGAAAAAAGGTGATGCATGGTGGGATGATGAGATCAAAGCACTGGTCTCAGAGAAGAAGAAAGCATGGTTACATTTGATAGCGACTGGCAGTGTTTCAAGCGAAGAGAGAGATCGAGCGAAAGAAGTGTATAAGGTATGCAAGAAAAGAGTAAGTGTTGGGGTGAAAGAACGGAAAAAACGCCTGGAAGAAGAAGAGGGAATCAAAATGACAAACCACTTCCAAGAAAACATAAAACTGTTTTGGAAGGAGGTCAAAAGATCCCGGAGTGGACCAGAGAACGGAAGCATGAAAGTGATAAAATCGAAAGATGGACAAATGTTGACGAATGAGAATGAAATTAAAGAGAGATGGATGAAATATTTCGAGGAGGTCTTCGAAAGTAACCCGAGTGACTGTGATCCAAGCGGTGAATCGGTTATGAACGATGATGGAGTGAATGTTACCAAAATCAGCATGGATGAAATAAAAAAATCTATTAAATGTATGAAAAATGGTAAGGCTGTGGGTTTCGACAATATTGCTGCCGAATACTTTAAAGGAGATAGCCGTATTATTCTCACATGGTTGTGCAGACTTTTTAACCAATGTTTAGAGGAGGGTTACACGCCATTAGATTGGAGAAGGGCTGTAATCATGCCATTGTACAAAGGTAAAGGGTCACGTATGGAATGTGGGAATCATAGGGCTATTAGCCTTCTTAGTACAGTGGGCAAGTTGTATGGTAGAATATTGATTGAAAGGGTAAGAATGGAAACAAAAGATAAAATATGGGATGTGCAAGGTGCTTTTATGAGTGGAAGGGGATGCATGGACCAGATTTTCTCATTGCGTATGCTCACTGAAAAGTTTCTTGCAAAAAAACAGAAACTCTTCTGTGCCTTTGTAGATCTAAAAAAAGCATACGACCGAGTTGACAGGAAAAAGCTATGGAAGGTATTGTCCAAGTATGGAGTGAATAAGTATCTCATACAGGCAATTGCGTCTCTGTATGAGGGAAGCGTTGCATGTGTTAGGGTGAACGGTGATTTTACGGGGTGGTTTGACATCACAAAAGGTGTTAAACAAGGCTGCGTAATGTCGCCGTGGTTATTCAATCTATATATGGATAATTGTATGCAAGAATTGAAAGAGATGGGATTGGGTGCGAAATTGAGTAATCTAGAAGTATGTTGCCTGTTGTATGCTGATGATGCGGTGCTGATATCTAACAGTATGGAAGATCTACAGTCTCTCGTGTCAAGAATGAACGAAGTATGCATGAAGAATGAGTTAATGATGAATGTAAGTAAGTCTAAAGTCATGGTGTTTGAAAGAGAGAGTACGAAAACAGTATGCAATATAGTTGTGAATGATGAATACTTGGAGCAGGTGGATGAGTTTGTTTATTTGGGAAGTATGTTTACGAGAGATGGGAAGGCTGATAGAGATATTGAAAGAAGGGTGAATGCAGGTAACTCTATTAATGGAGGACTGAACGCCGTTGGCAGCAACAAAAAACTGTCCAAAGACGCGAAACTAGCCGTCCATAATGGAGTACTGGTACCTACCCTGATGTATGGCAGTGAGGCATGGAACTGGCAGAGGAAGGATGAAAGTAGACTGAACGCTGTAGAAATGAGATCCCTGAGGCGTATGTGTGGTAAAACCATGTATGATCGTGTGAGAAATGTGGAAATCCGCAAAGAATGCAAGGCTGATGTAAGCGTGATGAGTAAGATCAAGAAAGGAACGCTCCGATGGTTTGGGCATGTAGAGAGAATGAACGAGGAAAGGAGTGTAAGGAGAATATATGACGCAAATGTGAATGGTAGAAGAAGTCGAGGACGCCCAAGAAAGACATGGCACGACCAAGTGAATCAGATACTTGAGTCGGGCCATGTCAAGAGTCAGAATAATAGAAGAGAATGTATGAGACGTTGTATGAATGTAAACGAGGCAAGGAATGTGTGCCAAGACCAGGATGTTTGGCGGTCCGTCCTCTCTGCCTACCCCTGCGGGGAAACGGCGTGATGGTTAGTTAGTTAGTTAGTTAATATGCAGTTATTTAACTAAGAAGGTCATTATTCATTAAAAAAATTGGACTGGAGTTCGTTATTGTAGGCAACTACAAGATAGGGCACCGAATCAGCTGTTCGACGTCCGCCATTTTGGAGTTCGGAGTTCGGAGTTGGAGGGTTGGCCGCAGCCACCACACTATCGGCCAACCTTCCTACTCCAAACTAAGTTCTGAGTTGGAAGGTTGGCTTCGGTGTGGTTGTAACATTAAAGGCCCAGATGAAGGCCGAGACACACATGGCCGCACGGTGCCCGCACTTCAAATCGGCAGACTGTCGGTAAAGATGGCGCGAAACCACACTAGCCGCACCTGATTCGTGTGTTGGCCGTGCGGTCTGTCTCACGATTGCAGTTCAGTATTCTTTTCGGGGCTGTTTCGTGAAAACAAAATGTTGAAAAGGTTTACAAATAGCGATTTAGGGAAGGTAGCACTTGCTTTTATGTTTAGTTCCTGAAGTGTTGCGAATTTTATACATAGCACGTCATATTTTAACACATAAAGATAAAATTGTGGATTTACCTTCAACTTTCAAGGTGGTTGCAATTATTTTCCACACTCGTTTTTTATAATCAAAATTCCTATATTTTTTCTTGGACTGGTCATGTAGCACTGGATAATTTCTTATCTCTTTGATTATTTTTTCTACATCCATGTTATTACTATTAATAATAATATATATTAATTTAATATTTAAGATCAAATTGAAAGCGAAAATGTTTAAAGATTGAAACTTCGTACACCGCACCGTGCCCGTCAAACTGCGACGACGAACAAACTAGTCTTGGGTCGATCGTGAAAGACCTGATCGTCGAAACCCGCTCACGAGCCACCAAAGAGCGAGCGGATTATTTATTCGTCAGAACCCGGGTCTCACGATCTGCGACTCACGAACAAAAAGACAAGAACAACGAGCGCACTCCCGCGACCCGTGAGCTACGACACATTCCTGCACCCCGTGACTCACGGACCGATCGCCGGGTGCTGGGTGCCGGGTGCCGGGTGCGGGCGGGGCGAGACGTGTCGGGTCCCGGAACCCGCCGGCGCCAACTGCGGGAACTGCGACTCATTCGATCGCCGTATGGATCGCCGTTTGCCGATCAACGCACACACGTGCGTGACAGTATCCTGCTTGCTGCCCGTGCGACGTCATCGCGGGATTGTTAGGTAGATTCGATTTTTGAACATTCGACTAGACACAGCATCGTTTTTAATAAGAGCGTATCTTGGTATTGTTAATCAATGGGTGAAGTGCATTTCTTTTCACATTTTGTTAGTGTTGTTTACATTTAAAAAAATCATTTTTCGTGTGAGTGTAATTGTGCATTGTAATAGAAACTATAAACTGGTAAAGGTGTAAAATGTCTGACTTTAATATAAAGAAATTATAATAAAGCATTAGCTTACAGCTAATTTACTTATTTAAATTCTCAATAAAAGCTTCAGAACAACACGTTTTTTACAAGGTTTTTATATCCTCCAAAACATGATAAAACATGGTTTTTTTTACCCCTGAAGCATGTCTTTTTTAAAATTAATTTCTGGGACATGACATTACTAGTTACAGGTGTGAGCAGTGAGAGAACGTTCACACAATTATAACCTGGGTTTTGTGTCGCGTATGACTTGAACGGTCTGGGCGGTGACCGTCTACCGTGTGGCCTGCCCGTTAAAGTAACTGGGTGATGACTGATGAGTAATCGAGTTTCGTATTTAGTGTCGCGAAAAGAGCGGGTCTTCGCGACCCGCTCGTGACGCCAGTGGGTCGTGAGCGACCCGGGTCGTGTAAAACGATCGATCGACCCAGGACTAGAACAAACAGCAGACACACGGTGCGGCCATGTGTTTCTCGGCCTTTACCCAATATTATTTTTCTTAAAAGCAGGCTATTTTTGGAACTGGTTCCTTTGGAATACTACTTAGCTAGTAAAGCTTTTCAATCCTTAAATTTTAAATTCGGTCGACATTTTGTAAAAAACTTGAGGTCGCAGCTAGTGCCACACGGTAGCCAATAGCGAGAATAACGGCTCCCGCGCGAACTAATTCTGACATTTACGAAATCAGCTATTGGTAGGCCGCCATCTTGAGCGTGTAGCGAGTAAAGTTGACCACCTTTCAACTTTGTTCATAGATTGTCCACAATCTGCTAGTTAGATAATAATACAATTACGCTGAGCGAGTTTACTAACAGATAGTGAATTTTCCAATTTGTTTGTTAACTCGCTCAATGTCATCGAGGCTTTAGTTAGCCCTAGTAAACTGCAACTTTTATTGGTTTATTTATGCTGCAACTGGTTGTCAGCCGATTTTCTCCAACCGACGCTGATTTATATGGCAATGAACGCAGGGTGGCACCAATGTTCGTAGAAAATGTGTCTAACAAGGTTAGCTCATACGGGCCGGTGAGTGGTTTGGTATATTATTTATGTACGGGCCTTTTTCGAAAAAAAACTCGTTGGTCCGCTTTAGAAATTTCGAAAGCGTGACGTAACTTGAAGTAAAATACTGCCACTTGTTATGCAGTTAATTCAAATCTCCCAGAGGAACATGGACTTCATGCTACGTCACGAATTTTTAGCCAATCACAATGTATACCCTCTATGAGCTAACCTTGTTAAACGTATTTTCTACTAAGGGAACGTACCCATACTACGTGACCTGTTCAGGGGGGGGGGGGGTCATCAAAATACCACGCTTGGTCACAACGGGGGGGGGGGCTTAGGTTTTTATCACGTAGTCAATCTAGAAATCTCGCGTTTTTTTTTCGAGCTACGAGGGGAGGTTTTTAAGTTCGCGGAATGGGAAGGTAAGTGATTAATGGGGGTACCGCTGAATTAGGTACTAATTGAACAACTCATTTTTAGGATAAACACCGGGTTTTATCGTAATTAGGTCATTAGTCTTTGAGCTATCGTCGACCAAACACTTCAATCGGGAAGAAATTATGAAATGTGGAGAAAATTGAGTTCCGCGCTGTTATAAAGTTCCTTTAAGTTAATTTAAAGATCGGAAAAATGTATTAGGGTAGTAGGTGAATATGTTGAAAATAAAAAATAATTTTGGTTTTTATTTCAACTCCTTACCCAATCCGCAAACTTAAAAACCCACCCTCGTACATTCAAATATGGCGCGCAGTGTTTGGCGCTTTTTAAACTCGCAGGTGGCAAAGCAACTATAACAACGAATGGATTGATGCTGGGAACGTGTTTGTTGAAGATGATTGAGATGAAAAATGTTTATAAAAATAACAAGACTTTCGTTTCCATAAATTACGTTCCGGTTTCAATATATTTTGACATAAGTTTTATCTTGATAATATTGTAATGCATGCACTCTTGCTGTCACACAGCAAGCGCCGTATTAATAAAGACAAATATAAGCCAAATAATGCATTTTTTATTTTTTGTTAGCAAAAAATGATTCGAAGCCATATTTATGAAATACTACATGAAAACTGTAGGGGGGGGTCTTGGAATATACTACACGTGGTCACCGGGGGGGGGGGGGGGTAAAAAATTGCAAAAAGTGTGTCACGTAGTATGGGTACGTTCCCTTACCTTGGGATGGCATACCTACAACGGCACCGGCCTGGAACATTGCCATTTGCCATGCAAAGCAACACCGGCCGAAGAAAACCGGTCTGCTGGCGCGCTAACTTTAGAATTATGTATATTAAAAAATAAGTAACGATATCCCATATCGAATACAAACGCATAATCGTAATAATAAATAAATAAAAATCGATCTCATTGAACAGAATTTGGTTGAAAAAAAATTATTACGATTTTTCGAAAAACGTAATATTGCGTATGCAGTTTAAAAAACTTAATTTATGTAAGTATGTATGTAAAAATCCCTAATATCGGACTATTGTACACATACTGTACACAGCTGATTAGTCCAACCTACGCTCTGTAGATATTAGTCAACACTCTGAAGTTCGTAGATATTAGTTCAACATATGAGCTGTAGATATTCGTCCGACATACAGGCTGTAGATATTAGTATCTGGAGTCGTCCATCGGGAGGCGTCTACTAATATCTACAGGAATTCCAAAAACTGAAAAAATCGAACTAATATCTATGGGAATCAAAGTGTTGACGAATATCTACAGCTCAAACTGTTGATTAATATCTATGAGAACCAAAGTGTTGACGAATATCTACAGTACTGTCAGAGGTTGGATTTGCAATTATGTATAGCATATTGGAATAACGTAATTTTGCGTATGCAGTTTAAAAAACTTAATTTATGTAAGTATGTATGTAAAAATCCCTAATATCGGACTATTGGACACATTTAGCTGATTAGTCCAACCTACGCTCTGTAGATATTAGTTCAACCTACGCTCTGTAGATATTAATCAACACTCTGAAGTTCGTAGATATTAGTTCAACATATGAGCTGTAGATATTCGTCAAACATACGGGCTGTAGACATTAGTATCTGGAGTCGTCCATCGCTATTTAGAAATAAAATTTATGGTAAATTAATATCTACGAGTGTCTACGGTGTGTCTATGGTCTATGTCAATTCGTCTATGGTCTCAACTAACCTCTGTGATTCTTGTCATTGAGATCAAGTTATCTCATTTTTTATATTATAAGGCCTATTATTTTTATAAATATAATAACAAAGTTGGACAACTACACATTTTCAGTGGTTTTGTAACAATCGTAAGGATTATGCCCATTATGGGGGTAATCTTAACGATCTTTCCGCACAAAAACTAACTTTTAGTTTTATGTTTATAGATTATTATTGATTGGTGTGAATATAATAATCTAAAATGTCTTCGACCTTAGTCCAGCAGTTCGTCGTTGGACTAAAATCAAGAAATGCGGAAACCCGCAGCAAAACAGCCCGAGAGCTCTACCTCTACGTAAAGACAGAACTTAGAGAGGTGCCCCAAGATGAAATCACGCAGTTTCTTGATGATTTCAATCATCATATTTTTGAAATGGTTTCTGGAAGTGATGTCAATGAAAAGAAAGGAGGAGTCCTTGCAATTGGTTTGTAATTTTATGTTTTATAGGTACTTTCAGTAAATCTTTTGTAGTATTTAATTGTTTTAGTTTTGTTAAATGAAACTCAACTCGCAAAGTTCTTAGCAAATTAGATTTTGATTAATTGATTACACATTATTTATTTCTCAAAATAATGTATTGCAAATATTTTCAGTGTGCCTCATAAGTGGTGATTGCGATACCACTAAGACAAGAATTTCCCGATTCGCCAACTATTTACGAAACCTCTTCCCTTCTTCTGATGTGGGGGTTATGGAACTGGCAGCTAAGACGGTGGGACGTCTGGCAGCCATTTCTGGAGCAAAGAGAGCTGAATATGTCGAATTTGAAGTGAAAAGAGCGTTCGAATGGCTCTCTGTAGAGCGCAACGAAGGAAAACGTCACTCTGCTGTATTAATCCTGAGAGAATTGGCTGTTGCCATGCCAACCTATTTCCACCAACAAGTGTCAGGATTCTTTGAGCACATATTTATTGCGATGCGAGACCCCAAGGCCCTTATACGAGAAGCGGGAAGTAAGGCGTTGCAAGCTAGTTTGGTGGTGACAGCGCAGCGTGAAACTGTCAAGCAGACACACACACCTCAGTGGTACACACAATGCTACCGGGAGGCCGTGACTTGTGTGGATGATCAGCCTATTAAAGAGAAAGGGGTCACTCGAGATGACAGAATACACGGCGGAGTCCTCATTCTCAATGAATTGCTCAGATGTTCCCACGCTGCATGGGAGCGCAAGTACACACAATTGATGCAAACTCTGGACACGCACCAAGAGATCAGCCTCACTGAGGATATTATTTCGATGATGCCCCGGCTGCGGAGCCCTCTCAGCTCCAGGGGACACCATATTGATGTCAACAGCACTTCCAATAGTCCACAAGCAGCCATTGTTTATGAATCTGCTGTATGCAGAAACCTTGTCATTGAGAAGTATGACACAATATGTGCAGGTAAATAATGAATGATTTTAATTTTCTATCTAGCGAGATAAACTATTTAAAATAAATAATAAAGAATTTGACATAGTTATTGACTTGTTTTATGAACTGATTATCTTATTTACAGATATCATGGCACACAGGCTTTCAAGGTCACCTCATGTTCAACAGATTCTTCTTATTATTATTCCACGATTGGCTGCATTCAATAAAGAAGTATTTGTAAAGAAACATTTAAACTCCACGATAAATTATTTACTAGCCACTTTGAGAGGAAGAGATAAAGACAGAAATATGGCCTTCACGACTATTGGCCTAATTGCAATTGCTGTGGAGAAGGAGATAAAACCTTACCTTCCCAGAATCATGGATATTATCAAAATAGCCCTGCCTTCCAATGATACTCCGAGCAAGAAGCGTGTAGCTATGGATCCAGCGGTGTTTGTTTGTATTTCTCTTCTGGGAAAAGCGGTAAATGAAATCATCGCAGTTGATATAAAAGATATCCTGGATTCAACTATATCGATGACGGCAACAGGGTTAAGTCCAGCCTTGACAATTTGTTTAAGAGAGTTAGCTCAGAGCGTTTCATCTGTGAAGAAACATATTTCAGAATGTTTGCTAAATATGTTATCTTTGGTGTTGATGAACAAACCGTTACTTCATCCAGGAATGCCTAAACATTTGGAACAGCAAATGAGTTCACTTTGCATCTCGTCAGATTCTCATGATGTGGCCAGTATTGTGCTGGCTCTGAGAACATTGGGCACATTTGACTTTGAAGGATACAGCTTACTTCAGTTTGTGCGACGTTGCGCAAATCATTTTTTGCAGAGTGAACAACAAGAAATTCGATTAGAAGCAGTGAGAACCTGCAGCAGACTTCTGGCTCTAGCGATTCAATCACATCAGAAGGAATATTCTCATACAGTGACCTGCACGGTTGCTGATGTTCTGGGCAAGCTCTTGGTAGTCGGTATCACAGATACTGACTGTGATGTGCGCTACTGGGTGTTGGCATCTCTCGATGATACCTTTGACTCCCACTTAGCTCAGATTGAAAATTTAAGTTCCTTATTTATAGCAATGAATGATGAAGTTCTTGAAATACGGGAGTTGGCCATATGCACTATTGGTAGACTCAGTACGGTTAATCCCGCTTACGTGATGCCGAGCTTGAGGAAAACACTAATACAGTTTTTGACGGAGCTCGAGCACTCGGG
Source organism: Limnephilus marmoratus (assembly GCA_917880885.1). NCBI lineage: Eukaryota > Metazoa > Arthropoda > Insecta > Trichoptera > Limnephilidae > Limnephilus > Limnephilus marmoratus. Next base: position 20,380,742 of record OU862908.1, read on the forward strand.
GATGAGTCGAAACAAAGAGCAAGCTGCCCGGATGCTGGATCATTTAATAGTTAATGCTCCCCGCCTCATCAGACCTTACATGGAACCTATTTTAAATGTTCTTGTTCCTAAACTCAAAGAATCTGATACCAATCCTGGAGTAGTGTTGAGTGTACTGAGAGCTATAGGAGACCTAGCAGAGGTCAACGGAGATGGAAATGGTTTACTTAAGTGGATGCCTGAACTACTGGCAATCCTACTGGAACTGTTGGCAGATGCAAGTGCCCCTGAGAAGAGAAGTGTGGCGTTGTGGGCCTTCGGGCAACTAATCAGTGCCACTGGTCAGGTAGTGACACCCTATTCGCAATTTCCTAATTTGATGGATGTTTTGATAAACTTCTTAAAGACTGAGCAGCAGCCAGTTATCCGGCGGGAGACCATCAGAGTATTAGGACTGCTGGGTGCGCTGGACCCGTACAAGCACAAGATAAGTCGCGGGATGATAGATGGACAGGCCGACTCGAACCTTCTATCTCTCGCCGACACCAAGACTGATGAAAATAACTTTGATTTGAACACAAGCGAGATACTAGTCAATATGTCATCTTCGATGTTGGAAGAATATTATCCTGCAATAGCAATATCAACCCTAATGCGCATCATCCGTGATCCGACCCTATCTCAGCATCATACGAGTGTTGTGCAAGCTGTTACATTTATCTTTCAGTCGCTCGGCATCAAGTGTGTGCCGTATATATCCCAAGTGATGCCGAGCCTCCTGTATGTCGTAAGAATGGCAGATATCACCTTCCGAGACTTTCTTTTTACCCAGTTAGCTACACTGATAGCTATTGTAAAGCAACACATAAGGAATTATTTGGATAAAATTTTTGACCTTATTAAAGAGTTTTGGACTCCTAACAGTCCTCTACAAACAACTTTAATCCTCCTAGTGGAACACATTGCCGTGGCGCTGGGAGCTGAGTTTAAGATTTACCTGCCACAATTGATACCGCAAATCCTGAGGGTCTTGTCACACGACTCCAGCAAAGAGCGCACAGTGACTGTAAAGTTGTTACTGGCATTACAAAAGTTTGGTGATAACCTGGATGATTATCTCCATTTGGTTTTACCGCCGATAGTTAGACTATTTGACTCAAATGACTGTCCTCTGTCAGTTTGTCAAGTGGCCATGGAGACGGTCGCCCACCTAGCAGACTGTCTGGACTTCACTGACCTCACGTCTCGCATCGTGCACCCGCTGGTGCGGAACTTGGAAACGTGTCCAGAACTTAGAACCACCGCCATGGACACTCTGTGTGCGCTTGTATTGCAGCTTGGAAGAAAATTTAATCATTTCATTCCGCTGGTTCAAAAAGTCCTCAATAAGCATCGAATTCAGTGCCAGAAATATGAGGTTCTTATTTCTAAATTGCAATCAAACACCACTCTGGCAATGGATGAGCATTTCCTTTTGACCAGGCATTTGTATACTGGTCATAACAATCAAGAGGTAAGCTTTCACGTTCATAGCACACTAGGCCTCTAGCATCATCTGAAGCTCTAAAATAAAATTGTGCAAACTGTTTTTTCAAAACTTAATTAATAGAGTGGCTGTTGGTAAATCTTTCTAAGCCTTTACCTTCGAAAGATTTACCAACAGCCACTCTTGTAATTAGCAACATGTTATAAAATTCAGCTAACTGTTATTTTCCCTCACAAAATTTTGTAATTAGCAACATGTTATGAAATTCAGCTAACTGTTATTTTCCCTCACAAAATTTTGTAATTAGCAACATGTTATGAAATTCAGCTAACTGTTATTTTCCCTCACAAAATTTTGTAATTAGCAACATGTTATGAAATTCAGCTAACTGTTATTTTCCCTCACAAAATTTAAACTTTTTTTTAACACATACCTACCACACAACATGTCTCCAAATACAACTAATCTGCCGAGCTATTCTCTATTTTTTGTGGGAACGAGATCGATATCACGCGAGATCTCCTGTCAGATTTGTGTGATTTTAAATGGCTGTTATTTGCTTTTTCTACGGGCCGATCTCTATCTTGATCGACATAGATCTCGGGCGAGATCTCTTGTCAGATTTCTGGGATTTTCTATCACTGTTAAATGAATAAATAAACATGCATACTTGCAGGAATATGTGTTTTAAACGACCTAAACTAACATACGTGACAGCTCACAGCTGAAATTCTGACATCGGCCCGTAGAAAAAGCAAATAACAGCCATTGAAAATCACACAAATCTGAAAGGAGATCTCGCGCGATATCGATCGCGTTCCCGCAAAAAATAGAGAATAGCTCGGCAGAACAGAATAATTATCCCATTATATATGGGTCCAGGGATTCATCAAAGAGTTATTCTGTTTGGCAACTAATAATTATTAACATCTATCAAGTAACTATTTGGGATTGATTCTTATTTCTTTTATATTAGATATCAAAAAAGTTACATTGTTAAACACTCAGGTATTATACGATTATGCAAGTTTTTTGTCTTACGAACTGTCAGATTTATAAAAACTTTATTATTTCTGCTCTATAAACGAAATATTTCTGAATGTAGCCGAAAACTAAAAACTGTTTTTGAAAGGTTATGAAATAAGCTTTCAAATTGTTATATTACAAATAAATATTAACATTTGTAAATATTCAAATTTAGAATGCAAACATAAATAATTGTAAAAATGACTCTCGTGATGTTGTTATGTGAAAACGGTACTAAAATACCGGATTATGTAAAAAAAACATTTATTCTACTGTATAAATGGATAATAATCAATTTTGTCACCTCACTTTTTTACCATTTCATACAAGAAAATTTAATAAAAAATTAACAATGTCTAACGGCGCGCGTCTTTGGCGGGTGAACACTGTTTCTACAAAATTGAATAGATATGTGAAGCTTGATTCTATATGGATCTTCTACTTTTTGTTTTAGGGTTCTCACTAGAACAATAACAGAGTTATAACGATTTCCGTGGGAACACACGCGTTAACGTGAAAACACGCTTATTGTACTTGACTGCTATTGTTATATTGTCGTATAAACACGCTTACGGGTCACAGTGGTTAATAATATATTATTTCAAATGGTTTAAAAAAATTAGTTAAATCCATACATTTTCATGATTCATTGTTATGTGATACACAACTATTTTAATTGTTGCCTAATATTAATATTTTATTCATTCATTGCATAATGTGAGGATTTTTCGACCATTATACACATGCCCGCCTTGTGGTGGTTTTAGAAATTGTGCATAATAATAAAAAAATTAAAATCTCAGTGCACTTCTGAAACAAATGTGTATTTTTATTGCAGATAAGTTTGACTTCAAGTGATACAACAACAATAAAGAAATTGCATGTTAATGCTGATAACCTCCGACTTGCGTGGACTGCCAGCCGCAGAGTTTCTAAGGACGATTGGCTGGAATGGTTGCGCAACCTGAGCATCGGTCTTCTGAAAGAATCACAAAGCCCGGCTCTGAGGTCTTGCCTCGCTCTAGCGCAGAACTATTCTCAACTTCTGAGGGATCTGTTTAATGCTGCCTTTGTATCTTGTTGGACAGAGCTACCTGAAGCCATGCAGACAGAATTAGTCCAGGCATTAGAGCAAGCGCTGTTGGTTCCCGACTTGCCTGAGATCACGCAGACTATTCTTAATTTAGCGGAGTTCATGGAGCATTGTGATCGGGGATCCTTGCCTATCCAACCTCATCTGTTGGGTGAGAGAGCGATGCATTGCAGAGCATATGCTAAAGCTCTTCATTATAAAGAAGAAGAATTCCGACAGGGGGTGGGATCAGTTCTGGGTTCACACGCTGTTGAATCTCTAATTCTAATCAATAATAAATTGCAGCAAAGAGAAGCCGCTGAAGGACTTCTTGAACACGTAATGGCTAGACGTCAGGCAGGAGACACAGACTTGCAAGTGCAAATTCGCTGGTACGAAAAATTGCACAGTTGGGAAAAAGCTTTATCACTATACGAAGATGTATTGGAACGGGAAACTGACGACACCGAGGCTCGCCTGGGACAAATGCGATGTCTGGAAGCTCTGGGTGAGTGGGGGGAACTGCATCGCACTGCCGGAGAGTATTGGGAGAACTGGGGAGAAGAGGGCAAGGCTCGAGCCGGAAGGTTGGCAGCTGCTGCAGCCTGGGGATTGGGTGAGTGGGAATCCATGCAGAAGTATGTGCAGTGCATTCCCTGTGACTCGCAAGACGGAGCTTTCTACCGAGCTGTGCTTGCTGTACACGAGGGACAGTTTTCTGAAGCCCAGCATCTTGTGGAACAAACTCGCGATTTGCTCGATACAGAACTGACTGCGATGGCCGGAGAATCTTACCAAAGAGCATACGGAGCTATGGTTTGGGTTCAGATGTTGGCAGAATTGGAAGAAGTTGTGCAGTACAAATTGATCCCTGAACGGAGAACAACTATTCGCGCCATGTGGTGGGCTCGCCTTCAGGGAGGACAGAGGCTAGTGGAGGACTGGCAGAGGATTATTAGAGTTCGCCGTCTTGTTGTCAGCCCTATTGATGACATGCACACATGGCTCAAGTATGCTTCTCTATGCCGTAAAAGTGGTTCTCTCACTTTGTCCCACAAAACTCTGGTTATGCTCATGGGCTGTGACCCTTCCAAACAACCTGACATGCCCCTGCCCGTTCAGCAGCCGCAAGTCACCTTTGCCTATTGTAAGCACTTATGGGTTGGGAATCAGCGGGAGCGGGCACTCACGCAACTCCAGCACTTTGTGGACACCAACCCACTGGGCGCATCGGATGACCCCGGAGAAGCCGAGTGGCGCCAACTCTTGGCTCGCTGTTACCTTAAGCTCGGAGCGTGGCGGGAATCTTTGGAAGGAATTACGGATGCTTCTATTCCGGTTGTTTTACAATCCTATTCTTCTGCCACAGATCATGCTGTAGACTGGTACAAAGCGTGGCATGCTTGGGCTTATATGAATTTTGAAGCTGTGCTTTTTTATAAGCACAAAGATGGTGAAAATAATTCAAATACACCCGGAACTGGAACTGAAATTAGCGGGCACTACGTTTCAAAGTACACTGTTCCCGCAGTAGAGGGATTCTTTAAATCCATTAACCTCTCGCACGGGAGTTCCTTGCAAGACACATTGAGGCTTTTAACCCTTTGGTTTGACTATGGGCAGTGGCCGGAAGTTCACGAGGCCATAGTGGAAGGAATCAGGACTATCGAAATCAACACGTGGCTACAGGTAATTCCGCAGCTCATCGCGAGAATAGACACTCCCAGGGCTCTGGTCGGGCGACTAATACACACTCTCCTGATTGACATTGGAAAATCACATCCGCAAGCCTTAGTTTATCCACTCACCGTGGCTTCCAAGTCTTCATTTGCAGCACGAAGAAATGCCGCTAATCAGATTTTGAATTCCATGTGTACCCATTCAGCAACTTTGGTAAGCCAGGCCATGATGGCATCCGAGGAGCTCATCAGGGTGGCCATATTGTGGCACGAGCAGTGGCATGAAGGTCTCGAGGAAGCTTCTAGACTGTACTTTGGAGAGAGGAACGTCAGGGGGATGTTTGAAACCTTGGAGCCGTTGCACGCCATGCTGGAGCGAGGGCCTCAAACCTTGAAAGAAACTTCATTCAATCAAGCTTACGGCAGAGATCTCATGGAGGCCCAAGAATGGTGTAACCGCTACAAGGTAAGCTGAATTCCTTTTTAATATTTTCTTTTTGAGTTATAACATTTAAATAAATGATTTTATAGAGGCCACTAATTTTGACAACAAAATCAATTATTTCATAACAAGTGAGAATAACAGCAACAAACAACGAGGTACGATGGTGAACTTCCACTTGAACCAGTCTTTAACCCGGCCTGTGCCGCGTGTGCGCCGGCGCACAAAAATGAAAAATCAAAATTTTTACGCAATTTTGACCCTTATGTATAAAGAAAGTGTATGAAAAACACGGTCAGAATCGCTAGCTCTATTATCGCCCTTTACCATAAAAAAAGCCGCAATGCAGCCGGTCACTCCGAATAATTTATATGAAATTTTTCGTCGGGCGGGATGTGCGCAGGTCTTGCGCATGCGCGAAAAAAAAATATTTTCATCTTCGATTTTTACCCTTCTATGTACAAAATTTGAATAAGAACACGGTCAGAAATGCTAGCGCCAACATTCTCTATGAGATGGGTAAAAATTTCATTCACCTTGCAACATTAGAAAATTTTAAAATAATTTTTATCTGTGGGCATCTCGAACTGTCATTTTGGCGGCCGCGTCAAAATGCCGATGCGTGACCTCGAATAAAACATCATAAAACCTATCAATTTACGTAATTACGCAAGTAATATTATTTTGGTAAATAGTTTATTGTTCTAGGAATGTGTTTCAGTCAATAAAATATACGATAGGTTAAATTTAATCCACAAAACATTCAATTGAAGATCGTGAAATTTCGGTGTTGTTCTGGTAAAAAGCCTGGCCCCCAGGGGGTTAATCAACTTTTCTACAAAGAAGATTATAATATATTGCTTTGAGCTTTTTTTATTACTATCAAATAGTTCATATTCTCATACTTTCTGTTAAATAAAAGCAATCCCCGACTGAACAAGACGAGAGGAGACAAAGTGTTATCCTTCGTCAACTCCATTTGCTGTTAATTTTTTAGATTTCATTAAGTATTTACTATGTTGATTTAAAAATAATGTAAAAAATCACGACATGTAACGCGACTTTCATAGCTTTGTTTTAAACATGGCCTGCAAAAGTAAACCATATAAAATATATTATAGGTAGGTACATTTGAAATGTCGAGCTTCCTCTACCTTAGTACGCCAAGAGTATAAGGCTGGTCGCAGACACACGTTTTCCTTATTCGATTTCCTAATGCGGAATTCCGATTTGGAATTCTGTGAGACTAGCACAAACGTTCGTTTTTCTTCATTCAGAATGTATACACGTCATTTATTAGCAATTGCATTTCTGTTAATAATGAAGAAGAAAAAAATATTGAAATGATGAAAAATTAATTAATTAAATGAATTAATTATGAAAGTTTCTGCCTCACACATTATCGTGTTGCGATTCTATGCATAACAAATACAAAAAATACGGCCTATGCACGCGGTGCGGATGCGATACTGAATAGAAATTTCCGAATGTGTGCGCCGGCACAAACAAAATGTACGCAAGCGCTGCGTTCCGCATGACGTCATTAGGTTTTTTCCACTAGGTTTCTCCGAACGCGCCGGCTTGCATTCGAAACGTACGTACGGAATTTTTTCCGTTCGGAAAAAAAGCGAACGTGTGCGTCAGTTAATGTATTTTCTACTGATTCCATGCATTCGGATGTCTGAATACGGAAAACGAATTCGGAAATCGAACACGGAAAATGTGCTTTTGCGCCCAGCCTAAATCCCACAGACAGAAAGTATTATTTTCAGATAAACAATTGGATACGCCAGCGCTGAACGGATACATTTTTTTCGTATCCGATTTGTACTTTTTGCCTTTGAAAAGTTAATATTTGACATAATCATAAAGGAAATTTTATTGTACAAGCACAGACCTGTAAAAAATCACAAGATTCTTGACAAATCAGTTCTGATTTTGAAAATCATTAAATTTAATTTTCTGTTGTAATATTATGTTATGGATGAAACTCACTAAAATGAATTTTCTGTTAAAAATATAATATTTTGGGTAGGTACTTTATGTATTCTTTATGTCTGAATTCTTTACACTATCAATTCCAATTTTGAAAATGACATTTAAATTCGAAGCAAATCCGAGTTCTGGAGTTCATTGAACCAGATTTACACAGGACAATTGATTGATTTGTTATTTATTTTAGGAATCTGGTAATTCGCGAGACCTGAACCAGGCGTGGGACCTGTACTACCACGTGTTCCGCCGCATCTCGCGCCAGCTGCCACAGCTGACCTCGCTTGAGCTGCAGTACGTTTCCCCCAAGCTGCTGGCTTGCAACAACCTGGAGCTGGCCGTGCCCGGCACCTACCAGCCCGGACAGGAGGTGGTTCGCATCGCACATATACAGAGCAACTTGCAGGCAAGCATCTTGATATAATAGCATAATCATCTTGGCCTGCCCTTGGATCTCATAAAGTGATAACATTGGGTGACATAGGCAAGCTTCCGATTCTCCACAAACCGCACTATCTATTCTATGAGTAATACAAACTAAATTTGAGATGTGTTTTTGATTATTTTTCAGGTTATAACATCCAAGCAGCGTCCTCGCCGCCTCTGCATCCGAGGATCCAACGGCAAGGACTATATGTTCCTTCTGAAGGGTCATGAAGATCTGAGGCAAGACGAACGAGTCATGCAATTGTTTGGGCTGGCCAACACCCTTCTTCAGAATGATCCCGACACTTTCCGCAGTAACCTGACCATTCAGCGCTACGCCGTCATTCCTCTCAGCACCAACTCAGGACTCATTGGCTGGGTTCCCCATTGCGATACCTTGCATTCTCTTATTAGAGATTATCGAGAGAGGAAAAAGTGCCTCCTTAATATTGAGCACAGAATAATGTTGCGTATGGCTGCAGATTATGACAGATTGCTTCTGATGCAGAAGGTTGAAGTGTTTGAGCATGCCTTGGAGCACACAGCCGGAGACGACCTAGCTCGACTTCTCTGGCTCAAGAGTCCCTCATCAGAATTGTGGTTCGAACGCAGGACAAATTATACTCGTTCCTTGGCAGTAATGTCCATGGTGGGCTACATTTTGGGTCTCGGAGATCGTCACCCCTCTAATCTCATGTTGGATCGTGTGACTGGAAAAATTTTACACATTGATTTTGGTGATTGTTTTGAAGTTGCCGTTACTCGTGACAAATTTCCAGAAAAAATACCTTTTAGACTTACCAGGATGTTGATTAATGCAATGGAAGTTACAGGCATCGAAGGAACTTACAGACGTACATGCGAATCTGTCATGGCAGTACTTCACAGAAACAAAGATAGTTTGATGGCCGTTTTGGAAGCCTTTGTACACGATCCGCTCCTCAACTGGAGGTTGATGGATTCTGGGCGGCGCTCTCGGGAAGGTTCCTTAGGAGCTGCCGGGTCTGGGGGGGGTGAGGCATCCTCCCTCTCCGCCCCTCCGGCACTCCTGCCTCCTCCCCTGCCCGCCCCCCTCCCGGCCAACCTGCCGCGCCGAGCCCTTCCGCCCGCGGAGGCCCAGCCCGAAGCCCTCAACAAGAAGGCCCTGGCTATTATCACCCGAGTCCGGGACAAGCTGACGGGGCGAGACTTCAATCCGGAAGAGGTCCTGCACGTGGCGAGCCAGGTGGACTTGTTGATTCAACAGGCCACCAGCAACGAGAACCTCTGCCAATGCTACATCGGCTGGTGTCCGTTCTGGTAACTTCCTCCATCACACAACATGTATAGGAAAAGGCAGCCTTTGTATTGGAATCTTTTCAATGTAATTATTTGTCAACAGCATTCAATTATTATTCATTTTGGAGTGCTAGGATTTAATGATTTTTTAAGGTTCCATCACATAAGTTATAACAAATTATTTTCTTGTATGTAGTCTGTAAGCTTGACGAATATTTTACATTTTAAATGTTAAATGCCATCATTTTATTCTACCTAGTACCTAACTATCTATGTAATATTTATGAAAGTGGTATTTTGTATTTTCCACAACAAAACACTTTTATTATTTAACAAATAATAATCTTGAAATAAAAATACATTCTTTTTATCTTTCTCTAACTTTATTTAAGTATAATTTAGACATTATTATTTTCTTGGAATAAATGTTTTTCTTTCCGACCCTGTCTAACCCAAATTGTATTTTGAAGAAAAAAATTGCGGGTTGTCTAAACATAACTTCTTCCAATATGATTGAATAAACGGCTATCAAAAACCATTGTACGTCATTCATTAACATCACCAAGTTCCTTCCTGATACTTTGTACTATGGGTGGTCTTTTGTGTGACTGGACAGATGAGTGTGAATAGTTAGATTCACAGACTTGCACACAGAATAAGTTGTTCTATGATTATGTACATATTATTTATTACTTCGATGAGTCGACAAATATCTCGCAATAAATACAGTTGAAACCCTTTTTGAACACATTTATTTGAATTTTATTTCCTTGATTGAATGAATCCAAATGAGAGCTGAAGTTCGGCCGATAGACTCGTTACCGATGACAATGCCTTATATCAACTTTTGGTGGCAATCACAAGCACACGCATTTTTCTGATTTTGGCTACTAGCCGGCCCAACAGATGGAAGGATACTAGGTCATGCCGTTCGATGCGTAGGACCGTAGCGGAAAGTCGAAACATTTCACTACCTAATAAATAGATGTATTATAGCAAAAAAACTTTGTTTTTGCAGGTTGATTTTTAAATACTTCTATTTGAATTTCGATTTTGTTTTCTTGAATGAATGCAAATCTTGGAAGTGGAAATGAAACTAGGCAGGTGCAGGTAGACTCATCGATGACAATGCTTTCTGTCAATTTTTGGTGATTTTTACACGCTTTTCTTTGAAATTGATTACTAGCCGGCCCAAGAGATGTCCCAAAAATTGAAAGTAGATATATTATAGTAATTTTTTATTTATGTATTAATTTTTTGAACACATTATTCTCACACGCTGAAATATTTTTTTATGCTTAATTATTGGGAATTGGGCGCTTTTAATTACAAACTCCCTGAACTTTTGATTACTTTTTATAAAATTTGTGATTTAAGAATTCATAATTATAATATGTATAAAATGAATATTTTCTTCACCTAAAATAAATATGAAACTTTTGAAAGAGCTTTTCACAAGCTGAAATATTTCTTTATTTTTTATTTTACACATAATTATTGGGAATTGGGCACTTTCAATAACAAACTGCATGAACTATTGATTACTTTTTATTAAATTTGTGATTTAAGAATTCATATAAATAATGCATATAAAATGAATATTTTCTTCACTTAAAATAAATATGTATGAAGCTTTTGAAAGAGCTCCATTACTAGAGTGTGAAATATTGAGTTGTAGTCTAGTAATTTATTTTTGGGGTATTATGCCGTATTGCACTACTTCCTTCTTTAGCCAGTTTCTTTAGCCGGTTTCAGATAGTGTTACAGTGTCCATCATCAAGGCATATGTGTAATCGATAGTGGTAAAGTGTACGCTTATGTATGTAGATGTGACAGATAGCGACACCTATCCTCTAGGAGCTGGTATTGCAGAGTCATATAGGTAAAAGGATAACTAAATAAAACGGAACAGTGACAAAACAGAATGCATTCAAATAATAGGTTCATTTTTTGTTACTCTTCAGTGCTCTGTTTTGTCATGGATCTGATAAAGAAGGAAGTCATCCACTTTATTAAAAAGGTGCTACAAACGCCAGCGGCAACAAATCTGACAGTTTTACGTGCAAAACTTCTTTCATATCCGGTTTAGTCATGTAGATATCCATGTCAGGACTTCCAAACTCCGACAAAACTTCACGACAAACGCCGCATGGAGTTGTGAAGCAATCATCTTGTTGGGCGACAATTGCGATCTCAACTACATTCTTCTGGCCTTCGCTTACTGCCTTGCATATGGCCGTTCTCTCTGCACAAATTGTCGGGGAGTAAACTTTGCTCTCGATATTGCAGCCGGTGTAGACTGTCTTCTTGTCGGTTCTCAGAGCTGCCCCCACTTGGAACTTGGAATACGGCACATAGGCTTGCATCCTGGCAGCCGTTGCTTGCTTTATCAGGGTTTGGGTTCTTTGATCTGAAAATATTAATATTATTAGGTCATTTGATGTGCTCAGAATGCCATTTAAATAAATTCCAGAGAGATGATGTTCATTTGACTGCCCCAGGCTGAGCTAGGAAAATTGGCTGCAGAGGCCATTATGTGGAGAGACTGGGCATGGTTAAGCAGCTGCTAGAGAGTATGGCCGTACATTGTAGGTAGGTAAAAAAATATGCTCTAAGGTACCTCTCCCTCGACTGCTGAAAGAGATGCGTGAACTCACTCTTAATGAATGGCAAAAACGTTGGGATAGATCGAATACGGGCAGATGGACTTTCTCCTTCTTCCCGTCAGTTAAAGCCAGAATGGAAGGGGCGTTCATCAAATTGGATCATCACTTAACACAAATACTTTCAGGTCATGGTGAATTCAGGGGAAGACTGCACAGCCTGACCCTGTCTCCCCATCCAAACTGTGCGTGTGGTGACACAAACCAATCAGCCGAGCACATTCTGTGGCACTGTGAGATTTTGACGGACGCAAGGGATGAAATGTTGGAAGGTCTGAAAGTAACTATGAGACCAGCATGGAATGCGGATCTCGTATTGAACAAGGAGAATCTCGAATGCCTGAGGAAATTTACAAGGATTTGGGTTGAGAGGTGGCCTGAACTTAGAGTCGATGATTAAATTTAACTTCATTATGTGTTTAGGATCCAGGTGTAATTGCTCCTGGCATCCACGGTCACCCTTTTACAATATTTATACTACTACTACTGCCCGGATATTACGCACTACATTTTGTTATTCACGCTGAAACTGTTTACTCATGTATCATGTTTTGTATTAATATATATCATGTTTTCTTAGGTATCATCTTCAACAGCCTCTTTAACATCTAAAATTTGCCTATTACTTGTTTTTTCCTTTTCGTTTAACTAGATATTATCAATAACCTTCGCGTATCCTAACTATACTTGCATTTTTCTAGCACTTTTTTTCTAAATCTAAGATATATATCAACAAGTTCTTCATGTCTTGACTTGTATCATTCAAGGAGCCGGAACTGAACTACCATCTCATTTTTGTATTGTCCTACACCCCATCAAGGGAGTGGACTAGATCTATGTCCGTGCAACAACCGAGAAGATGACTCCCAAAGTAGCCGCTGCATAACCCGCCCGCGCCTCCCCCGTCGCCATGAGCGGGCCAGAAGACCAACCGTAGCGGACCGGTGCCCTTCCGCCCTGCCTCCGGTGACCCGATGCTCTCTTTTATCCCTAGTGTCTTCAGGTTTTTCTGCCCTTAATCCCAACACTTTCTTCGAGTGCCTACCGGGGAGCCAGCTTAGGGGCGCGGACACCGAGTCTCGCTTGCGACTGGACTGATGGCTCCGCTTATCCTCGGCGGGACTGCCGGGTGACTGTAGCTCAGCTGCTTTGGTTAAGTTAAACAATCTCATCAAATTATGTAATTTTTATTTTTATTCTGCATATTAACAAACTTTTATTACAGCTACATCAGTGGGCCTAGTCACTAATTTTTGTAAACCTCCGTTTCATGAAGTTACGGGTTTAGCTACGTCACATACCCGTTGTTGTTGTTATTTAAGTTGGCGAATCTGTCAAAATACGGGTATGTGACGTAGCTAAACCCGTAACTTCATGAAACGGAGGTTTACAAAAATTAGTGACTAGGCCCCCAGGTGGCGGAGATGAGACGTGATACTGTGAAATAAATAACTAACAACATGTACGCACTCGCATACTGCCTGCTAACAATGTATGCCCGGACATTGGGGGTCTAGAGTCATTTTAAATAAAAAAGTAGCTTCTTTATAAATAAAAAATTAGAGTCCTGACGAGTACGGTGTAGGAGGAAACCATCTGTTTCCTTAGAACGCCGTGGGAAAGTGGTGGGCAACCTCCAATGCTCTAAGGAGTATGGACGTACACCGTACGGTGGTGTTTGTTGAAATCCTCAATAATATATAATAATTAATAATAATATTGAATGTGTTTTGGGTATTATATCTGATTTTTTAAATGTTAAACCGTACAAGAGTCCCAACCATCTGGAGCCAATGAGACTACGGCATCCTCAATTGGGGTTTGTTGTGAGACTGAAGGTAGTGGAGATGGGGAAGAGGAAGTTCCTGGCTATTCAGATCAAAGCCATTTCAAGCAACGTTTCAGTTGTGAATGTTGATCTTACACCAAGGCCATTTCCACTCAGGAACATGCAACAGATATTCTACATATTATTTTATTTGAGTAAATTATGAAATAACATAAATTAATCAAATAAAATTAATTTGCGCGTTAATCGAGAGACTTACCCCTCTACCACGGAGGCCATCGATTAATTCAGTTATTTTGATATTATGTAGGTGTTCCAAAAGTCAAAGCTATCCCTTGGAGGGCTGAAAGGTCAACTCGTAACTCACCCTAAGTGGTTCGCTATGTTTGGTGACTTAGCACAAATGCCCGGGTTCTAGAGATGAGGTTTGTTTAGGTCTCGGTGGCGGATGTGCCCACCTACTGCATGGCGGGCCAGATCAAGAGAGATTGGCTGAGGGAGACCTTTTGACCGCTCCGGCCGGATTTTCTCGACCCATCGCCTTGTACCGCAGTTCGAGGGATGGATTCATACGTCCGTCACTCCTGAACGCATTGACCCCTAGATTCACCTTTTACCTTTCCAGAACTTCCTTTCTAAAATGACCCCCTACACAGCATCCCCAAGGATGACATAGGCAGTGGCGGCTCGTGACTTTTGGTGTGCTAGGGTGCTAATATTAAAAAAATGGCATCATGGATGTTGTCATATGCGAAAAATATTTTTTTTTTTCAAAAATCGGTGTTTTGTATGAAGATTTTTCAGGAAATCGGTGCGGCACACCGCCAAACTGAAACTTTCTGAAATTTTTTCAGAAAGTTGATTTTCTGATTTTAAAAAAAAAAAAATTTTTTTTTTTCGGCTACAACAACATCAATAATGCCATTTTTTTTAATATCAGCACTCTAGCACACCCAAAAGTCACGAGCCGCCACTGGACACAGGCCCTGATGGATTTTTTTCCTCTGGGCCTCCTGTATGGAGCTAATGTAAAAAAAAACCCAGGAGGCCCTGAGAAAAATAATTTCCCTTAGGGCCTGTATCATCTTAGGGAAAGCTTTTTAAGGAAAGGAAGGAGAGGTTCTGGGAAGGAAAAAAGAATCTGGGGGTCATCGTGTCCAGGAGTGACGGACGTATGAATCCACCCCTCCAACTGCGGTACAAGGTGATGGGTCGAGAGAGTCTGACCAGAGAGGTCAAAAGGTCTCCCTCAACCAATCTCTCTCGATCTGGCCTGCCATGCCACATTTGAGGTGGGCACATTTGTTGGGCATTCCTGCTCACCAAACGTAGCGAACCACTTAGGGTGACCTATGGCAGAGGCATTGGTTATTCAATAAATGGTTCTCGGGATGTCGGTATCCATACACGTCTTGACGAAGATGCCAAATTGACGAAGAGATACAATAAAAAATACATATAAATTTGTTGTAGACCACTTTTATTTTATACACACTCTACCGGTTTCGGAAGCATCCTTCCTTCGTCAGGAGAATATTATAACTCTGACGAAGAGATATTGGCAATTTTATGAATTTCGTGAAAATCGACCCCTTAGATCAGTTTTTCGAGTGCCACAGTTAAAAAATTCCATATTCTAAGATTCTAATTTTTATTTTACAATCTTGAATAGCCCAGCTGTAGATCACAGTCCAAAATTAAACTAACAATGCCTATATGGGATTGGTTTATTTATGGCCTATACCAAAAACATTTTTGCCAGATTCATGAATGAATTTTTTTTTAATTGTCTTCAACTCCATACTGTTAAAAAACGCTATCCTGGCAAGTCATTAAAAAAATGGTTATTTTATGTTGAAATACCTACCTACTTATAATATTAGCCATTAGAGAAAAGGATATTTCTGTTTTGCTACAAAATAGCTCGAATTTTTCCGAAGAATGCTGCAGAAACATAGGGAAGACTACCTTTGATTTTTTTTGTGTTTTGTTTAGTTCTATAAATAAAACGTCTCCTAATCATTAACCATTTAAATAATTTCACAACGAGATCTTTCAAAATCTTTTTGAAGTAAAACTTCTTTATGCACACTCGACTTGGGGGGGTAAGCTGTGAATGCGTTACGAAAAGTGATGATGTGTTACAAAAAGTGTTGATGTGTTACGAAAAGTGTGATGTATGAAAAGTGACTTGGGGAGTGATAAGGATAAGGATGGTCACCCCAAGGTCGTAGGTCACCCTAAGGTCGTAGGTCACCCCAAGGTCGTAGGTCTCCTCACGATCGTAGGTCACCCCAGGGTCGTAGGTCACCCCATGGTCATATGTCACCCCAATGTCAATGTCGATGTTAATGTCAATGTCGTATGTTCTTTTATAAGTTAGTGAAGTTTTACTTCGTGTGGTCTCGTTTTTGTGCACCCTCGTTTTTTTCTAAAATAAATCATAGCTAATTTTATTTCATTTTAAAAACTACACTAAAATACCGATTTTTTACGTTACTTTGTAGGTTAGCGTGGTACGTTTATTAAATACATCTTTTTGAATTATTATTTTTTTTCCTGAATGAATTAATGCAAATCGTGGAAGTGGAAATTAACCCACTTCCCGACATCCAATGGAGCTGAATCTCGGCAGATAGACTCTTTGTCGATGACAATGCATTCTGTAAACTTTTGGTGGCACTCATGCACACACAAATGTATTTTTTTGAAATTGGATGACATTACATTTAAAAATTAACAGCAGTTAATATACGAAATAAATGTTGGTACTATCTAACTAGGATGTGGCATAGGTGTTAGCGGTGTTCACCCATTTATTTTAGTCTCTGGGGAGGAAGGTTCATTGGCTACTAGCCGGCCCAAGGGCGGATTTAGGGGGGGGGGGGGGCATGGGGGCATGTGCCCCCCCAGACGGTATTTTTGTGTACTGTGGAGATTCTATCACAGTACATACTTAGAAGCTAAAACTGTCCTTATTAAACGTGTAGAAATAAACTTGAAGTATGATACTACAAGTTTATTTCTAACAGTAATTGTTGATTTTTTTGCGCGTCCGCCCCTTGTGTCCCCACAGAAACAATCCTAACAGTAATTGTTGATTTTTTTGCCCGTCCACCCCTTGTGCCCCCCTCAGGAAAAAATCCTAACAGTAATTGTTGAATTTTTTGCCCGTCCGCCCCTTGTGCCCCCCAGAAAAAAATCCTAACAGTAATTGTTGATTTTTTTACCCGTCCGCCCCTTGTGCCCCCCCCCCCCCCAGAAAAAATCCTAACAGTAATTGTTAATTTTTTTGCCCGTCCGCCCCTTGTGCCCCCCCCCAGAAAAAAAACCTGGATCCGCCCTTGAGCCGGCCCAAGAGTTTGCGTAACCAATAATGCTTTATAGCAAAAAAAAAAAATTACGGCATGGAGAGTCAAAGTTACCAAAACAAATAACTCATGAATTGAGCAAAAATGTTTTTAATTTCCAAAGGCACAGGCACTTTTACATAATTTTGGACTGTGATCAAAGCAGGGCTATTAGACTTCTATTTTCAATAATTTATAAACATTATTATTATGAAAATTTGCCGCCCCCCACGCTACGCCACTGCATTCATAATATAATAATTTAATAATAATTTGAATCCGAATTAATTCGCATAATTTCCTTATTCACATCACTTACCAACATAAACAAGCTATTGGTTTTATCTAACATGTAGGTCAAATACAGAAATGATATTATGATAAATCGAAATGGGATTTTCCAATTGAATAAACCAGAAATATACTATTAGTAAATATTAGTACATAATGTGCGGTTAATTAGAAATTATGATAGTGTTTGGTTGATAAAATCGATCGTGGAAATTTGAAATACTGTAAAGACAAAATGTTTTGTTCAAGAAAGCGAAAAGGGTTTTTTGAACTGAAACTTCTATAGCCCTGCCATGATTTGAATTTCAGATGAAATGGAAATGACGATTACTGCACTGCGACGCATCAACTGCGCTCATTGACCGCTTTGATTATTATGTCACTTTTAAAGACTCCTATTGGTTGAGATATGAGACGAAAATTACGCTGGTCTGCGCTCATTGGTCGCTTTGATTATGGCCTCACTTTTCAAGTACTGGTTGAGATTGTTTTGGTAAAGTTTCGCTTCTACCGCGTGTAAACCGCACTCGATTTTTTAAATCACTAGCTGACCCGGCCACGCGTTGCTATGGCTAACGAAACACAAAGCCATCAACTGGATGGTTACCCAACCTTCATATCCAATGATAAATTAACTCACACCGCCATCAAATTTGCATACAAATCAAATCCACCAGCCCGCTCGTCCACCACATACAGACATTCGCCTTTATATATTATATTTCAACCAATTTACACAAAACCTTGACAAATTATATACTTACCTAAACCTTTCTCATGAATCTATCTCTTGGTGAAAACCGCATGAAAATCCGTTTAGTAGTTTTGAGTTTATCGCGAACAGACAGACAGACAGGCGGGTATGGGTACCGCCGCCCTGGGAACCATTTATTGGATGACCAACACCTCTGCCACAGGTCACCCCAAGTGGTTCGCCGCGTTTGGTGACTTAGCACGGGTGCCCGGGTTCATGGGGTAATGTTTGTCTGGGTCTTGATGGCGAGTGCGTCGGCCCACCTTCTGCGTGGCGGGCCGGATTGGGAGATGCTGGTTGAGGGAGACCCTTTACAACCGGTTACCGTTGTCCGGGTCGCTCGGTAGTACAGGGGCCCGACCCTCAGGCTCACGACTGAGGGTGGGCTGCCCCATCAACGAGTGCAAAAACCCTGCCGCTGCTGTTGTGCCGGTTCGTGACCGGAGGGGACCCAGCAGTAGCGTTTGGGGCGCATTGGGTGACCTCTCCAGCCGGACTCTCCCAGCCCATCGCCTTGCACCGCAGTGGGTGGGTTGGATTCATACGTCCGTCACTCCTGTACACTCTGATCCCCAGCTTTCCTACCCATCCCTCTTACCTTTTCCTTCCCGGACCTTCCTTTCTTCTAATAACCCCAAAAAAAAAAAAAAAAAACCATATAAAATCATGAATTGCACAAACAACAGTAATATCACTATCACAACGGCGAGAAGCAGGAGTCCCCGGTGCAGGCCAAAGCTGTTGGTGAATTTCACCAACATTCGCGGCCTGCACAAAAACTTAAACTTCGTCCACCAACACCTTCTCTCCCAACGCCCTAACCTTCTCTTCCTTTCCGAAACGCAGATAGCCGAGCCTACAGACGCCACCTATCTGGATTGCCCGGGCTTCACCCTCGTTGGCAAATTCAGACCCAAAGGAGGTGTCTGTCTCTTCAGCCGAGCTGACGTCAACTGTGTGCGACTGTTGAATCTGGAGAACTCCAGATTCGACGTAATGTGGGTGCGTGTCAATCTTGCCAGTACGGTAAGATTTTACGCGTGTCTATACCGCTCACCGAACCTTAGCGTTTCAGATACGTCCGAACTCTTCAAACATCTAAGTAATACTATTGATGACCTCTTGCCCCGCTTCCCTACGGCAGAGTTTCTGGTCCTGGGGGACTTCAATGTTCATAACGAACCTTGGTTAAAGTTCTCAGGACCAACGGACTCGGCTGGACGAGAGGCGGAATCCTTTGCCCTCTGCCATGGACTGGAGCAAATGGTTCAGGGGCCGACAAGGGTTCCTGATGTCCAGACTCACCGCTCCAATCTGTTAGATTTGTTTTTAACCACTGTGCCACACGGCTACAAGATTGACGTCACAGCGCCTTTAGGATCGTCCGACCACTGCCTGGTGACGACGTCAATCCCCGTAACCTTCAGACCGCCAAACGAGCGGCTGAAGAGAAAAGTGTGGCACTATAGATCAGCAGATTGGTTTGGTCTGCGGGCACATTTTAATGCTTTCCCGTGGTCAGCTGTCTGTTTTCGGACCTCGGATCCCTCAAGATGTGCCCAGGAAATTGGTGAAGTCATCACATCCGCGATGGATGGCTTCATCCAATCCACTGTTAAAGAAACTGGTGTGGGCTCAAAGCCGTGGTTCAGTCGACAATGCTCTGAAGCAGTGCGACGAAAAAACGCGGCTTACCGAGCCTACAACACATCTCGAACGTCCGAAAACAGAACAGAATATAACAAAATGGCAAAGGAAAGCAAGAGGATCATTAATAGGTCTAAATTCGAGCACGACCTGCAGATCAGTAGAAAGCTGGCTGCCTGCCCGCACGGCAGCAGAGCGTTCTGGTCGCTTGCGGGCTCAATAGGTCGCAATTTCTGCAAATCCAGTCTGCCACCTCTTACCAGACCTGACGGCTCTCTAGCAAATACCGCCGCCGAAAAGGCTAACTTATTAGGCAAAATGTTCGCGGAAAACTCGACCCTCGATGATCAAGGTGCTACCCCGCCGTCGGTTCCTCACTGCGGTTTTCATATGAAAAAGCTGAGGATCCGGCATCGGGATGTACTCCAAGTCTTACGAGGGCTTGATATTAATAAAGCTAGTGGGCCTGACGGAATACCTGCCCTGGTATTGCAGAGGTGCGCTGCAGAAATAGCTCCAATTTTGACGAAGCTTTTCAAAATGTCCCTGAAGTCTGGTTCTGTGCCCTCTGGTTGGGAAAAAGCGATCATTCACCCTATTCCAAAGAAGGGTGACCGCTCCAACCCAGCCAACTACCGCCCCATAGCGATCACATCAGTTCTGTCTAAGGTAATGGAACGTGTGATCAACGACAAACTGCTCACATACCTCGAGAAGAACAAAATTATTAACGACCGTCAATACGGATTCCGGCGGAACCGCTCGTGCGGTGATCTTCTCGCGTATGTGACGCATGTTTGGGGGCGGTGCCTGGAACGTTTTGGTGAGACCCAAACGGTTGCACTGGATATTTCCAAGGCCTTTGACCGGGTTTGGCACCGAGGGCTTGTCAACAAACTGCTTTCTTACGGACTTCCCGCATCCTTGTGTAAGTGGATTGCCGACTTTTTGAGGGAGAGGTCGATTCAGGTGGTTGCTGACGGTTTCACCTCTTCTTCGCATTCGATAAATGCTGGCGTCCCACAGGGATCGGTTCTGTCACCGACTTTGTTTCTGTTGCACATCAATGACCTCTTGTCATGTGCACCGATTCATTGTTACGCGGATGACAGTACAGTCCATGATAGCTTTTTGTTTGACAAGCCCCCAAAGGGCACACAAACTCCAATAGCTCGGAGGGCTTTGAAGCAAAGAATGGACGGTTACCTCGAGAGTATTTTCTCTTGGGGTAAGAATAACCTCGTCGAATTTAATGTTTCAAAGACCCAATCATGTTTGATAACGTCTAAAAGGGATCGAAATGAAAATCTAGTCTCCTTCAACGGAAGCAACCTTCCGAACAGGACCTCCATTGATATGCTTGGTGTAACTCTAAGTGACCAGCTCAGGTACGGGGGCTCCATCGAAACCAGAGTTAAGTTAGCCTCTCAGAAACTGGGCGTACTGTACAGGGCCCGCAGATACTTTAATAGTACCCAACTGCTAACCCTGTACAAATCGCAAGTGCGCCCCACGGTTGAATTTGGCAGCCACCTCTGGTCTGGAGCTCCAAAATACCTAAAAAAAACCCTTGACTCTGTGCAGAAACGGGCGGTCCGTTTGATAGATTCTCCCATCCTAACAGACGGACTGCAATCTTTAGAGCATAGGCGTCAGGTGGGAATGCTGTCCTTGTTCTACCGGTATTACAATGGAAGATGCTCCGAGGAACTAGCATCATTGATCCCCTCGGCTCCGGTGCATAGTCGGGAAACACGCCAAACACGCGCCCAACATTTGTACACGGTTGACATTACTCACATGAGAACGGGTCGTTTCTATGACTCGTTCTTGAGTTCAACGGCTCGGCTGTGGAACGATTTGCCGGCCTCTGTGTTTCCTCCCTCCTACAACATGGGTCTCTTCAAGACCCATGTTCACTCCTTCCTTTCCTCAAAGAGACCCTCCACACAGCATCTACAAAGATGACATAGGCCCTGAGGGAAATTATTTTCCTCAGGGCCTCCTGTGTGGTGTTAATGTAAAAAAAAAAAAAAAAAAAAAAAAAAAGACGCGGCGGAGTACTTTAATGTATGATATGTGGAGATATCTCTTATTTATTTAGAATTTTGTAACAATTAATTTTTGTTAAAAAAATAACATCGAATAGATCTGTCGGAATTAGCAAGTTTTGTAAATTTCTTAAAGGATTTTTTTTTTCATTTTTCATTTTAAAAAATCTAATTAAAATACACGTCGAAAAATACACACCTACTTTCACAGAATTATTTCCAAGGCCCCATCGAAAGACAAAAAAAACGGAGAAAAATTTCACATTTATAAAATTTTTGGATTTTTGTCCTTCACACTACTTTACAGTATGGGTCGGCAACCTGCGCCTGCGGCCGCAGGTTGAGGCCCGCGAGGCGTCTTGGTTAGCTTGTGTCGCTCTCCATAAAGAGAAAAAATGAAAAAAATCTTATTTTTAAACGCCCGGGCACTCAAAAGTTTCGTATGATCTATAGCTATTCGAAAACGTAAAAATAAATGAAATTATTGTTCACTATTAGTCCGCTAAAATGGCCAGTAGTTTTGAAAATAAATAGATTTCGTGATTAGGAAAAAAAAATAAAACAAAGTATTCGTATTTTATATTTTGTACCAAACTTAATTTTTATTCCATAACTGCAGTACAAAGAACGCAAAAAAAAAATTTTTTTTCAAACATATGTGATGTGTTTGTTAAAAATATAAAAGGGGAAAATAACACTTTTTCCGGATATAATCAGTATTTTTGGTGACTTATTTGTATTCATAAACTTGATTTTTTCTTCATTTTGTTTATCCGTACTCTCCCCCCCCCCCCCCCTAAACGTTAAGTAACGCCCACGTGACAATTTTTACCTGAAAGTCACGATTAAGTTGCGCAAAGTACTGGAAAGTCGCTTAAATACTTTTTTTCTCGTTTTAAGCGTTTGCGATAATAAATAAAACAAGAGATTTCGAGAACGAAAAGGGCCAACTGGGAAGATTTTAATTCCCTAGTTTTTTTAACTAAATAAAGAAAAACATGTTACGTAACGCGTTGTTCGAACCCCCCCTCCCCCTCTGGTAACGCACAGTAACGTTTCATAAGACACCCCCCTCCCCCCCAAGTGCGTTACGTAATACTTGAACGGCCCCACACCCCACACCCTAGTCGATATCATACACAACGTAGTGAAAGGGAGCAAGAAAGGGATAGCGAAGGTGGGCAATCAACGTGATAGGTTTGCAAAGTGATACCACACTTAAAATGGGTTTTAAAGGAAAAACTTGGAGGATTACCTTAAGGAGTTTGCCTTTACTACAAGGGGTTAAAATGGTTTGTTGAGCAAATAATTACCTACTATGTTTGGTAGTGTATAAATTTGTGAGCAAGCTTTTTTAATTCTGAATTATCGAGAAAACAAACACCGTTCTCGGTTATTGGATTTACATTTAGATGCATTACCACGCGACTCTACAAGTTAATGCAAACTAATATAAGAAAACTTACAAGTCAAATACAAACACAAAAATCGCATTGATTTTATTAACTACAATAAAAGTCTTAAAAAATACAATAAGCGTTTTATTTTTAAAACTAAAATATTTGTACAAAAATATTGTAGGCTTTTTTTTACAATACCTCCGCACAGGAGGTCCTGAGGAAAATAATTTCCCTCAAGGCCTATGTCATCTTGGGGGATGGCGTGTGGAGGGTCTTTTTAAGGAAGGGAAGGATAGGAAGTTCTGGGAAGGAAAAAGTTATGAGGGGTGGGTAGAAATCTGGGTGATCACACACATACCTCACCCCATGAACCCGGGCATCCCTGCTAAGTCACCAAATATGAGGTATACTGTAATAAGTGCGGCCCGCACATAAAATATTTGGCCCTTTTACAACAAAATGTTGCCGACCCATGCTTTACAGCATTTTAAATTTCCGAATCGTGTTTCACTATAAATTTAATGAATTAGGCCCTTTACTTATGTAAAATGCTGATTAGCATGCCGATCATAATCAATAATTAGTCACAGTAAGGAATTTAATAGGAAAGGTAGGTTTAGCATACATTTATGAATTTATATTTTACATTAGCTGCACTCAGGAAAAAAATGCACCCTGAGAATAATATCCCTCAGAGCCTATGTCATTTTTGGGGACGCTGTGCGGAGAGTCTTTTTATGTTAAGGAAGACAGGAAGTTCTGGGAAGGAAAAAGGTATGAGGGGTGGGTAAGAATCTATGAGTCAATGTATCCAGGAATGATGGACGAATTAATTCACCCCCCCCCCCCTCCCCCATTGTGGTGCAAGGCGATGGGTCGAGAGAGCCCGGGTGGATAGGTCAAAACGTCTCCCTCAACCAGTCAGGAAACACGCCAAACGCGCGCCCAACATATGTGCACGGTTGAGATTTGCCATATGAGAACGAGTCGCTTCTACGACTATTACCAACCTGTAGTTATGAAATGATTTGCCGGCCTCTGTGTTTCGTCCCTCCTACGTCTCTTCAAGACCTCAAAGATAGCATGGCCTAGAAATTATTTTCCTCAGGGCCTCCTGTGTGGAGTTAATGTAAAAATAAACTTTCCCAATCCAGCCTGCCACGCAGTAAGTGGGCAAAGGCATCCGCCGTCAAGACCTGGACAAACCTCACCCCATTAACCCGGGCACCCTTGCTAAGTTACCAAATGTAGCGAACGACCGTAAAGAATTTTATCTACAATGATTGATTATTAAAAATAACCATCTTGTTAGTCATATGAAATCGAATGACGTGCAATGTAATCAATCAAATGCATTTTTGTTGATAGGTCGTGTTGCGCAGTACTTAACATTATCTACATACCTAATATCCTGCGAATAATGATAACAAAAATATGTAGATACCTAGGCCTTTGTTGAAATGGCAACAATTTACAGAAGTGATCGTTCAGCTAGGTTAATGCTTTATAATATTATATAAAAGACAATGTTTTATTTTATTTATGACAATATTTTCAAGACGAATCCCCATTGTTCATATATAATCGTTTTTTATTGTGTCATCTCATGTAACCGCTGTGTTTAATCAGCGAATCGACTACGCCGAAGCACAACAACGGTATATATTTTTTAAATCAAAAATATTTCTCTCTTATGTGTATTACATATAGTGCGTCTCTTTACGCTACCTACCGCGACGATTTGCAATGATTTCGCGATATTTTTATTCAAATTAAGTGGACCCAGTGGCGGACTAAGGGGGGGGCGGGGGGGGCGGTCCGCCCCGGACCCCCAGTCTTGGGGGGGCCCCAAACGCCTTCATGTTCCCTTGATCAAACCCTAAACAAGGCTTTAAGACACCACTGTAAAAAAAAATTGAAATTTTTATTTAATTTTTTAATAAAAGCACTCGTTAGGTAAGAATGCTCTCACCAATTTTTTTAAAGTAAATTCGAATAATTGACAGAGATACAGCATTTTATGTGAAACCGTTTGGAACAGTTTGTATGTTGAATTATCCTTCAGCAAATTTTGAATGCGTTTTATTTTTGAATGAATTTTATTTTCTATTTTTTATGGTAAATTTTCCTCGACTCGTATCATAGTCAGGGCCGGATTAAACATGTCGGGGCCCCTACTCAATGCACGTCTTGGGGCCCCTTTACCATAGGGGCCCCTAGCCGAAGGTAGTGGCCTACACTGCCTTGTGGACAATACGGCCCTGCCAGGGCTGGCTTAAATGTCTGGGCCCCTAGGCAATGCATGTCTCGGGGCCCCTTTACCCTTGGGGCCCCTACCCGATGCGAGGCCCCTATGGAGTTGCCTACACTTTTCGAAGGCGGTGGCCTAAACTGCCTTATGGACAATACGGCCCTGCCAGGGCCGGCTTAAACATGTCGTGGCCCCTAGGCAATGCACGTCTCGGGGCCCCTTTACCCTAGGGGGCCCTTCCCGATGCGAGGACCCTATGCAGTGGCCTACACTGCCTTATAGACAAAAGGTGCCTGCCAGGGCCGGCTTAAACATGTCGGGGCCCCTAGGCAATGCACGTCTCGGGGCCCTTTACCCTAGAGGCCCCTACCCAATGCAGGGCCCCTAGGCAGTTACCTACACAATTTATGGATAATACTGTAATGGCTGTAGTGACTGGATTATCGAACAGTTTAAGACTTGGTGCATGGTGCATGCAAATAAGATGTAAAGTTTTTATTATGTTGTCAACCAGGTTGAAAAATGTAGTTTTGAAAAAAAACGCGTTCAAAGTTTTGCTGAAGGATAATTCAACATACAAACTATTTAAAAAGGTTTTATATAAGATGCTGTATCTCCGTCAATTTTGCGAATTTGGTGAAAGCATTATTAACAAATGCATCTTTTAGAAAATGAAATAAAAAGTGAAATTTTTTTTGGTGTCCTGATGCCTTTAAAATATGCTTAATACCTATCTAAGAGGTGGTTAACATCAGCCTATACATATAAAATGGGAATAAATAAATACAGCCTGAACCGGTATTTTACAATTTTTAAAATAAAATTACTACTACTAATCTTTCTAATGTCTGTACAGTTTTAGTTCCAGTTTCACTTATGTATTGCACTTCATATTTTTTTACTATCTTAGGCCCTTTTTTAACTCGTTTTTCAACCTGGCAACATATTAAAAACTGTATATCCGGTTGTATGTATTTTATTGCATTTGCATTTACTTTTGCATCTATCAAGTCTTAAACTGTTCGAAAATCCAGTGTCTATGGCACCACGTAGAGGAATTTTGATATCTGAAAAAAAACGGAAAAATGGCGCACCAGCGAATTTTATATTCGATTTTTTATGGAAAATTTTCAGCGTTCTTAAAAAATATAGAAGGGGGCCCTTAATAAAAAAAATCCCTATGTGGTGCCATAGTGACTGGATTTTCTAACAGTTTAAGACTTAGTGCATGCAAATCGGATGTATAGTTTTTCTAATATGTTGTCAACCAGGTTGAAAAACGTATTTTCGAGAACAACGCGTTGAAAGTTTTGCTGAAAGATAATTCATCAAACAAACTGTTTAAAACTTTCTTTAAGTTTTCTTAGAATTTCCTTGAAACTGTGATAGCATTATTAACAAATGCATCTTTTAGAAAATGAAAAAAAAAATATGACTTTTTTTTTGACAGTGCCCTGGTGCCATAAAGCCTTGTTTAGGATTTGATAAAGGGAACACGGAGGCGCTTGGAGGTCCACCAGGACCAGAGACCCGTGTAACCTGAATAAAAATCTTGTAAAATTACATCAACTTTAACTAGGGGGGGGGGCCTCATTCAGATTTCAGGCCTCATTCTGATTCAGCCCCGGGCCTCTGACGGGCTTAGTCCGCCACTGAGTGGACCCTGAACACTGTGGGCTCTGAAGTAGAAAAAATCTTTCAGGTCATCGTCATCAAGATACCGAATCCTTCATCACTTATCACGGTTATCGCAAGGTTCGTAGAAAATATTAAATACCTTTATCTGTATGACAAGGCATTTGTGTTGATGACTGGACTACCAAAATATCATCACCTTTGATTTTAAAAATGGAGAATTATTTTAATCATGTCAACTTCTCCACTTCAACAATGAACGTAAATTGCCCAGACCAATATAAAAATACGTAATAATTTTAAACTTTCGTAATCGATTACTACATAGTGAGCCAGAATACAAAATTTTAAGCTTTAGATTGTGCGAACACTGCGAATAAGGGTTAAAAATATTGTGGTAGGCATCGTACAACATACAGATTCCTAGTACGTACCTTAATTATATACACCGTAGCCCCAAGATCAATTTATTGCATAACCAACACCTCTGCCATAGGTTCCCCCAAGTGATTCGCCATTTAGTGATTTAGCAGGGGTGCCCGGGTTCATCGGGTGAGGTAGGTTCGAGTTTTGGTGGCGGATACGCCTGCCTTCCTGCCGTCTGGCCGGCCGGATCGGGAAAGGCCGGCTTGGCGAGACCCTTTCAGCTCTCCAGCTGGTCTCTCTCGACCCATCGTCTTGCACCGCAGTGTTGGGGATGGATTCACACGTCCGTCATTACTGTGCATGACCCCTAGATTCCTACCAACCCCTCATACCTTTTTCCTTCCCAGAACTTCCTCTCCGTCCTTTCCTTAAAAAGACCCTCCACACAGCATCCCCAAATATGACATAGGCCCTGAGGAAAATACAATTAATTTAATCTTTAGATAAGATTTGCCGTCAAATAATGTAAAAGTTGTCAAATTTCAAGTCACTGGCAAATAAATCACAAACCTAGGTCACAGGTAAATAAATCATCATACCTAGGTTTTTTTCTAAAATTTTATTATTATGATCGTGCGATGAAAATATATAATCTAGCCCGATTTGAATTGACGCCGCGCTGTTGAAATAGGTACCTACCTAACCACCTAAAAATCATGTATTTTTTCATTGTTTTCACACAAATAAAGAATTGATTTAATAAGTCTAAACTTTAATTAAATTCCGTTCCTCCCGGGCGACAGTCCATAAGATAAGTAAACCGAAGTGAACCCAAAAATTATGTTTTAAAATATTTTGGCGATTCGATGGTGCAAAGCAAAATTTTGCGGGGCCATCCCCTCCTCCGCCTGCGGAGTAGGTACCTACTGCCAAGTGCCACACAGTGTTATTTGCTGGTAATTACCCGCCACAAATTCAATCTTAACTTGTTTGATTAGCAGCTGCCGACCTACTTTAAACTACACAATACTATATTTCAGCTATTAGTTCATGCGAATGTCCCTGCGTTGACCAAAATTGCGTAATCGTTACGGGATTGTACGTCAATCTGCTCAAGTTAAATTTATAAATAACTCACCCAATTCATCGAAATCTACAACTTGCTTTGGGTCGGGATGTGCCATATTGTAGTTTCTCGTCTCAGAATGTTCGTTTAAGTTCAGCACAATTCACAGATACGACTGGATAAACAACATACAACCAAACTCTTGGAAATACGTTCGATCAATGGATGAATGGATTACCGCCTCTCTCTAGCCATTTGATAAAATATCGCACGAATGTCAGCGTATTTGTAACCGCACAACACACTCGAGATTATCTGATAAAGACTCATTGCTGTGATCGTGATCTGCCTGAAAAGATTTCAAGCTATGATATTGTATATAATAATATATGTACATCATCTCACTTTCATTAAGAGAAACCCATGCTAGAGTATTTATTATTTGAATTACACACATAAATAAACCAATCATAATTACACACGTTCCATGTTCTTAAAATATTTTTGGCTGATGAAACAAAAGCATAAGAAAGAGATTTAGATATTCTTTTTTTATTTGTTTACTGTGATGATGCATTCACGAATTTGTTTATCGAAAGCGAAGGTAACATGCGCGGACTGTATTAGAACTTTTTACGATGAGGAAATTTAAACGAAAATAATTCTTAGCTGCTTAGTTTTCCTAAAAAAACAATTATTATTATGGAGACGCACGTTGTTTGCCTTTAATTTAATTAAAATATTAATTGATTGAGATATTATTATTGTTTGACTGAGCTTTTTAAGGAAGTCCTATTTTAACTCGACCGTTTGACATGGTTTGGCATTAATTCATCTGTTTGTAAATTTGTTTGATTGCTCCTTTTCCGGTTTAAGATGGTGATTGTGGTGGACTACCTTTTATCCAGCCACTCCCGCCCATACATAAACCAATCCCGCCTCTCATCAGAGTTCACATGAGTGTGTGGTTTGGTTTATTTATGAGTGTGGATAATATATAATATAATATGCCAATCCTGTGTGGATCTACTCTGTCAAATCAGAGTAATTATGATTTTGTTACCTACCTTACCTACCTACCTGCCCGAAAAAAGTTTGAAAAAAATAATTGCTATTATCATGATGTGAAGTTTCTTTGGATCAATTCCTTATTTGAAATATCAAAAATTGCATAAAATTTATCACAGAACTACTAGTGTTTGTATAGTCGACTCATTCATTTGTTTGGCATCATAATATTATGAGTCATCGTAAAAAAATATATTCAAATTTCGTGACGATTGACTTTTTGAATTACCCGCTTTTATCGATACGTCAATAGATTTCAATATATAGAGATGGAAATACATCATTTGATATGAAAAGAAAGAGACGTAACATTTTAAGTGAAAATGTATCCACCAGGTGGCGCAGCAATCGGCGTCGCTTAGAATGTACATCGGATTGGAGTTTGTTTGAGAAATGTCTCGTTAGCTTCGCATAACAAAGCAGTCTAACTTTAATATAATCATCTCAGCTGTTGAGAGGTGACTGACTGGATGTAGACTGACGTATCGGATTGTGGACAAATAGACAATAAAGTGGCATTAGCACGCTTTTCCCGACTTTCTGGATTTATATTAATTATATTTTATATCTTTTGATTCTGCAGTGTCTATAAAATGAGCGAACTAAGTCAAGAAGAGGTGAGAAAGCGATCTTTTCAAATATTTGTTGTGATTACTAACCTTGGCGTCGTAGACGGTCGCAATTGCCAGTCATGACGATGCGTCCTTTCGTAACAAAGACAAGTTATAAGATTGTTGTTTTCACTTTTGCTTTTCGAAGATGGTGACAATAAACTCCGCTTGATTCTTAAATGTATATTGCGAATGATTTTAGATTCGGAGACGCAGATTGGCCCGCCTGACAGGCGGCTCGAGTGATGGCCCGATGGTGTCCGCCTCGGCCCCAACGGCCGCGACTCTCGATGCTGAAGAGGCGAGGGCCTCCCTGGCCTCTCCCACTGACGAGAATGTCAATGACCTCAACGTACAGAACCAGCACTCCAAGCTCATACAGAGTGACACCCACAGCACTACCGTGTCTAATAAATCCGGCCTGAACTCTAGTGGTATTATAGTCACCGAGAAGTCCAATAACTCCAATCTCCTGGAAGAACGAACACCCGACACAAAGCTTTCGAATATATCTCAAGACAGAGGATACAGCAACTTGGGTGCCATTCACCTGACCTCGTTGCATCCTCGTCAATCCTCTCGCCTGCCCCGACCTCTCTTATTAACCGAAGATGGTAGTTTAATGAATACCATGGAAAGTAATAACACACATTCAGAAGTGTTGGGAGAGGGCGTGGAGGTGAATGTGTGCACCATAGAACCCAACCCTTCCATAGTGAACCAGAAAAATGAGCAACCTTCTGTGGAATATGATGGTGACAATTCTCCGGGAAGTTCTAAGTTTGTTAGGGAGGATTCTATCAACATGGATATTGACGAGACCCCACATTTTGACAAAGACAGTTTTAGAGAACAGGATTTTGCAACAGAAGTCATGGAAGTAAGTCTATTATATAAATATGTAAGTAAGTTGCTAAGGACGGGTTGTTTCACAGAATTCAAACTATTCATCAGATTTTAAAGTCATAATTCTAGTTCTGAGAAAGTTATAATAATAATATTTGGATGATTTATATAGCGCCGTTTTTGTGAAAAATCACCTCAAGGGCGCTGTACAAACTTACAATACATTTCTAAAATCTAAAGAAACTACAAGCTAGACTAAAACAACTTATGGCTAAAAATTGCATCCACCGGTTCATTGATCACCGATACGAAAATATGTGTACAATTTTTTGACCAATAAATGCGATGCTGACCAAAAATGAATGAAAATAGGACCATACTTACCTGGGAGGTCACTTGAAATTAACACTGTTTATTGTCTATTTAAAGAAATTTAGATTGAGTTCGCATGCAGAGGACATGATTGTGAACACATGTTATTTAATCCTGAAAAATATTTTAATATTAATATGTAATATATTCTTTGATGAGTGTATTTTGGAAAGTAAAAGCAACATTTAATGGTGGGTGGTGCAGTAGTACCTATACGGATTTAGTTTTCCTAAATGTGATTCGTCAAGAGACAGATAGATGTGTAAGGACTCAAGTAATTTTAATTCAGTAAGAAAAGTGTGATTAAGACATATCATAGGCAAAAAACTTTGGAGAGTAAAGATGAACACAGTAAGAACTGAGTAATAACTGATTTATTATCAAAAAAGTGGTTCCTTTTATTTATTAAATAATGAGGTTCCTTTTATACCCCAATTTAGGGCAAAAGGCGGTCACGTGGTATAAATTTGGGGTGGGAGGTTTGACCTCGCCTGCCAGTATAAAAGGGCAGTTTTTCTGCGGGCCACCTATTTTGTCGACCGTTTCTCTAAAACTGGTCGCTTAAAATGCATTTTAAAATTAATTATGTAGGTTACAATTGAGTATTTACAATAAATGTCTTAAGTCTAACATGTTTACATAAGTGTGGTTTATCATTAGATTTTTGTTCTGGTGAATTTAAGTTAGATTTAAGAGAAGTTTACAATGTGGTGGTAGGTATTTTGTTTTTGGCTGAGTATGAGAAGTTATATTAAGAAGTTAGTATTTTTCCCAGGTTCCTCGTAAGACTGGCTACCGAAACCTGTTTGTCTCATTGTCTTACGAGGTCCCTGGATTTTGAATTGGGAAAAAACGGATTCTAATAGGAAATTTTTCTAAGTCCTTTTTTTGGACAAAAACGCATATGGCGTTGGTAGTTTATGGGTTAGAGGCTTAAGCTCTATTTCCCTGAATGCCCGGCAGGACTCTGCGATGAAATATGTTTATTTCATTGTCCTACGGGGTGTGTGAGTTGAGTTATGTCAGTAAATGTACATTTGTATAGGAGGCAAGTGAGGAAAAGCAGTCTGCTTAGCGAAGCCGACTCTTCCTTTGAGCCAGAAAAATGGCCCTTCCTTGGGGTCATAATACTGGCCCTTGCTTGGAGCCAGGATAATGGCCCTTCCTTGGGGTCATAATACTGACCCTTGCTTGGAGCCACAATAATGGCCCTTGTTGTCCCTGGTGCCGAAGCCGGCCTGGGGCAGGCCCTTGCTTGGGCTAAATATTGGCCCTTGCTTGGGCTAAACAATAAAAATAAAAAAGAGGCAAGGCAGCCTGGTCGCCTTAGAGGCGGAATAATCATAAAATAACATTTTGTAAATAATGAGTTTAGAATGTCTCCCGGTGGCAACCTGGCACGCAAGCATTTATTTGGTTGCACCGGGGCATTGTACATAGTAAAAAGACATTATTTTACATAATTATAATTAAGTAACAATTTGTACCTAAAGAAAAATATCTTTCACCAAACTCGGTCGCTGGCGGCGCGGTACATTAGCATTTCGAGGCCAGAAATTTCAGCAAAATTTCCAAGAAATGACCTCGAAATGTAAAGGATGCCACCAACGATGAATCTTGATGAAAGATGTTTGGAGGATGCGAACACGTCCGTTACACATATATTTTAACAACTCTGATAATTTGATTTGTTTCTAAGTATATACTGTGATGGTCGATGGAATCTCCCCAGTACATAAAAATCCCCCTAAATCCGCTAGTGATCATAGGCAATACAAGTATGATACTCTCAGATAGGTATATTTAAATTAGGGGATGAGAGCCCAAAAAGGTAGGTTTTTTGTTTGGACTTAAACTCTGTTGGGCTTCTTGTGCATCTTAATTCCGGAGGGAGTCTATTCCAAGCCTTAGGCCCAGATACTCCGAAAGCACGATCTCCAAACTTAGTATTTGGCTTTTGTTTAGGTTCTATTAGTCTGCCTATAGCAAATGAAGTTGCTGATCTAAGGGTTAATTGCCTCGGACCGGTATTTTCCGGGACGCATAATTCGGAGATGTAAAGTGGGGCCATTTCGTTGATTGATTTAAAAACCATCCAGCACAATTTGTACTGGATTCTTTCAGGACACTTGAGCCAGTGAAGGTTACGAAGGTGTTCTGAAATGTGCGAATATTTAGAGACCCCGGTTATGAGCCTTGCCTTAAACATTAAACACGGATTATAATCAAATTCTGCTATTGTTTCATCATGGGCCGGTTGTTAAATAGTACTTGGATCAAGACTTGAATAGGACTTTCACAAAACTTGAATATTAACTTTGAAATTTGATGAATAATTGTTAAAATTCTGTGAAACAGCCCATATTTAGTAATTACATTTTTTACGAGATAACGAATTGTCAACTGGCATTTTTATGTGGAGTTTTTCAAAAACAAATCATTTCATCAATCACCGATTCAGCATTAGGTTCATCTTTAATCCCATTCTATATACAAACACTTTTGCAATTCCTATTAACATTCAATTTCTTAACTTCTATTCAGGGCCAGCCAAACGGTGCTTGTCACTATTTAGTATTTTAATAATTGAAATGTCTCTTTAGGTGGAAGACTCCATAATGAGTGAAGTTCGCAGTAGTCGGGCACGCACCGTCAGCGGAACTGAGATGTCTGAGGAACAGTTGAGGACTGTGGTTGCCAGAGTACTGCAGGTCTCTTGGGCCGATCACTGCCACGGTATGTTACCGTTACTCTTTTACCTATATATGTTTTCTATCTATGTTAGGAAAATCTTATAAAGCAATTAATGTGAACTATATTAAAAGATAATTTAAAACAATTGTATTATGTTTCAGGTGGTTACTTTTTACAGTCGGTAGCCGCATTGCTTTTGGAAAACTCTTCATTGAGCTTAGATGAAATAACATCACAGTCTATTATGGAAATTCTATCATTAATATCAGATGGAAATGATCCTTTCAACTACACAGTCTTGGCCTCGAACCTAGACACAACTGCCATTGCTAGTGACGATATAATGCTGGATGTGATCAACAAAGACACGGGAGAGCAGCCCATGGATGTGAGACCGGATTCGGAGTCTGAGGTTTCCCCGGTACTGGCGGTGGAGCCCTCTGCCCGCGCCGTCACCTATCTCCTGCGCTGCTACATGAATGTGACTACGGAAGAGAGACAACACCCCAAAAAGAGTTCCCTTCCTCCTCTGAGCGGGGTGCTTTTAGATTTACGCACATCGCTTGTTCGACACCTAGTTTTAATATTGCAAGGAAAAATCTTTGCAGAAAACCCACCTCGCATTTCTCTCCTGACATCCTACATACTTACAAATGGTATTCCTAGAGGCCTAATGCCTGAATTGGCTGAACAAACTTACAATGATGAAAGTACTTTTAATTGCATCTTTATACCTATTTTACGCGGCATCATGGAAGCAATGCAGAGGGCATCGGTGGCAGATCAGGAGCATGTGAGACCCCTGGAGGCACTGGGAGAACTGGCCGAACTGAGGTGCGGGCCCTCGCACACCCTCCGCCCTGTGGCTGGTCTCATAGCCTCTCTACCAGACTTCAACCCGGATCCGTGCTCCGCTGTTCCCGGCCGGGAAATCGCTAAAACCACTTTCTTGGGTTCTTTCTTTTCTGTCTCATTATTTTCCGAAGAAAATCCCAGACTAGCGGACAAAATATTCAGTGGTGCAAATGGAGTATCGGGAGACAAATCACTGGCCTTTGCCTTGCAACAGGACATTGAGCACACGCGCATGGTACTGCACGGGACCTGTCACGCCATGCTGCTGAGTCCCGCGCGGGTTCCCTTATTACAGTACTTCGCCAATATCTTGAAGCACAATGAAAAAAGGACACAATTGCAATCAGAAGAAAGATCCTTGGCAGGTGAGAATAAAAAAACTATTATACAAAATGATTATTCTTATCAGTAAATGTTCATTTAACATGACTTTTTATTGTTTGTATCCAGGTGATGGCTTTATGCTCAATGTTTTATCAGTTCTGCAACTGTTATCTGTAAGAATTAAGCTGGAGAGAGTGGACCCTCTGTACGCCTTCCACCCCAACAGTCTGATCTCCACACAAAATGATACTCGCCTCTGGTTCACCAACCAAGAGGCTTCTGACTGGGTCCAACAACTTAGTGAGTATTGTTTATTATCATAAATGTTTTGTACTTCCCCGATTGACATTTTGAATCTGACAACTTGTTTCTTGTTAGATAAAGATCCTGCAAATGTATGGAAAGAACCAAAATTCCAAACTCAATGTTGGTTCCTGACACTCTACGCTCACCATGTCGCCCTGCTTCCTGCTTTGCAAAATCATCAGAGAAGAATCCGGTAACTAAACAATCACCTTTATTAAAATGATTTTAAGGTATCATACGAGAATAGACGAAAGATACTAATGTTCATGTTATTGTGTTACAGAACCCTTCGAGATCTCCAAAAACTCGTTGATGAAATGTTAGCGATGGAACCACAGTGGAAGAATATGTTAGTTGCCGCGAGAAACCGAGAACTGATCAAAAGATGGAAACGTCAAGTCAAAAGACTTACAAGGTAAGTTATCCACTTTTATTTTAACAAAAAGTGCTAATGGGCATTTTCGCCAAAGTTTGTACATATGTCACTTTGTTTGCGCTTATGCCACTTCCCACAATTTTGATCGGTTTTTCATTGTTCTGTATCATATATAATATTGGAAAGTTACACATTTTTAATATGCGAATTTACTTTATGTGGTCCATTTAATCCATCATCTGTGGAACCTGTATAATATATTTTTAATCAATCATTGAGATCAAAAAGTAGTGTGTTTTTACCATGTACCAATTCTACATTCGATTACTTAAACAAAGTCTGATTTCGTAATTAATATTAGGTGTTTCAGATTAAATTTGTGGTGCCGTAATATATTTTTGGAAAATACATATGTATGTATACAGTTTTTTATGTAAATTTTGAACCAATGTTGAAAAAAAATCACATTTATCATTTCTTACAATGAATTCGTTACATCCATTTTGTGACTATATTTATTTATTTATTATTTATTAACGCCCCTTTGGGGGCTTTTAAATAGAAATAGTTTATAAAATTATGTATAAATCATAACTTTTAAACAGTTTTTATTTCTTTATTCACTGAACAGTATGTCTGAGTACCTAAATTATTTATTATTTTTATAATTTCAAAATCTGTATGTCTGTCTATTGACCCTTTACTGTATTAGAAAAAAAACAAAAAAGATTATTGACCTGCGATGACATCTTTAGATGGCGGAGTTAACCTTAAATTAAACACAAAAAATGTTACTAGAGCTCCAACAAAGTGCGATTCAAGTAATTGTTATTATTACTATTTTTTTCTCTTGCAATTTTTTCTAGTGACTTTGGTTAAAACAAACAGTCGCAAATTGTCTTAGAAGCAAAGCGCATGAAACTCAAAATCACAACATAGTACCGACTCATTGTGATATTATAAAGTGCTATTTGTGGGTGAAAACGATTTATTATTCTTGAATAAAGCTGTGTACATACACAGCTATAGAAGATCATCGCACGCCAAATAACGCTCTCCATACTCTCCTTGAGACCATTCACACCTAAGCGGTAACTACTTCTGAGGCGATTTACGAAAAGTTATGCGCCCCCTTCTCCACCGAAAACAGGAGAGGGGTCATTAAACGACTTCAAAAAGGAGGAGGTTCTCAATTCGACTGTATTTTTTTTTTTTTTTTTTTTTTTTTTTTTTATGTTTGTTACCTCAGAACTTTTGACTGAGTGAACCGATATTGATGATTCTTTTTTTATTTGAAAGCTGATGCTTCCCGTGTGGTCCCATTTTAATTTGGTCGAGTTCCGACAATAGCATCCATGAGAAAACCATATAAGTCTTAAATTTGCATTAAGTATGTGCGCGACAAATGGACAAATAACTCAATATCATAACCGATTTCGATGATTCTTTTTTTATTGGAAAGGATGTACTTCAAGGGTAATTTAATGAGAGTTTGGTTAGGTTCTGATTATCAGATCCATGACAAATTAATGAAACTCGGCCGAATCTCTTAATTTGACCTTAACGTCGCTATGGTCAAATTAAGTCTGTCTCATATGAGCAGCACGTTTAGTAGGTTTACCCATATTCAGACAAATTATTTAGTGTACTTCAGATTCACTAAAAATAAAAAAAAAACTAAAATTTTAACAAAACAAAAAACGACTTCAAAAATGCACTAAAAAGTAAAAAAATAATTTCGTATTCTTCTACAACTTCATAATCAACTTACTTTTTCTAATCATCAATATGTAGGTACGATTGTTATTTTTGGAGTCGGTGTCAGCAAAGGTACCCGGCCCGGCGGGTTCACTTGACAGCTCCCCGCGCCGCCGCAGCTCCGCTCTCGCCTCTCGCCTCGTCAAGTCGCTTGTGCGATACAAGCACACCTCACCTATAACTATGTATGTAGTTACAAACCTACCTTGACTGACACCGACTCCAAAAGTAACAATCGTACCTACATATTGATGATTAGAAAAAGTAAGTTGATTATGAAGTTGTAGAAGAATACGAAATTATTTTTTTACTTTTTAGTGCATTTTTGAAGTCGTTTTTTGTTTTGTTAAAATTTTTGTTTTTTTAATTACAGAGTTGCCTAAACCGACAGATGTCAAGTTGACAGATTCAGTACAAAGAAATGTGCATTCCGTTGCCGCTCCTTAATTCATCTGACCCCCTCTCCTACCATAGGAAGAAATATTTGACAGTGTAGTGTGGCGGTACAAAGCATAAGCGCTTGCGGTTCAACAGATATCTGCTCGCGGTTTTATAGCTGTGTGTGATACACAAGTGTTTCGATTAGAGAAATTGATTTGCAAATAAATTCACCAGAAGTGGCCAAAAATACTCCAATGGTTAATAATAAATATTTAGAAAATCGAAATAGGCCTCTTCAATGGCCTTCGTGGGATAAAACTCTCGACTAACAATCTGAAGGTCTTGGGTTCAAACCCGGTGTGTGCAACTAAAATTTCATTTACATTTTTACTCCAAATAATGTTAGAAATGGTGGTTAAAGTAAGACGGCGGACATCCCTTAACACCCTGTATGTAGTTGTCTTAAAGCCAACAATTTGGCATGATAATATTCACGTACTTCTTACAGGTCCAAGCAGTGCTCAGTAACTGGATTACTGGAAGACAATCTGATGAGACGTTCCCTTCAGTTCTACGGGTCGGTAGGCAGTATGCTCCTGGACCTGTTGGACCCTGACTGCAAGCTCAGGACTGGGGAGATGACCATGAGCGAGCCCGCTGATGCCATGACGGACCCCTTCAGCGCCCTGCCCGAGTGGTACGTGGAGGACATCGCAGAATTCCTGCTTTTCGCCATGCAGTGAGTCATCTTATTAATATACTAGTCATACTATTAATAAACTTCATGTGTACTGCATAAAAAGACAGAGTGTGGAAATCACATGCGGTAGAAGTGAAACCTTCAGAAAACTAAAGTAGACAAGAGTGGGGAGGCTACAAAGCACTGCACAAAGAGGAGACCAATTATACTACATACCTCATTCTCTCGGAGACTAAATCCTATAGATGTAGTGTTGCTATTTTTCATTTCATCGAGTTTCACAACGTTGTTAAGGGTACGGTGCTAAAGAAGTTTTCACTTCAATAAACTGCAGTTGACATCAATGATTTTGAAACATCACAATGACAGTATCATAAATATACTAATCCCTAGATCGATATCTTCGGGCCTTTTCCTTCCACGCGGTTTGTCATCAACTTAACCGATGTTAACTTAACGGATGTTCCCATGAGGTGAACCGAAATGGCGCAAATAGACTAAAGATAGAGGAAGCTTATTTGTCTACCATAGACAACATAATCGCTCTCTACCTGCTTCATTAATTCATTAGCCCAATAAATTATTTAAAAAATAAAAATGCTTGAAAGCAGAAAAATGTGAAATGTTTTCCCAAGACAAACAACGTTCCATCTGACAAAGTCCTGACGAAATGAGCTTTATATTGTTTTTTACAGCTCATTTTCACAGCAGAGAACTTTGGCAGATGGAAACCTGTTATCCTGAGGAAACAAAAATCAAGAATAGTAAAAAAACCTTAAATTACTTGAAATACAAATTGCTTATAAAAGGAAAACATTTTCAAATAATGATTATAGTTTTCTACAACAAAGGTTACATTTTTCTGCTTGCTTGCTTAGAAAAATGAAAACTCAGGGGTACATGTATAAATCCTTTTTAATTTTCAGAAAGAAATCGATAACAGCACATAAAAACACTGGGTCGGCTGGAAAGGAAAAATGGCTAAAGCGTCATACAGCTGTGACATTAAATTAATGTCACAGCTATATGGCGCTTTAGCCATTTTTCCTTTCCAGTCTCCATATATATATCTTAGTTCTTGTAGAATGAAATAAAAAATCTACAAATTCTAAATATATAAATACTATCTCCTTTCAACCAAATTAAACAGATGTACGAGAATACCTTCCGTAGATACATGTCAGCCATCTCACAGCAGAAACTGCATCATGTTTTCTGAAATAAATATATTATCACGTTAAAGTTTGGGAACGGAACGTAGAATACTTGTGATGAACAAAGTATGTATGCGAAGGGCCACATCAAGAGTCAGAATAGTATGTGTGAGTGGGTTTACATGAGTTTGGTGAGTCGAATTACGTGAGAGACTTATGGCGGAGAGCCAGAGACGACCTTTACCGCTCTAAAACTCATACCAAAGTTATATTCAAATCACTTGCGTGGACTGAAATCAATGTTCGATCCATGACCATTATAGTGCATCATTAACATCTTCTCTAAACGTTAAAAAATTAAAACATCAGCCAAAAAAACCACATTTATGCTAAATTAGTACTAATTGCCCGAATTGTAATTGTTATCTCGGGTGTGTGATTTTTAGCACATAATAGTCGCCCGAGTATATTCGGGGGTGGTCCTTAATAATCATCTGCAACACGGCCTCTCTTTCTTTATGGTTGAGGTCGAGAGGTTAAACTAAAGCTCTCCGAGCATTATTTGACCCTATGTACATGCAAGTAATCATAGCAAATAGAGAAATAAACATAGTCACCTTTCTTTGGAATCATGCTACGTATCTTCAGCTGGGGAGTTAAACTCTCCCCTAGTGTTCCTGTTATATCTGAATAAATGAAAACACCTTTTACAATATTTGTAACTCAAATATTATTTAAGATTTAGCATGACAACTGATAAACTTATATTCACAAAACAAAATTTTGTATTGAGCTCCTACAGAGAAATGCGAATGCTACATTTAAATACTCCAACATACATTTAAATGTAAAATTGAACAAGGCAAGGAGCGTATGCCAAGACTGAGTTGTTTGGCGATCAGTCTTGCCTATCTGTGGGGAAACAGTGTAATGGTTTGTTAATTAAAGCATTATGAATTTTACCTTGTACGAGGTCTTGTATGGAGTTTTGTATAAGATGGGCATTTTTCACATTGACCGATTGCCATTCAAGCTTCCACCTATCTTCTCGGGTGAGAGGTGATCGTCAGAGGAGTCTTTCTCCTTCTGTCCTGAAGGGTTTTCGGGTCTTCAAGCGGCATGCCGGGTGAGAGACGACATTATCGTGCGTGGGCAGCTATTCCCGAGCAACGATCAATCGTTACTCGTTATGCGCCTCGTAGCGAGCGAAAAATTACTCATCGTCGTGATGAACTTTGTCGAATGTTTCAATTTTACGCATTCTTGAACGTCGAACGATCGAAGAGATGATTATATTGGTAGCCCTATGAATATTGTCAATGTTCCTGATGTTTTTGAGATTTCTATGGTGTAAGTTTGAAATGTCAAACAGTTGATACACATATTTTTACCGCGTATAACTTCTACGAGTTGATCATATTCGACATGGCTGGGCAACCAAAACATCGCTGGTAAATCAGCCATTGTAATATGGAACCTTAAAACGACTTTATAAAAATATATGATGTCTTTGCGGGTGCAAAAGTTAGCTCGGGAATTCAATATTAGATTTTGACAGCCAATTGCATAGATACGCCAACAACCAACCACTCGCTGCTCTGTTTCTACTGGGTTACCCCACTCGTTGTTGTGTGGAATGACTTTTGACATTTGGCGTCTAAGTATGACCCTTCGACCAAACTCAAGAATAACCAAGTCGACCAACGGACGTACTTTCGACGGCGATTACGCGTGACGAGGCTTGGAGAACAGCTAGCCTGATATGTTTGCAAGCATGGGTAGCTAATGTATAGGCTTCAATACGTTAACCATGTTACGAGGTGTTCGAACATTTTCTGAAACGAAATATGTAAAACATTAACCACTCGTACCCATAAGCTTGTTTTCACGATAAATTCAAAAAAAGTATTTCGTAAAAACTCAATATAAAACTCAAACATCATTTTAACCTAAAATTGATTTACAAATAAATTAAGATGAATGTTAATGTTTTATGTAATTACCTGATTTCTTAACCAACATTATATGTGTATCGGTGAACCAACAATGCAAAATTATCGGCATCATGTGCAAAACATAAATAAACAGCATGGCGAATTGAATTCCTGCTATTTCCGTTGGGACGTGACGTAAGTGTAAGAGCATCTCTTTCTGATGCACGTAGAGAGCGAGAGATGGCGAAAATCAAAATTACAGACCTATCTATACAGCTCCATCTATGAAACTTTATCTATGAATGTGGCTATTTCACGTCACGGTTTCAAAGTTTGAATGAAGATATACGCCCCTGGACAGTATTTTTGTTTTGGTAAGAAAAAAGGAACAAGTTCCTCGGCAACACGGCATATCACCCCAAAAACAAATAACGAAAAACAAGTTACTCTATTAAAATCATAGACAAAACATGTGATATTAGTGATATTCATGCTTATGACCTATACACACCTATACACGGATTTGACATTTCAACCAAGCCGAGCATGTAACTGATATACCGGACCTTGTGTTCAAAGTTCATTTTGTACAAAGTTAGCGAGGGAATATAACATTGGTAAATCCACAGTATCCGATTTGAAAGGCAAAATGTAAAAAGTGTAAAATTTTCGACTATCTAACATCTATGTTAAAAAATTCTGAAAAGCGTCAAATTCTCAAATGTTCCAAAAGTTCAGCTTTTTCACCGACTTTGTTCGGTTCTTTCAGGGTTTTAACAGGGTCGGTTTTTATTATAGAGAATGTGTTGCATATCAGCTTGTCATTCTGGCTATCCAACATAATCTACCTTAAAGTTTACAACGCTGGCATGTTTTAGTGAAACTTCATAGTGAATCACAAATGCGACATCTGCATATGGGGATAGCCGCCGATGCACCGATGGATCATATATGCGACAGACCCTAGACCCTTATCTAATTATGCCTAAACTGGCCTAGGTCAATGATTATCTATTAATGCCAGTTTTTGTTGTTTGTTTGCAGATTTGTCAGAAAGGTGGTGTTGGACTACATGGAGGATTCCCTGCTGACATGGTTGCTGGTGGCCGTGTGCAATGGACACAGGATTAAGAACCCGTACTTGGTGGCTAAGATTGTGGAGGTCCTTTTTGTGATGGACCCGGCCATATCTCTCCGAACTGAAAATATTTACACGCGGGTGATGGCGCACCCCGTCTCCCAGAGGTCACTGCCCCGAGCTCTCATGAAGTTCTACACAGAAATTGAAACGACCGGACAAAGCACTGAATTCTATGACAAATTTACGATAAGGTTATATTATTTTTATATTTATTAACTAAGTTACCAAAAATTCGGGGTTGAAAACAAACCATGTAAATGATGTACAACGTTGGGCTGAGTTGACGCATTTATCTGGGTGTACCGATTACTGACTGGGTGGTGCCTTTGGGTAGGAGGAGTTAAGTGATTTACACTGACTGCTATGCAAATTATAAATCGGCTTCTTTTTTTTTTTAAATATTTTTGTTTTTATCAATAAGTCAGGTACACCCCTAATGTCATACATACGTCTGCTAATGCTATATTATCGTGAAAAAAAGCTTATGGGTCCGAGTGGTTAACTTTTTAATTTATACAGCACTTTCATTTTATACAAAAGATTTATACCAAAATACACGTACAGTGAAACCCTCTTAAGTAGTTTTCCAAGGGATCGGAAAAATAAACTTCTTAGGCCGGAAAACCTTATGTGAAGGAAAAATTGGGCCGAGGGACCGAAAAAACCAAATTTCTTGCCACGAAACTTCAGAGAGAACTTCTTAAGAGGGTTTCACTGTATGTAATGAAACTGTACCTATATGTATTTATCAAATTTGAATTGTTTGCCACCAGGTTTTGGTTGAATGCCACAAGAGCCACTTTAAAATTATGAATTGAAAGCAACAAATAAATCCCTAAAACTTTTCTTGCAACTGAGTGAACAATTTATTTTTTTGTAATCTCAGATACCACATAAGCATCATCCTTAAGGGCATGTGGGCCAGCCCCATCCACAAGCAGGCGGTGATTGACGAGTCCCGCTCGGGCGATCAGTTTGTCCGTTTCGTCAACATGCTGATGAACGACACCACCTTCCTGCTGGACGAGTGCCTGCAATACCTGAAGCGGATTCACGAGACCCAGGAGGCGATGGCAGACACGGAGAACTGGCAGCGCATACCCTCGGACCAGCAGCAGGCTCGCACACGCGCCCTCATTCATGACGAGAGACAGTGCCGCTCCTACCTGACCTTAGCCAGGTAAGTCTCACAAATGTAAGGTCGCCATCAGATGAAGACCGTGGTCATTAATCATTTCCTTGCTCTGTAACTATTGCGCCCTTCCAGCAGAAGATCCTAAATATGACTAGGGACTGTCGCTACCACCTCACCCTAGTTTCACTGTCTCAATGAGACTAAGGCCGGGGTAATAAATCATTTCCTTCCTCTGTCACAATCGCACCTTCCT
Organism: Limnephilus marmoratus; assembly: GCA_917880885.1. NCBI lineage: Eukaryota > Metazoa > Arthropoda > Insecta > Trichoptera > Limnephilidae > Limnephilus > Limnephilus marmoratus. The sequence goes on from OU862908.1 coordinate 20,425,293, forward strand.
GCTTCATGCCCGCATTCACAGCGATAGACAATAGTGATCCTATTTAACCACAGCCGGGTGAATCTTAAGAAATGTATTTGCTTGCATGAAGCTTGCATGTACCTCTGTGATTATAAATCACATCCTTGCTCTGTATCATCCACCTATCGAAGATTGCAATATCAGTTTAATGCTTGTTTTTTACAATAAAAACACTTAAATTTGTTGTAGACCACTTTATTTTATAAACTGTCAGTTATCATATTCTTCTAACGAAGGAAGGGTGCTTCTGAAACCGGTAGAGTGTTTATAAAATAAAGTGGTCCACAACAAATTTATATGTGTTTTTATTGTAAATTATAGCGAGCCACAAAGTTAATGCTTTTTACAAATATGTCTTATGTTTTTTATTGGAGAAAACAAATCTCTTGATTTATGTAATTTTGCATTCATTTATTGTTTCATACATGACAAGAAAGGTCGCTTCTATCTGACTTTAGCAGGGCGAGCTTCACCAATGTGTTTTTAGGAACATCATTGGCAATTGGGCCATAATCATATCAAATCACTTCTTTCTCTTTTGTGTTTTATCTATCGAGATTGTGTAAGTTTGATTGTTTTATTTCTTAGAAAAATGACTTTCAATATAATTTTTCCTAAAAAAGATAATATTTCAAGAAAGATAAACATCTGGATAATCTGAGTATCGTCGACCTATCTTCATTTCATGTTCACTTTGCTCTAGATCAGCGGTTGCCAACCTTTTTGAGCCTGCGTACCCCTGACTCTTACTATAAATTTGTTGTAACCAGTACCACCTATCTATATTGTTTACACGTGTAATGAAAGACATGTTTCATTTGTAAGTTTTTAATACTCTCATTATTATGTTAATTTAACAATCAAGTCACACAAATACAATTAATTCACTTTTATACAGAGTGTAACACGACTTCGGGCATTTTTAACCAGTAATTTCTGCACATGAAATAGAACAAATTTTGTTCCACATCTTTTTTATTTCGACACTTTATTTCCCCGAATTTTGAAAACGTTGGGCTGAGTTTTAAAGCCTACATTAGTGCCACGATATTGCATACCCCCAATTTTTGCTTCGCGTACCACAGGGTGAAAACCACTGCTCTAGATAGTTTAAGATTTATTTCATATTAATTTAATGAGAAAGAAAGACTCAAATCAAACAGTATTAATACCGTAGCGTCTGCGTGGTTGAATTTCAGAACCCAGCTACGAGTGCATGTCGGACGCCACGCCTTACGCGCCGCGCCACAAATAATATCTATGTACGTGGAATTTCATACAAAGCTACTGTTATAATTCGGTTTCGAATTCAAGAATTCGACACACGATGTCGCTACTTCCGTCAGCAGGATGGATGGGCACGTCTCCCTCCTAGGTATAACTGCTACGAATTTGTGGTATCTTTTTCGACTCCTTTCCCGAAACAAATGTACATTTCACCACCCCATCAGAAGTCCGAAGGACCATAAAACACCGCAGCAACAAAAAAGCTCCCGGTCCAGATGGCATAACAAACTTTGCCCTTAAAGCCCCCCCCCCCTAAAAGCATTCTCACCATTGTGAGCCTCATAAATTCCGCACTCAGACTGAGTTATTTCCCCATAATTTGGAAACACGCGCACGTCATTCTCATCCCCGGGAATTCTCATAATTGGGAAGGACCCGAAATTTTGTAGAACCATCGTCCAATCAGTCTTCTCTCATATGTTGGTAAAATATTCGAACAAATTCTCCTCACTCGGCTGAAAACCCTCCCTGATGAACAACATGGCTTCAGATCTCAACACTCAATCCTTCACCAACTGCTCAGAGTTTCCGAACTGATTCTAGGGGGCTTCAACTCCCAACGGTCCACTGGCGCCATTTTCCTGGACATAGCCAAAGCCTTCAACAAAGTATGGTCAAATGGACTGCTTCTCAAATTGCACAACACGGACATCAATCCCCAACTCCTCGGTGTCTTAAAATCATTTCTTCGGCACCGAACTTTTCAAGTAAAGATTCGAGATGCACTCTCAACACACAGATTTATGACAGCAGGCGTCCCGCAGGGGTCCCTGCTTTTCCCCACCCTCTTCAATATCTACATACAAAATATTCCACTCACGGATAACCAACATTCGTATAAAGCCTTGTACGCTGACGATACCGCCATTATGGTTCGATACAGTTCTCCCAGGATGATCACACTTCGCTTACAACATAACATAAACATACTCCGACTTTTATTACAAATGGCGTATAGACGTGAGCCCTTCCAAGAGCGCTGCTATTTTCTTCTCACGTTCAGGTCACGTTTCAATGTACGGCCAAGCAATACCCTGGCAAAACAACGTTAAATACCTTGGAGTCACACTCGACAAAAAACTCACATGGCACACACACATCAAACATACAATTAAAAAACCAAAAACGCTGCTGCATCCCTTTACCCGCTTTTACATTATAATATTCAAACGTCACAACAGAACAAAATTCTTATTTACAAATCAAAATTGCGACCCATCATGACTTACGCCGCCCCAATTTGGGCCACAAGCAATACTAAGAGTCTAGAAACCTTCCAAAATGTCTTGCTTAGAAGATTCACCAAAAGCCCTTGGTTCGTCCGAAATAGCATTATTAATTCAGACACGAAAATCCCTCCACTTAAAAAACACATAACAGACCTAGCCAAAACATTTTTCTCCAAACTTGCTTCAAATCCGAACCCAAGCATCTCATGTCTCGGGCAATCAAGTCCCGATGACAACCTCCTCCACCGCCTGCCCATATCCATCCTTCATCCAAATTTTATAATAGACCACGCATCAAGGATCCACCAAATTCATAATATTTATCCATAAAATTTACCTTTGTTCTCTTATATAAAAAATAAATAAATATTTATTTATATTTATTATGGTGTACATATTTGTTGTATATGAATACATACATGCATGGTTGTATGTAAAAATGTATGTATGTGTGTATATCTATACAAAATGTATACCGCCCACAGATAAACAAACCATCAAAAAAAATTATTAATGCCCTTACTCTTGCCCAAGGTAGCCCGAACATCGGGTAAAAAAAAAATCCATCAGGTGACATTACTACAGTTTACAAGACAAAGGGGTTAATTTCTCCCTGTAACTTGCCAAAAACCAATATAATATGTGGTATCTGTCCGGATATGAAAAGATTGATGGTAATATATGTTGTATCAAGACATCGTTGCTCTGTCCCGGTTACTTTTTCCCGGTGACTAGCTACAGTGGATCTGGGGAAGGGGCTGTTTTTGGAATCAATTCGTATTGGATCTATAAAATGGTCACCAACACTAACTGGGTGAAGCCGAACCAAAAGCCGCCCGCGATGTGTGTTTGCCCGCGATGGTTTCTTTATATAATAATGAGCTCTGGCGTCATGAAAATGCATTGCTAAACCGTTCATCTGATTGCGAGGAAACTTTGGTGAGTTGTTGTGAGCACGCCCGCAAAGGTTTCTATATATATATATATATACTGGTGAGCTCTGGCATTATGAAATTTGTATAAAAAATTGCAATAGGTGGCATGTGAGCTTTTTGAAAACTGAATGTATGGAATGCGGGAGGGGAACTTGGGAGGGGGATTCGCGGGACGGGGGAAGCGGGAGAGGGTAGGCAGAGTGGGAACGCGGGGGGAAGGGGATGCGGGAGAGGAAGGGGAGGCGGAAGGGGAACAGGACGAATGGGAAAGGATGCGAAGGGAGAAACAATTTCTTTATTAAGTGTCATAGCAACGCATGCCGGGAACTCGCTAGTTTAATATTAAAAAAAAAAACAATTTAATAAATATTATTAAATTCTCGAGCACTATCAATGTTTCTTTTTCATTTAAAATATTATTTTCGTCAACTACTTTACTTTGAAATAAACCTTTGTTATCTGAACGTATCTGACATTGTTTTCATATATTTTTTCCAGGGAAACAGTGGACATGTTTGACTACTTAACCGTTGATATAAAAGAACCTTTCTTACGCCCAGAGCTCGTAGATCGTCTCAGCTCGATGCTCAACTTCAATCTCCAACAGCTGTGCGGACCCAAATGCAAAAATCTCAAGGTAAGAAAGGCTAAACATATATTATGTAAAATAGAAGTAGATTCTCATCTCATATTCTTTCCTGTGACGTATGTGTATGAGGGTGACGGCATGAGAGCGAGATAGCGAGTATGGGAAGTATAAAAGGAATGTACCCGCTATTGAGCGCTCTCTCCATATTAACCTGTCAATTAATAAACATTGTAACATCAACGGATATTATTTACTACCCGATAGAAGACACCACAGTTGGCGCAGCACGGTAGTTTTATTTTACGTAAATATTGGAAGAATCTACGCGGTAGATTCCATCGGCATCTGAAGGATTGTCAGGGAATTGGCCGATCGCAGGAGCGATCGCGTTAAGAAGAAATTGGAGCAGCCACACGCAAGTATACGCGTGTGTGGGTACGACAAATTTGCAATATTATTGTCGTTGGGTGTACACGGTGTACCGTGTAACGGGGTACAGGATCGTGTCAAGGATACACAAGGGTACACCGTGTAACGGGGTACGAGGATCAAGGATCGGGTCAAGGTCAGGATCGGATCATCGAGTGGATTAGCCGGAAACCGGGACGTGGTTTCCGTCGCTGCAGTCTGGGAAGGAAGACCTCGGAGAAGGGATTGGATCCGCAGCTGTCGGGAGAAGGAGCCAGACGGGGACGGCGATCTACAGCTCTGGGTGGCGTGCACGTGGAACGTGGAACGTGGACCTCGGAGTGGAGCCTTCTAGGAAGTGCTGAGATAAGTAGTCTTGATTATTTTGTTTCAGCTCTTCCCCCAATGGAGGGTGTTTGTAAAAATTTGGGGACATTCTGTTGCAGAACGGGGAAACTGGTCATTGTTCAAGGAACGACTGGATCAGGTCCTCATTTTACATGATGACATAGTTGAGTCACAAGAACGCAAAAGAGCATTTTTGCTGAGTTGCCTCACCGAAGAAACTTTCTCTTTATTATGTGATTTGTGTTTCCCTAAAAAGGTTTCTGTTTGTTCTTTTGATGATTTATGTAAATTATTTGATTCACATTGCAAACCTATTCAAAATATTTTCGAGTCGCGTGAGTTATTTTATAAGTGTAAACAGCTAGCTAACGAATCTATTAAAGATTACGCTGCTAGGTTGCGAGGACTGAGTTTGACGTGCAATTTTGAATTGAGGCTGGAACCTTGTTTAAAAGACATATTCATTATTGGAATTTTCAATGAAAAATTGAAACATAAGTTGTTCGTTGAGGGGGTAAATACTTCTTTTTCGGAATGTATTCAGTTAGCAGCTTCATGGGAACATGTTGTTAATTTTAAGAAAGTTGATACGAATTTAAATGTTGTGCATAAGGATAGTAATGTTGTCCGTAAATCCAGGTCAGATAGTCCGATCAGATTTAAAAGTGCAGTGCGTAGTAAGACGCCAGTAAATATTGCATTAAAAAAATGTTTTTTGTGCGGAAAAACGAATCATTTGCAGAAAGATTGTTGGAAGAATATTTTTTGTAATCGATGCAATAAATCGGGTCATCCTAGTAATGTGTGTAAAACCAGTAAAATTAATGTAGGTAATAAGAATAAACGATTAAATTCGGTTTTTATGTTGCATGACGGCACGGGGCCGGAACCGATATTCGTAGATCTCATTATTGGTAACACTGTTCTGCGAGCGATTGTTGACACCGGCGCTGAAATTAATGCAATTCCATATGAAGTGTATTTAAAAAATTTTATTTCTTATGAATTGGAAAGATGCGATATTCAATTGTCAGGATATGACGGGAAACGGTTAAATATTGTAGGTAAAGTTAATTTAAGTGTGTTATTTTTAAATAACAGTGTAGATACGCAGTTTATAATAATTAAAAACGGTAATTCTAAGATTGTTGGTAGAAATTTTTTACAAGTTTTCGGTATCGGATTAAGTGGAATAAATTCGGTAAATACCAGTGAGACTAGTTGTGATAATCAATTAAATTTTCGTGATAGTTTAAAGAAAAAATATACTCATGTGTTTTCAGAAAAATCGGGTAGGCTTATAGGTTATGAAGCTAACATCGAAGTTATTTCGGAGTTCAGGCCAAAGTTTGTAAATCCAAGACCGTTACCTTTAAGTTTACGTGGAAAGGTAGAGGAGGAATTAAATAAGATGTTACGTGAAGATATAATTGAAAAGGTAGAAATAAGTGATATGGCTAGTCCGATTGTTGTTGTAAAAAAGAAAGACGGTTCAATTAGAATTTGTACCGATTTTAAAACCACATTAAACCCTATGTTAGCGAAGTTGAAATATCCATTGCTTCGTATAGAAGATTTAATTTCATCTTTAAATGGTGCGAAATTTTTTGCGAAAATAGATTTGCGTAATGCTTTTGGTCAGATTTCGTTAAACGAGAAGTCGAGAAAATTATGTGTGATAAGTACGCATGTAGGTTTATTCAGGTATAAAGTATTGCCTTTTGGTTTGACCACAAGCCCGGCTATATTTATGCAAGTTATTCAGGCGGTAGTAGGTAGACTTCGTAACGTTCGTATATTTCTAGATGATATTTTGTTGTTTGGAAATTCTGAAGAGGAATTATTTTCTATTTGTGAATCTGTACTTAGCAAGTTAAGTGATTGTGGTTTAACTATTAATGAAAATAAGTGTTCTTTTCTAGAAACTGAGATAGAATATTTAGGTTTTAGAATTTCGCAGAAAGGAGTTATGCCTTTAGAAAATAAAATCTGTGCGATTACTCAAATGGCAATACCGAGGAATGTTTCGGAACTTAGGAGTTTACTCGGGGTTATTTCTTATTATAGAACTTTTGTTCACAATATTTCAGGTATTTTGTCTCCATTGTATAACTTGTTAAAAAGGGGAGTAAAGTATGTGTGGTCTGAGGAATGTAATATTGCGTTTGAGCGAGTTAAGAAACTGCTGACGTCAGATAATATTTTAGTGCATTTTGATCCTAATTTACCAATTAAACTTATTTCAGACGCATCTGAAAAAGCGTTAGCAGCGGTGATTTGCCATGTATATGATAATGGTTTAGAGAGACCTATCGCATTTGCTAGCCGATTATTGTCAGAAACAGAATTAAAGTACTCTATTTTAGATAAGGAAGCGTGTGCTATAATTTTTGGGTTGAAGAAATTCTTTCAGTATTTATACGGCAATAAATTTGTTTTGGCTTGCGACAATAAATCGTTAGTACACATTTTGAACACGGATAAGCAAGTACCTGTGCTGGCCGCTAACCGTCTGCAGAGGTACGCCCTAATACTCCAGACTTTTGACTATAGTATAGAGCATATTAAGTCAGGTGATAACAAAGCGGATTTCTTATCACGAATGCCGATTAATAATAAGGATAATTTAGATGTGTGTAGCGACGATATTGATGCTAGCGATTATTTTTTAAATTATATTGATACTTTAAACGTGAATACGGTTGAGTCAGAGTTTGTGAACATAATCGAGTCAGAAACAACATTAAATGCGGAAACGATGAAACAGTTTTCGATTAATGATGTAAATATAGCGAGCATTATCGAGTTCACAGCAAATGGTTGGCCGGATAAAAAGTTCTTAAAGGATGATTTATTGAAATTCTGGTATTTTAGGGATAAATAAAAATTCATGTTTATTTTATAATAATAAATTTGTAGTTCCAAGGGAATTAAGGGAAATTATATTGAATTTTTTACATCAATCACATTTAGGCATTGTAAAATCGAAAAGTCTTGCTCGAAATTATTTTTTTTGGCTCGGAATGAACAATGATATAGAAGCAACTGTGAAACAGTGTGCTCGATGCATGGAATGTTTACCTACTCCATGTAAAGTTGAGTTGGCACCTTGGCCAATCAATGGGTTAATCTGGAGTAGATTGCATATCGACTTCATGGGGCCGTTGGGAGGTCATAATTTTTTAATTATTGTTGATGCAACTACAAAATGGATAGACTGTCATATTGTAAATAAGGTAGATTCGTTTTGTACAATAAAAGTTTTGAAAAGATTATTTTCTATGTTCGGAATCCCGGAACAAATTGTAAGTGACAATGGTACAGCTTTCACATCGTCAGTTTTTAAGGAATTTTGTCATAATTATAATATAGAATCATTGACTTCAGCTGTACAGCATCCTGCTTCTAACGGTTTAGCTGAAAATGGGGTTAACCTCTCTAATAACCTATTTTGCATACAAGGTGTGACATTGAAAACTGTCAACATATGAACATTTTGTTGTTATTCACGATTTTGACTAAAAGCGTCATAAATCACGTTTTGGGAAACGTAGCCTCATTCTAAAAACTGTTTTGGAAAGATTATGAAATGCACTATCACATTATATTATTATAAACAAATATTTGCCCTTCTAAATATATTTTTTTTTTATGAAAACATCAAAAATATTAAAAAATCGCTTACCATAATTCAAAGCCTTGAAAATGAACTTTTTTCTGCAGTAACGTAAAAAAATAACAGTTTATTTATTGTAGAAAGATATTTTGAAACTTTTTGTCACCTCAAAATATTATCCGTCCAAACTAAAATATTTAAAAAAAAATCTTTTATGTAACACAAATTAATGCAATTTTCGAACTTTCACAAAACACAGAGCAAATCAAATAATTTTATTTCAATTATTATAAAACGTAATTACAACGGCAATCGATTTCAACAGATGCATTATGGTTGTATGTATCCGAATGTATGCAATTATTATTCATTATAACACAAATCAATGTATTTTTTCACAAAAATTCACGGTAACCTAAAAATCTGGACACATTTATAATGTCGTGAATTCACACTAAAACTAACCATTTGGTTGTTATTTTTACACTAAAACGTTAGTACACAGGATGAATTATATACAATTGTTGAAATCTTCTGAAAATTTTTAAATATTGACTTTGTTATTAGAATGCGAATATTGATAAATCGCGCGCCAAACTATGAAAAAAACTGACAACAAGACGTCTTGTTTAGAATGGAGTGAAGTTAGCTGCAGTTCGTAGGGATGGGGTCACTTTTGTAGTTGAGAAACAGTTCTAAAGAAATATTTTATTTCAAATTTATAGTCAGTTATTGAATATAGGTAGACAAAAATAAAAACACATGATATATACAGGTATATATTTTTTTATTATAAAATGGCAACAATTGTAAACAAAAAAGTAAAATAATATTTTATTCATATTATATTTTGGAAATCATACATTATGGAATTCATTTAACATTTTTTTCCAGTACAACTATTTTAAATGTATCCTCTTCTTTCACATTTAAATAATACAAAAAAAACACGTTACGCCACGTTAGAAGTGAAACTTGTGGAACTCTTTCGACATTTTTTTCCAGTACAAATATTTTAAATGTAACAATGTTTTAAAAAACACGTTACGCCACGCCACGTTAGAAGTGAAACTTGTGGAATTCATTCAAGACCAGGCCTCTCCCTCTCCGACAGCGCATCGTCCCCTCACCCCGCTATGCCCTCCATGTCACCCTCCACGTCGCCTTCCATGGCTCCCGCGTACAGCTGTTGGGACAGGTAGCGGCTGCAGAAACTGGAAATTTGAAAATATAAGAATAGGACACAGATAAGAATGGTCCTGTATATTTCTAAAAGTGTGAATGGTAGAAGTCGGAGACACCCAAGGAAGACATGGCATGATCAAGTTAATCAGGTACTTGAGTCGGGCCATGTCAAGAGTCAAAATAATAGAAGAGTTTGTATGTATGAGATGATGTATGAATGTGGTTGAGGCAAGGAGTGTGTGCCAAGACCGAGTTGTTTGGCGGTCCGTCCTCTTTGCCTACCACTGCGGGGAAACGGCGTGATGGTTACTTAGTTATAAAATGTGTAAAAATGCATTCTGTTAGCCATAAGTTGTTATAATAGTTTATCTAGTAGGAGTAAGATAGATTGTAGAAATATACTATAAATTATAGGAAGTGTCCTGCAGGTAAGTATATTTCTGTATCTATTTGTAAATAATAAAATTAGATAGAGCCTAAGATTCATAATAAATTGTAAAGCGCCCTTGAGGTGATTTTTCACAAAACGGCGCTCTACAAATTATCCAATTATTATTATTATTAAATTTGTACAGAGCCCTTGAGGTGATTTCTCACAAAAAACGGCGCTATACAAGTCATCCAAATATTATTATTATTATCATGGACAAATGCTGCAAAATATAAATACGAATGTATTTATATATATATAATAATGTATATATATATATATATAATGTATATACCTTCTATGTGACTACCGCTTGCTTCTCTATCACTGTCAGTCTGCTCCATCGATTCTGAAAATGTAATGCAAAACTATTACACAACGCAAACACACACTACTTGTATAAGGGAACGTACCCATACTACGTGACCAATTTTTTGCAATTTTTACCCCCCCCCCCGGTGACCAAAATCCTAAGCAAACCGCCGCTCATTTGTTCCAAGCGTGACATCTTGAAGGCCCCCCCCCCCCCCCCGAAGAGGTCACGTAGTATGGGTACGTTCCCTAATATGATGTAAAGACAGCACAATATAAATAAAATTATATAGATATTATGTATATATTTATTTATTACAATGTATATACCTTCTACATGTCCACCGCTCTTCTTCGCTCGAAAAAAACGAAGAAGTCTGAAAAAAAAAATTGAAAAACATTTTATTTTATTGGCGGAATAAAAAAATAAACATTACACAAAGAAAAATTATGATGGTTTACTCAAATATCAGTTCGCAAAGAAAAATTTTCGAATTCGAATATTTCAGAAAAATAGGAAGTTACATCACTACTGATTTCGGCATGTCAAAATAATGGGAGTTTTACACGCGTAGCCAATATTTCATAAAAACGTTGAAAAATAACAATTTTGTCGTGAAATTACTAATGTTTTTGATAGATATTGCAATAGAATACATGCTTTTATGAAAATATACAATTTCAAGCGGTAATGGTGGACATTTTTTACGGAAGAGTCCATTCAACGCGATGAAAAATTCCAACCACATGAAAGTGTGCTGTAAAATAACGATTTTTACAAGAAGAAACACTTCAAACCAACTAAATATATGATGAAAGAGTGGCAAATATATATCTCAACAATATTATAAATACTTACTTTTCCATTTTACGATGGTTTTTGTCGAAACAGTCAAAATGTCAGAACGGGGCGGGTACCGATTTCACACAAATGTTCGTTATGAAAGATTGACGTTCAATTGGGCATAGAAAAATAATTTCTATGTTCCATAGATATTTTTGAATACAGACACGTAGCGTTGTTCATTATCGATATTCCGTTTTTTATTCCATGGTAATCCGTGAACTAGTGATGCAAATAAATCATTTTTTGTAAAAACTCGCGCGTTTACGTCAAAACACGCTCTAATGTCTTGACGGCTATTGTTATATTTTCGTCTTTTGACGCTCTAATGTCTTTACCGGTTAAAACAGTGAAGAATTTTTTGAAAAAAATTATGGTAAATAATAAATTTCCTACTGATTTTGAAGATAAACTTTTGACATTTTTAGTTGATATTAGAAATACGCCTTCAATGTCTACGGGCATTGAGCCTAGTACATTAATGTTGGGTAGGAAGATTAGATCAATTTTTAATATGATTATTCCAATAGTGGATAATGTTGAGAGTCAAGGTTTTAAAGAAATTGACAACACGGTTAAAAACAAAATGTTATTGAGCCAGCATAAACAGAAAAAGTATTATAGAGGAAGAAAATTTAAAAAGTACTTTGAGGTTGGTTCTAAAGTTTTAACCAGGGATTTAAGAAGTAATGATAATAAATGGATTTTAGGAAAAATTTTTAAAAGATTGGGGAATAGGATTTATTTAGTTAAAATTATGTCTACGGGACAAATTTGGAAACGCCACCATGATCAGATTTCAGAGAGGAAGGTTAGGTGGGGGGAGTGTGACAGGTCTGATGATTTGCTGGACCTGGGTCCACTCTCGGATGTGGACATGACCAAATTTCCTAATTCCTCTAATTTTTGCAGGTCACCTACACCATGGGAGGGGAGGTTACGCCCTCGAGGTCAACGCCCACGCTACACGTGAAGAGCAAGAATAATTACATATACTATGGAATGGAAATATTTAGATATTATTGTTTTGTATAAATTTGAGAATAAAGAAATGTATGTAATTAGGTTTTAAGTGTGGGGGTGTGACGTATGTGTATGAGGGTGACGGCATGAGAGCGAGATAGCGAGTATGGGAAGTATAAAAGGAATGTACCCGCTATTGAGCGCTCTCTCCATATTAACCTGTCAATTAATAAACATTGTAACATCAACGGATATTATTTACTACCCGATAGAAGACACCACATTTCCCTTGTCCTGTATGGATCGGGGACCCACCGCCCCGACATGGCGTCTCCAGGCTTCACTGAGTTACGCTACCTGGACGGTCTTCGTCCACGGTAGGACCAGTATCTCCTCGTGAGGCCTCTCTAGTTGCTTCTCCCAACTTGGCCCGGGGTAGCCCACTGGTCGTGTTTCCTCCATCTTCTGGTATTCTGTATGATTAAGCAACCTTTATTGCCTCTTTTCCATGAAGATTAGCAGGGGTTCGATGATAAGTTCATCTTTGACTTTCGACCTAAGAAGTAGAATATGTAATATTAGAAAAAGATATTAATAAAGTAGAATAAATCTGAACGTGATATATACTTACTTACTTGTGGTCTGCTGAAAGAACATACTTATATTATCATACGACCTTTTTAGACAGTCGTATCCATCAAGTCAAAAACCTTTCACCTTTATCTTCAAAGCCTGTAAAATTGTAAATAATTAATTGGGTAAAAATGTAAGCAAATAAGAACTTGGTTTTTTAAGGTCATTTCATAAAAATTCTCCTTGAGAGTCATAAATTCTCCAGACTTTCAAAATAAATATCTGCTTTTGCCACCAATCTTTTCATAAATGGTAGCGATGTAAAATCTTAAAACCGGCTGGCAATCACAACCGGCATGGTCTAGGGCCGTGTAAGCAAATAAGAACGTCGTCAAACTGCGGCCCGCGGCGGATATTTGTGCGGCCCGCACAAATATCTGCCGTTTTCTTTTAAATATATTTTTTTTCATGTACAATTAATTGTATTATCCGTTTTTTGCGGCCCGCACAAATATCTGCCGTTTTCTTTTTAAATATGTTTTTTTTTCCATGTACAATTATATTATCCGTTTTTTTTTCAAATATTTTGTGTACGTATGATTTTAAAGCGTTGATTTTAATTGATTGACATTCGATTTTAAAACGCCCACCTGGTTTTTGAACACATCCTAAGTCAGATACGTTTTTAGATTTTCACGGTCAAAAGTATTTTCCTTATTTGTTTTTGGTGTGTTACGTCATGTTGCCGGATCCGGCAGATGTGTGATTTGCCGGATCTGCCCTAATGATGGACACTGCAACGCTGTCCGAAACGTTGGCTAAAGAAGGAGGTAGCGCAACACGGCATAACACCCCAAAAAACAAATAACGGACATCGATTTTGAATGCGCGTATAGTGTACGTCATAGGTTCTCAACGTGGGCGATAACGATCCCTTGTGGTCGTTTGAGGCTTTCAGGTGGGGGGCAGTAGAAGACACAGATAAAATTAGAGGGCGTAGAGATGGCACAGTGAGGGTGTGGGTAGGTAAAAAAAGATCTAAAAAAGACCAGGAAACACGCTTATCACGTACTAATAAAGCAAATAATATTAGTTAATTTTTGTTTTTGTATGTATTGTAATTATTTTTATCACGTGCGTGAAAAGATTCCATCACAGATTTATATAATTTTTTTTAATACAATATTATGATTTTACGTTATTGTTATTAAGAATTGACAATATATGATGAACACAAGATGGAAGCAGGTAGATACTTCAATACAAGAAAATTGCTTTTTTTAACTTGCTAAACAAAAAATCATAGGTGTGCGGCCTGCGGTGATACCTCACATTGTCCTATGTGGCCCTTGACCAGAAAAGTGTGACGACCACTGGTCTAGGGGAACAGCTGAGACTCTAGCGAGGTAATCGCATAAAAAAAATGCAATGTGTAATGTTATAACAAGGTGTCCTCCGCATGTAACATTATATGTTCTTCAAAGATAAACTTTCTAGAGACTCGTGTGAGGTAATCACATAAAAAAAATGGAATGTCTAATGTTATAATATAGTGTCCTCCGCGTGTAACATTATATCTTTTCCAAACATAAACTTTCTAATAATTGTTTATCAGAAGTGACCTGCCAGGTTACTGTGTTTTTAAAGTTCCGTTTGTAAAGAATAAAATTAGTTAGAACCTAAGAAATTACAATAAGGGGCATACATTAATTACATGAGCTTAAAAGGGGGGGGTCCAGTAAAATCTCATGTTACTTGAAAAGTAACAAATTTATCTCACCAAGGGGGGGGGGGATCTAAATTGGAAGAAAAACTGCTCACGTAATTAATGTGTGCCCCCTAAATTATACAGCACCCTTGAGATGATTTTTCACAAAAATGACTTTCTACAAATTATTAACTAACTAACCATCACGCCGTTTTGCTGCAGGGGTAGGCGGAGAGGACGGACTGCCAAAGAACTCGGTCTTGGCACACAGTCTTTGTCTCATTCACATTCATACACATCTCATACACGCTCATCCCATTATTATTATATTGAAGTATTTAACTTTATGTTGTTGAAGAGTATGACCATATTCATTGCCCATTTTATGAAGTCAAGATATTGAGGAATTACATAATATGTAATTACCCAATACCTTGCCAGTATAAAGTATTTAATCAGTGAAATAGGATATTATTCCTAGTAATGCATTTTGATGCCAGTAACTTGAATAACGATAACAAATCAAAGCACTTAATTGATGAGTGGACAAGATTAGAAAAGATGACTTAATCAGCATAATATGTTATTCAAAATTATATCTATCATAACCACTCAACCGATAGCATATTTAAAAAAATATGCCTTGGGTGATAAGAGATTTTCGGGCATTCGTTGTAGATTCGGCCGCGCTTATTCCAAAAATCATACCTCCCTATATTAATAGGGAAACATATTGAAAGCCAAAGTATCCGCCTACATTTCACCATTCATGGTACATTGTAAGGTTTAATAAAAAAAAATATCATTAAATTTATAAACGCACGAATTCTGTTTGTTACCGAAATTGCCCTACCTTGTGCTTATTTGCGGCAATATTGAATATTACTATTTCTGAACGTTATCCGGCAAAGTCTATAGTCACAGAAATAAGGGGGCATACATTAATTACGTGAGCTCAAAATGGGGGGGAGGGGTTCAGTAAAATCTCATTTAAACTAATCTGATTTTAACTAAATAAAAATCTCACATCAACTTTAAAAGAATATATATTATTTTAGAGATAATAAAAATTAAAAAATTGTTTCACTTTTGAAGTGTGCCATTTTGCTCGTTGAAAAAAATCTGAAAGTTGTATTATTTTTATTCCTAATGAAAATAAATGTAGTTATTTCACAACTGTAGTATATAGTGTAAATCTCATGTGATGGGGAGGGGGGGTCCCACCAAATCTCACAAAGGGAGGGGAGAAGTCTAAATTGAAAAAAAAAACAGCTCACATAATTAATGAATGCCCCCTAATGAACCGATTTTTATCATGTTCAATTTTTAGAAAACAATTTAACCTCTCCGAATTTTTGAGAATATTGGCTTTTGGTGTCTCCAACAAAATGACATTTTACGAAAACTTTTTGTTATTACCGCTTCACAATTAAAGCTCTATAAATGAAACATTTCTGAACGTAGCCGAATAGTAAAAACTGTTTTAGAAAGGTTACAAAATAGGCTTTCAAATTATTATATTACGAATAAATATTAGCATTTGTAAATATTAAAATTTAGAACGCAAACATTAAAAATAGGTAAAAATGACTCACATGATGTTTTTATGTGTAAACGGTACTAAAATCACAGATTATGTAAACAACAATACTTATTCTATTGTGTATATGTGTAATAAACACTTTTGTCACCTCATTTTTTTATCATTTCATATAAAAATATTTAATAAAAATTTAAAAAGTGGAGCGCGGTGGAGCTGCCGGTAAGCAAATTTGCGCAGGTAAATATTTTTGTCAACTACACAACTGACAACTGATTCCTGTTATGTATTTCCATAGACAACTTGATAGGGATGTGCAGCTTGATCTATTATCGACCTTTTACTTTTTGTTTTAGGGATGTAACTAAAACTAACGGAGTTAGAACGATCTATGGAAACACGCGCTGACGTATAAACACGCTTATTGTACTTGACTGCTGTCCTATTTTTAACGCTTATGTCTGCTTACGTTGCGGAGGGGTTAAAATTGCATTTGCACAGACTACACGATACAAAAATTATCTTGAATATTCCATGAGAGGAACATCAGTGACATTTTTTGGCATTCGATTGAAGCAATCATGCTAGTCACGAAACATATTAGTTCATTGCAGAAAGTTAAAAAATATATTTTTAATTCATAAAAATCACCTACCTGCAGCTACCCAAATTTGGATAGATATCGCTCGAGTGGATGAGCCATTTTACCAAAAGTATATTATGAATTATTACCAATCTCATTAGCAGCAAAAATTCTATTAACATTCAAGTATCGAAGATATGAGTATACTTTCAGCAAAGTAAAGATTCACATTCAACCTTAACATTACAAGTATGTATAAACTTTCTGCAGGTTCGTCGCCCGGAGAAGTATGGCTGGGACCCCCGGAGACTGCTCAGTCAGCTCGTGGGAATCTACCTCCACCTGGATTGCCCGCAGTTCGCAGCGGCTCTGGCAGCCGATGAGGTAAAATTAAATGCAAACATTGTGGAAGGAAGGAGTGATAGATACTGGTAATATGGCAAAAATAATCGAAATCGTTGCTTGAAATGGCTTTTGCCATGTTTGATTGTCAGATCCAAATAGCCAGGTTCTGCCCAATCTTCCTCTTTCACACCTCCTTCCCTTCCCCACACCCTTCAACCTCCCAACATACCCCGTATGGAGATGCTAAAGTTCCACGATTGCGATACTGACTGTATCTGTAAAAATAATCTAAATCGTTGCTTAAAACGACTTTAATCATGTTTGGTGATCAGATCTGAATTGCCCAACCTTCCTCTTTCCTATCTCCTTCCCTTTCCCACACTTAATCTCCACACCCTTCAGCCTCATAACATATCCCATATGGTGATAATAAAGTCCCACTGGCTCCAGATAGTAGGGAGCAGTTGGTACTTTTGTGCGTTATTCACATAAGAAAAACATTTTTTATGTACAAGTTGCGTTAACAATTCGCACCCCTGGTCTTACACTATGAGAAGTAAAAAATTTGATTAGAATTTTAAATTAAAACATTTATTATTATATTTCATGTTTCATCCCATTACGGACATTTTCAGGCTGGTAGTTGAAATTCTTAGAAGAAAGAATTTCCATTAGAAGAAAGAATTTCAACTACCAGTCTGAAAATGTCCATAATGGGATGAAACCGGTCCTGGTGAAATATAATAAGTGGAAGAAAGTACAAAAGTGTTTTAATTTCAAATTCTAATACAATGGAATTCCACCACGCATTTTTTTTTCAATTATTTCTGGCTTTCACCCTTCAAGGGTGTTCTAGGCCATCATTTATAATTACAGAGAAAGGAAAGGTGAATTCATATATTAATTTTATTTAAATGTGCAAATTTCAGAATTTTATGGAAGATTGGAGTGGAGTTCAGACTTAGAAGAGATGAGATGTTGAATGGAGGAGAGGCAATTTTTGATAACGCTTGATAGAAGAGAGGATATTTATTTAGAGAGGGACAATCAAAAAATATGTGATCTAAAGTTCCCACATCTAGACCACAGAACGTACAATCTGGGGAGTCAAGCACATGAATTTTAAAAAGGTGAGAAGGAACGGAACAATGTCCGATTCTCATTCGAATAAGTAAGGAAATTTTTTTTTTTTAAAATGGGGGAATTTTTGAAACCACGGTTTTGATGGGATAGTCCTTTGTATTGAGGCGTAGCGGGCATCCTTGGATTGACTAGCAATGTTCCAATACTCTGTCCAAACATTGCGGGATCTATCTTTGATGATGGAAAAAATATCAGACAGGGGAATATGGTTTACGAGGGTAACGGTAGGGTTAGACGCTCCTTGTTTTGCCAAGGAATCAGCAATATCGTTACCCACTATGCCAACATGTCCAGGAATCCAAATCAGAGTGACAGTTTTTCCAGAGCTTTGAATGGAGGTTATCAGTACTCGAATAAGACATACAAAGTGATCATCAGGATGAAGAAGAGGACTGGATTTAAGTTTTTGGAGGGAACTGAGAGAGTCGGAGAGAAAAAGAGAATGTTCAAAATTATTTTTTATTATGTATTTGAGAGATTTAATAATGGCAATGCACTCGGCAGAAAATATTGAAAATTGGTTTGAAATTGAATAAAATATTCTTTCATTAGAATTATTGTGGTAAACGTTAATACCAATTAACCACAGTTAGGAGAGTCCGGAGATTTGGAGCCATCAGTAAATAAAAGAGAAGAGTTGGGCCATTTAGAAGAAATAATGTCATTGAACATATTATTGACAGTATAGGCTGGGAGAATGGAATGACTTTTAAGGATGCCGATCCCTTCTAAAATCGTTGGGGATAGGGTGACGTGACTATATTTTAATTTGTACAAAGGAAGAAGATCATTTTTGATAATTTGAAGCTCTGAGAGAGAGCGAAAATTTTTGCAGATAGCAGGGAGAGGTTTAGTTCGAGCTCTGATTGTAGATGAATGTGTTGAGTCGTTGAACAACGAGACTCTGGGAATAACCTGATGACATTTAGAATTTAAACATTTAAGAACAAATTTGTCAGCAAATAGTTGACGCCTTAAATAAAGAGGAGGATCAGAGCATTCTACTTGAAGGGAATTGATGGGCGAGATGGCCTAGACGATTGCATCGGCATTGCATTGGCAGGCATAGTCGAGATGGCTTCGAATAAGTGCATTGTAAAGCAACTTAATGCAGATAGGATGTGCACCCCACCAAACGCCAGTTAATGATCTGATGATATTTAAATTTTTTTCACATTTAGTAACTATATTATTAATGTGGGAAGACCATTTAAGTTTCCTATCAAATGTTACGCCCAAAAATTTAACTTCGGAAGCATTGGGGATTGGAGAGCTTTTAAATAAAATTTTAACAGGGGGGGGTTATTATGACAGTTTGAGAAGGTGACACACTTGACTCTTTTGGACTGAAAGTTCAAGACCATTTAAAGTGAGCCATGTGCAAAGGGCATCCATGGCTTCATTAAGATATTTAACGGCGGGTGGAATGATTTTGGATGATAAGAAGAAAGCTATGTCATCTGCGAACTCAATAACTTTTACTTGAGGGGGAATGGTGACATGCATATCATGTGTGTAAATATTAAACAGTAAGGGGGATAATACATCGCCTTGGGGTAAACCCTTCCAAATTGACCTACTCTGAGGAGTAATATCTGGTAGCTCAATGAAAATTTTCCTACCGAGAAAAAGATTAATAATAGATTGGACAAACATGAGGGGTGAGCCAAGGCCTAAAAGTTTTTTTTTAAGAATTGGGATGGAAAAATTGTCAAATGTCGCCTTCTATGTCTATAAAGACTGCAAGACATACTTCTTTGTTAGAAATGGATAAATTAATATCAGTGCTGATGATGGCAAGGTTATCTTGCGTAGATTTTTTTTTTCCTAAATCCAAATTGAGATGGAAAGAGAAGATGATTACTGTCGACAAAAAATTCTAACAGGTTTTTAATTAATTTTTCATAAATTTTACTAAGGGTGGATGAAAGAGCAATTGGCCTATAGTTGGATCCAGAATTGGGTGATTTGTTTAATTTTAGGATTGGGATGATTATTTGAGAACTCCAGTCATCAGGCATTATGCCAGTCTGGAAGATTTTATTTAAGATGCTTAAAAAGTGATTTAGAACATTATCATTACTATTTTTGATAATGCTGTAAGGTATACCATCTCTGCCGGGAGATGAGTCCTTGACTGTTGATAAACAATTTTTTAATTCAATTAAAGTGAATGGAGAGTCTAGCCAATGATTAGACATAGGAGTGTTGTGGATGGGAGTTATTTCATCTAAGTTAGGTACAGAAGGGGGGGCAATTTTGTCCAAGAACTCATCTATCCATTTAGAATGAAAAGCTCGAGGAGATGTTGAACTGAAGGAGGAACGAAATCTTCGAATCATAGACCAAACTTCCGAAATTGGAGTGTTCGGAGATACTGAACTGCAGAAGTTGTACCACCCGGATCTTTTTTTTGACCTCAATACCCTTTTGGCATTGGCTTCAACCGTCTCAATCACAGAAAGCGGAACCCCAGACGAGGGAATGGGCATTAAAATCACCCAATAAAAAGAAAGGAGGGCTTAGTTGACGGACAGTTTGTAACCAAGCTTGTTTATTGAAGTGCGATGTTGGAGGAAGATAGATAGAAACAAAGGAAGTGTCCTTTATTTTAGCTGCAACCGTTTGAAAGTCAGCATTGGGAGGTTTGATATTATTTATTGGGAAAAACGGTAGGGATTTTTTTTAATAAAAAGGGCAGCACCACCGCCCGTACCTTCTGGGCGATCATTAAAGTGGGTGGATTGAGTCTTGACCATGTCTCCGAGACAGCAGCCACAAAAACAAGGTTTGAATTTTATAGGTTAAGAAGGTTCGATTTATTAGAAATAGCACTGCGGCTATTTCACTGAAGAATTCTGACATCTTGAAGAGCCATTTTGAATAAATGATTTTAATGTGGAAATAATAGAAACAGCGTTGGACGGTAGATTAGTTTGAGAAGAAATTAGGTCAATTAGAAGCATAATAAGAGTTTGAATAAATGAAGAATTATCTTGGGAAAATTGTTCAGAAATCTTTTGATGGTTTGTTGAGGATGAATTATAATTGTTTGCACACCCATTTGTGGCATTTGAAAGAGGTGAACCATTAGGATTTAAGAGAAGTGAGTTGTGTTGTTGCTGATCGTATCCAGGAGCCAGTTTAGAGATAGGTTTTTTGTATGTGAATTTAGTTGAACGAGAAGATGTTGAGGAGGAGGCGGGTGGGTTGGATGAAGAGTTATTGGATAAAGCCTCGGCAAATGACAGGCAGGAATAGTTTAGAAGCCTGCAGAAAAGACAAGTTCTGAGAGGCCATAGAAATTTTTATATTTTTTTGGCGAGATTGTTCCGGACAAGAAGAGTTAATGGCAGAATGGGTGCCTGAGCAGTTAAAACATTTAGGTGAAGAGAGAGAAGAACATTGGTCAGCCGTGTGGTTTTCTCCACATTTTAAACATCTGGGAGGGGATCTGCATGCAGCTTTGGTATGACCAAAACGATAGCAATTGTAACATTGAGTGGTGGGATGAGTATACATTTCAACTTGTAAGGAGTTGAAAAATAAATAAATATAGGAGGGAAGAGATTGTCCTTCGAATGTGATAACGACAGATTGGGAGGGCTTCCAGGAAACGATGCCCTCAGAAGAGTCCACATAATTTAACCTCCTGGCTTTTATGGGATTGCCGATATGTTGGGGGGTTGAAAGTGAAGACATTAAGAGGAACGCATGCGTGGCCTGTTTCATACAAAATTTTGTTTTGGATTTACGGCTAAAATATCCAATTAAATGTTTTTTTCTTTTTTTTAATTGATAAGTTAGGCATGTATACAGTTAGGATGTGAATCCGATTTTCGATTTTTGCTTTAAATTATAAAATATAGGCCCCAAAAGATGACGATTTATCCATGAATTTAGGAGGCAACTTTGGAATTTTTTTCTGGGCAAATGGACGCAATTTATAAAAAAAACTCTTCACATCCTGAGTCAGGAATATGATGAAGTATACGATAAAATTTTATTCTGCACTGAAAACAGTTTTATTC
Organism: Limnephilus marmoratus; assembly: GCA_917880885.1. Lineage (NCBI taxonomy): Eukaryota > Metazoa > Arthropoda > Insecta > Trichoptera > Limnephilidae > Limnephilus > Limnephilus marmoratus. The sequence goes on from OU862908.1 coordinate 20,447,383, forward strand.
GTGTAAAAAACCGAATTTAGATAAGCACAGATTTGTAGTAAAATTACTTAGGTTTTTTGATGCCGTCTCATCTATTCATTTGCCAGCCGTACGGGGCGTAGCTTGCGCGGGCCGGGGGCCGGGGGCCGACAAACTAATACATACATAACTCAATCGCCTTACATTAACAATATGTGTATCTATGTCTTTGTTTGTTGACAATATGCAGGTGTTCGTTGTTTTAGAATCATTTTTGAACTCTTTAATTTTAACCGAAAAAATCGAGAACGTATTCAACCATATTCAACGTATTTGTGTTTACTTGGTAGGTAGTAAGATTAAAATTTTTTGCAGTTCAGCTTTTATTTTTTAAATATTTTCTACGATATCGGGGTACCTACCTACCTAGGTATGTATGGCAGTGAGGCATGGGAACTGGCAGAGGTGAATGAAAGTACCTAGACTGAATGCGAGGCGGGTATGCGTACCACTGCCCCGGAAACCATTTATTGGATAACCAACACTTCTGCCATAGGTCATCCCAAATAGTTCGCTACGTTTGATGACTTAGCAGGGTTGCCCGGGTTCATGGGGTGAGGTTTGTCCGAGTCTTGACGGCGGATGCGTCTGCCCACCAGCTGCATGGCAGGCCGGATCGGGAGAGAATGGTTGAGGGAATCTCTTTGACTTCTCCAGCCGTAGGTACTCTCTCTGAACATCGCCTTGCACCGCAGTGGGAGGGATGGATTCTTGCATCCGTCACTCCTAGATGCACTGACCCACAGATTCCTAATCATCCGCAATACTTACCATTTTATTTCTCAGAACTTCGTCTTCTTCCTTTTCTAAAAAGACCCCTCATTTTCCTCAGGGCCTCCTGTATGGAGCTAATGTTAAAAAAAATCTGTAGAAAGAGATCCCTGAGGCGTATGTATAGAAAACATATATACATATATAGTAATCTCCGAGACGCCGATTTTGGAACTTTACAGTACCTATAATTGAATGTGAAGTTACACATATTATTTGACTTTCAAATCTGACATAAACAAAGGACAAGATTATGTTTTTATATAATAGCTCCACACAGGCCCAGAAGAAAATAATTCCCCTCAGGGCCTATGTCATCTTCGGGGATGCTGAGTGGAGGGTTTTTTAGGAAAGGAAGGAGAGGATGTTCTGGGAAATAAAAAGGTAGAAGGGGTGGGTTGGAATCTGAGGTCAGTGTGTCCAGGAGTGACGGACGAATGATTCTATCCCTCCCCGTGCGGTGAAAGGCGATATTCCGAGAGAGCCCTACTCGTGAAATCAAAAGGTCTCCCTCAACCAGTCTCTCCCAATCTGGCCTGCCATGAAATTGGTGGACAGACGCATCCACCCCCAAGACCCGGACAAACCTTATCCCATGAGCTCGGGCACCCCTGCTAAGTCACTAAACGTAGCGAACCACTTGGTGTGAGCTGTAGCAGAGGTGTTTGTTATCCAATAAATGGTTCCCTGGGCTGCGGCACCCATACCTGCCTCCCAAAATGAGTATTAACACTAAATTTTAATAGGCGTTTTTATTGCTGTTTTTTTTTTTATTCCAAAAATATTCTTCGTCTTCGACGACATTATATTGATAAACTTTTCCTTGGAATTATCTCGCTGAGCATTTAAATTGTTATTATTCTGAATTTAAGTTTTCTAAAGGTACAATATTTTATTTCTTACTGGCGATTTCCCGGCATGCGTTGCAATGGCGCTTAATAAAGACATTGTTTCTCCCTGCGTGTCCTTTCCCATTCGTCCCGTTACAAACATACATTGATTTTTATACATAGATGTTTCCTAATAGAATTCTTTGCAGAATTGTATAATACTAGCTGGTTCCCGGCATGCGTTGCAATGCCATATTCAAATAAATACTTTTTTCTCCCGGAATCACCTTCCCGTGCGTCCCCGTTCCCCTCCCGCGTCCCCTTCCTAGCTAACTTTATAAATTATCTAATACTTGCACTTTTAAACTCGCGATATCTTTCGAATGGTATGTCCGAATAGAATAATTCAAAAAGTTAAATAAAGGTATTAAAGCAGTCTTGTTTATGAAGTAATTTATTTTGGTAAGGATTAAAACCAAGATTCAAATAAAGATCCTTTTCAAGCGGCGACATTTTAATTAAAATTTTCAATAAAAGAACACTTATAGTGGCATAACTATAATAGTTAGACATATGCTGTCGCGACACTTTTTGTAAATAATGAAATCTTCTGCAAAGTCCTAGTACATTATTTTATTCTATCATTAATAGTTTTCGCAGCGCACGCGATGCAAAGAATATTTTAGGTAGTTTTTTTACACCTTGGGTTACATTATGAGAGTTTTAGTAAGGATCCCTAATTTTTTTGAAAATATAATATAGCCTATGTCACCCGGGGATAGTGTAGCTTCCTACCAGTGAAAGAATTTTTCAAATCGGTTCAGTAGTTTCGGAGCCTATTCGATGCAAACAAACAAACAAACAAATCTTACCTCTTTATATAGTGTCTTAGATTATCATTATTATTTCCGGAGCACTTCTAACAATACAATTCTCAGCTAATATTGGATGAACTAAGCAAAAGGGTGATTTCTCGTCTTGACGAAAATATATTGACATATAAAATTAAAATTTCGTTTCGGTGGTTTCTCGCGTGTACACGTCGTAAACACCGGACACACTAACACCATTACGAAATATGTCGGGAGTCTCCAATTTTATAGGTGTCTCCTAAAAATATTATACTCAACAAAAGGGGCATTTCACCGTCTTCGTGCAAGTATTCGAGCATGGAAATAAATGCCTTATTTTGTTTAACGCTCTATTTTACTTATTTACAATTTGACGTCATGCATCCGATTCCCGTATCTCCTATAACAATATAATATATCCGTTAATTTCAAGGCACTAAACAAAAAGATCATTCCTCGTATTCTCCGATAAAATGATGTTACATAATAATTACGCGGCCTTTTCTTTAAACCTCTATAACACCATTATGTTGCTAGCTAGCGCTGCAGCTAAATACCACTACATAGAAATCTTCCATTCCCGCCTCCCCGTTCCACACTCCAAATACAACATTTCGTTAGAAAGGGACAAACGAAAGACATGAGATTATTGAAAATCGAGTTTGGTCGCCGGCAAACAATGGTCTTAACAGTTAAAAAAATAGACTCATTAAAAAATTTGAATTTTTGAGTTAGTAATGCAAAAATATTGAAAACGTTATTAACTCGTTGAATGCCGGGGTATGCCAGCAAAAAGCACCACCAATTAAAACGTGGCATTATGACACCACGTGACATTTCGTGTCTCGCGATTCTGACACTGTCCTTGAGAAATTTAGAACAATAGAAAGGTCAAAACCGCAGTTAAAGGAATTTTTCCCGCGCATGCGCAAGAACTGCGCACGTTCCCGCGCTCCGGTAAATCATTAATATAAATTATATGGAGTGACCAAGCGAATTGCGGTTTTCTCTATGGTAAAGAGTGATAATAGAGCAAGCGATTCTGACCGTGTTCTTCATACACTTTCTTTATACATAATTGACCCTTTTGACAGTGTAAAGTCTCACGACACGCCGGCGCACGAGCGGCACCTGAGCGGTTAAATACCTTCTCAAAAACTATCACATCTCTAAACTAACTAGACAAAATTTGAGGACAAAAAATACCACATACCTTCTTTGATTTTTCCCAGAATTAACTTGAATTCAATTATCTTAGAACACAAAGCACTCTTTTTAGGGTGAATTGCCCAAAAAAATATATCACATCACACATAGCCTAAGACTAGGGATGCACATTGGTTAACCATCTAATTTTACAAGATCCTGTCTAATCTTTCACAGGGATCCTAATTTCATGTTTTATACATACATATATTTATTTCTTGCGATCTAATAATGGTGGAATTTTATATCTTTTTTTGTATTTTTTTAGCGCTCATTTAACAAGGACTTCTTTGGAGATGCCGTTTTAAAAATGGAGAGATGCTTCATCAAAACTCCTGTGGAAATAGAAATGTTCAAACTGCTTATAGAGAAAGCAAATGATATTGCAGGTCAGTAATTCACCCCTTTGAATCTGGCTCGGAAATTATAATGTTTTTTAGTTTTGACGACACTGCTATTAATATATCTAATGAACAATTATCTATTGCTATTAAATGTATGCAACATGACTTTAAGTACCTGATAAAATGATCACATGACGCAGGCCTAATCATAAATACCAAATTACACAAATCAATGCTCTTACAATCTCCACATGTTTCATTTCCGATTATGCCTGAAATAATATCTCATCTCATCTCCTGCATATGCAATAGTATTGAACTGGTAAATGAATATGCTTATTTGGGAGTGACTGTTGACTGCAACTTCAAATGGGACGTACAAATAAACAAAAATTATAAAAGACTGAGGGAAAGAGTGGGTAGGGCTATACAAACTGAAATGTTTCATTCCTGTGAATATTTGAAAAATTATTTACTTATCCCTCGCAGAAATAACTTTATGGTATGGAATAACCACTTGGGGACACTCTTGCTTAAGTAATTTAAACCACCTACAACCAGTACGAAATTCTACGGTAAATTATTGCTAGTTCAAAAAAGAATTTTTTCATAGAGACGAAACATATCATAGTTGTTATTGGAATTTAACTATTTAACGCTGCAGGCCTTATTATGGGACAAAATATTGTTTCAATTTATATCTGAAGCATCTGGCCTGATGATGGACACTGTAACTCTGTCCGAAACGTTGGATAAAGAAGGAGGTAGCGCAACACGGCATAACACCGCAAAAACAAATAACGAAAATAATACTAGGTTCACAAAAAATGAAGGGATGCTTGTTCCAAAATATAATAATAGATTGGGCCATGAACTATAATTAGAATGAAACATTAAAATCTCGCCAACATCGTTCACCCGTGGGGCAGCGAATCGTGTCTACCACTGATAAAATAATGCACATTAGTAAATGCCTTCCATGTAGATTTGAATGGAAACCAATATCGCCACTGACTAGAGTACCTACTTCTGGCCATGTAGGCACGGTGGGGCAAGGTAGAGCGTTTGCCCCACCCTGGCTGGCCAATGCATGACTTCTGGACTTGTCGACTGAGTTGCGTTTTCAAATTTACAGCACTTCATAGGATGGTTTTTCCTTCTCCCGTTCATATTCTTTGTATTCGTAGAGCCTAAAGCTTGAATACTTTGTAGAAGCCTACTTTTTCAGTACCTACTCTAGATGTTTATTTTTTGCTCTACCCTAAATCAAAACCTGGCTAGGCCCATGCTTCTGGCCCATTTAGCATGCATTCTCTCTTACACATGTCTGACATTGTATATCACCATCCCATTTGATCGAAATTAAAATTTCATAATGATGATGAACGACCTGTATTATTGAAATCTAAACAAAGAGTGGTCAGACTTTTAAGATCATGATACTAGCCCATGTGTCATTTCTTATGTTCTTTATTCTGTCTACAGCGGCACCCCGCCTTTGATTCTGCCTACACACCAAATGCATAACTTTCATTGGTTCCGTCGCTTTGATAGTCCCTACAGTTTGGTTGTAGTTCGGTGAGAGTTGGCACGCTTCCACACCATAGTGTTTGTTTTTTACACCACCGTTGTTTCCATGGTTCTGCCAAACGGAAGCAGTATATTGTTGCTGAACAGAATCGCTTCGAAATATTTTGGATCAGTGAGGAGAGATTCAAAAGGAAAATCCTTTTGATTATTGAAAGAATCTCTTCTGATTGATGTGATCACCTCCGCTGCCTGCAAATCTCTTAACTGTTTTGTACTGCTAAATCTATTTCCAGTGAGCAACCAGCAGAGCTGTGACGAGTACGCCGATGCCCCGGAAGAGTTCCGCGATCCCCTGATGGACACCCTCATGGCGGAGCCCGTAGTCCTCCCCTCCGGCAAGGTGATGGACCGCCCCGTCATCCTACGCCACCTGCTCAATAGCAACACGGACCCCTTCAGCCGGCAGCCGCTCACGGAAGATCAACTAATGCCAGGTAATTTATATCTGAACTCATATTTACAATTCAAATCAAACATGAAGATTTCCACCTAAGAAGTTTTATTGAGGTGAAAACTTATTTAGCACCGTTGTGATTTAAACTCAATGAATTGAAAAATAGCAATTAGAATTAAATAGAGACAAGCACATATGTACATCTACAGGATTTAGCCTACGAAGAATGAGATAGTATAATCAGTCTCCTCTTTGTGCGGTGCTTCATAGCCTCCCCACTCTTGTCTACTTTAGTTCTCTGAAGGTTTCACTTCTACCGCATGTGAATAGGCCACTTGCATCAATCACATTTTTAAAAAAATCCGGCTTAGACAAATATTCTAAGACATTCCTATTTTTTTTTTAATCGCATTTTTGAAACCCTGCCGATTTTTTGAAAATTTCAATCTGAAAAATCAAACCATTTTTTATAGAATAATGAAATAATTTTACTTTGTATAAACCACTTATTTGATGTGCAAATCCGACCGAAATATAAATAAAAATATAAATAAATATAAATATTCCCATTTTTTATAGACCGGAAAGACAGGAAAAATGAATGAATGGTACAGGAGAATAACGAGGCGTACCAAAAATATTACATCTCATAAATATTTTTATCCTTTATCCATCTTGTTGATCATTAACCCTTTGATTAGTGAGTTATTTTTTTATCATCTACATCGTGGGAGTGTGTTATTTTTCAAGTTTTTCTTAATTTTTTAATCGATTTAGTTAATTATCTTCTTCCCCTTTTTTACTACACAAGTTAATTTCGGAGCTTCTTTTATTACTATATGTAACCTTTTCTTATTGCATTGTAAATTTAGTTAGACAAATTCAGCGGTTCTCAACATTTTACAAATAAAAAGTTTTCTAATTTATAATTTTTTTTATATACTTATATAAAAAGAAATATACAATGTAATAAAGGGATAATACTAAAAATAAAAAAGTGAACCTATTCAGTGGTTCTCAACATTTTACAAAAAGTTTTTTTCAAAATAAGAATATATATTTATAAAAACAGAAATGTACAGTAATAAAAACATAATACTAAAGTATCAATTCAGTGGTTCTCAACTTTTTACAAATAAAAAGTTTTCAAATTTTATTTTTTTAAATTTATGTATATAAAAAAAGATACAATGTAATAAAGGGATAATACTAAAAATAAGAAAGTGGACTTATTCGGTGGTTCTCAACATTTTACAAATAGTGTTTGTAAAAAAAAATATTCATAAAAACAGAAATGTACAGTAATAAAAACATAATACTAAAAATAAAAATAAGGTATAAATTTCGGTATAAGTGCGTTCCCCTTCCACCTTCCTCCTCTCTCGTTACCCTTCCCGCGAACCCTACCTCCTTCGTTACCCTCTCCCTCCTGCCTTCAAATAAAAATACACACATTTTCAGCGCCACCACCTGTAGTAAATTTTTTATACAAATTTCATAACTCCAGAGCTTACCATTATATACAAACATTCTTCTACTAAAATGCAATGTTCTGTAAAAATTTTGAGTACTTAAATCCATCGATTACTTTCCGAGGTTTGCGGGCACAAACATATGGAACCTAAATTTGTATATATATAGTAAAATGTTGAGAGCCACCAAATTTGTCCAACTTATTATAAGCTCTTATTTATATGCATATTTTTTCTATTTTAGTATTATCTTATTTATATGCATAATTTTTCTATTTTAGTATTATCTTTTTATTATCACACATTTCTTTTTTATAAATAAAACAAATATAATTTTTGAAAACACTATTTGTAAACTGTTGAGAGCCACTGGATTAGTGCACTTTTTTTTTATTTTTAGTATTATCCTTTTATTATTGTACATTTCTTTTTATATAAATAAAAATTTTGAAAACTTTTTATTTGTAAAATGTTGGGAGCCACTGAATTTCGTGATATGTAATGTGAAATACGTAACAATTTTGGTAAGAACATGTAAAAATGTTTGACAAATATAAATGCATTATCTATAAATCATAATTTAATCAAAATACAAACACGGCATAGGAAAAATTAAATAAAGTCATACTGCCGCACTTATGCGACAATACTCTATTTGGATCGTCCCAGTGCCGCCGCATACGTGCGGCAATACTCCTTAAAAGGTTAATCATTAAAATGTTCAACGTCTACATATGACCAAATCCAATGCAATAAACTTGAACTTGTACAAGTAAAATTTGATTTTGTAAAATCAGCACCAATACCATTACGCTTCTAAGACAGGTACAGAAGGCATAAAATGTATGGAGTTCACTTCGTAACATCTGTCAACACGTCAAACCAAACGATAAGTTTGCAGAGAACAAACAATAAATCTGGTGAATGACATAATTAAAAAATTCGTCAGAAATCTAAGTGTTGCCATATAAAAAAAAAAGAAATCGGTGAGGAATTGTACAAAATAAATTGAATATTATCAAAGATGGAACATTTTCATGAAGTGATGTCCATACCCAAATAACGGATTTATTTATTTAAAAAAAAAACTAAGTTTCTAAAAAAATTTAGTAACGCTTTCGTAATCTTAGAAGAAAAATCTATCCACACGATTTTTTCACGATTCATTATGAAATCCATCCAAGTGGCCTATTGCACACTCTGATTTTTATTTTTTAGTTCCTTGAAATTAAAAAAATGGTAAATGTAAATTGTATATCTATTAACTCGTTGAATGCCGCGAGTAAATGGGGTTGGTTGTAACCAATTAGCGTTCGCAAAAAGCGGCAGCCATGACACCCAATGTCCGGCGATTCTGACAGCGTCCTTGAGAAATTTCGTACATAGAAAGGTCAAAGTTGAAGACCAAAGAATTTTTCCCGCGCATGCGCAAGAACTGCGCACGTTCCCGCGCTCCGGTAAATCATTAATATAAATTATATGGAGTCACCAATCTAATTGCGGTTTTCTCTATGGTAAAGAGCGATAACAGAGCAAGCGATTCTGACCGTGTTCTTCATACACTTTCTTTATACATAAGGGTCAAAATCGCGTGTCAAAATCAGGACACGCCGGCGCACGAGCGGCAAATGAGTGGTTAAATGAGGTTGTTAGCATTGGCGCTACTTGCGGCCAACGCCAAACCCAAAACCTGGAAAGGACATGCAATAAACAAGCCGGCGGCTAGCTCTGCACAGCCGGCGCGAGCAAGGTCCCTCTTAAACCCAGGGCGAGTGTTTGTGGTTCGCTTGTAAATTCCTACTCCCCTTCCTTTCCTCAAAATCTCCAGGTCTCCTTCCTCAATCAGAACACAGTAGTTATGCACGAAAAAGGGTTTTATTCATTTAAAGGTGAACAGGGTTCTACAAAAGGCCAGCATCGGCACTACACACATGAGTATTTGACTATCTCTAATTAATTCTATCATAACGGGGGAGCTTCTCTCAACTCTCTCTACACGTGTTTAGTGAATTTAAATGTCAGTTCTTAGCACACAGAGGGGTAGCAAGGTTCATTGGTACTCACAAGCAGGAGGTAGGCGGTCGGCAGACAGGTACTGAGGAGGCGGGAGCCTCTGGAGCACAATGCACAATTAAAGTCAACATCGCGAGCGTTTACGGGGAGCGCAATCACGGGGACACAGTTGTTATGCTGAAGGTCGGCCGAGGGATGAATGCCGGGAGCCGCTCGGCGCTTGGCTACTTGTGTCGAGCAGTGCGGGGAAAGGGGGGCGGAGGGCCTGTGTAAGGGGTCAATTCGCTATTAGCTCGCACGGGAATCAATTCCGTAACGTAACAAGGTATATCTTTTTATCCTGCATTTATAGCCAACCACCATAACAATTCTGGTGACCTCGATGTGATGTGCCCGGTTTCTTTCTTGCTAATGTTTTATGTTTATCTTTTCAGCCACAGAACTCAAAGAAAGAATTTTAAATTGGAAGAAAATGAAGAAAGCATCATCCTCCTCTCAATCTTCATAAAAGACTGCTACAAATAACAGTTAGTTACTAACATTAATCTATATCTTTGTGTAAGCTTCATAAAAAGACATTCTATTCAGACGGTATAAGAAATCCTTCGACAAAAGGCTGATGATATTAGAAATCTTTCGACGAAAGGCTGACGATGTTAGAAATCTTTCGACAAAAGACTGACTACGTTAGAAATCTTTCGATGAAAGGTTGACTACATTGGAAATCTTCCGACGAAAGGCTGACGATGTTAGAAATCTTTCAACGAAAGGCTAACAATGTTAGAAATCTTTCGACGAAAGGTGGCGATATTAGAAATCTTTTGACAAAAGGCTGACAACGTCGTTGTGTGATTTATTATTTGCAGTGATGTTTTTCTCGTTCATTGGACACACATTTTTCAAATTTTTAAATTAATAACACTGATATAAAATTTTATTATTTATTACTGCAGTAATCTATCTCGAATAATGTTTAAGATTATTGAATTCAATTTTATCTCATTATTTGTAAGTGTTTACAAAAGGATAGATCTGACAAAATGATTTTAGGATGAGCTGTTTTGAATAGCGAAATGGTTGAATCTAAATTTTCACCAAACTTGTCTTTATTTGTAATGATTGTTTCGAAGCATCTTCTTGGAGTAAAATAATATATTATCAAATATTAATTGCATATACCTACAATTAAAACTATAATATTGTATATAAATATATTTTACATGAGTATGTGTAATAAAGAATTAAGAAATAAATTTAAAAAAACTTTTGAATTTTGTTTTTATGCTAGTAGTTACTACCCGATTTTCAGCACTATTTTATCGAAACCCTTTTCATATTGAACAATTGAAAAATATGATACTAAACATCAAGGTCTCTTTTTTAACAGTTACATAAATGGATATTTCAACACCTCATAGCTCACAATGCAAATGAAGTTGTGTTGATCTAGAAATTCCAGACAGCAAAAATACCTGCAAATTTCGTGACGCCAGAGCTCAATATGTAAAAAATTGCCTGTGGCGGTTGGTGACTTTTTGTAGAAGGGGTGCTGGACTATCAGTAATTTATATTTAGGTATACTTACCTACTACTGTAAAAAATACAAATCTATAGATTAGCACCACGAACAAGATGCAATTCCTGACAAAAAGAGTCTAATTAGCTCTGTAAATCCTTAGCGCTCCGAAACATCAATTATTACAGAACCAAAATTTCTTATTGTGTCATTGAAAAATAAATAAAAAAAATCCTTGACATGCCTGGACTTTCATTTACCAATTCGACGCAGTTTTTTATAAAGTTGCCAATTACACGGACGAAAAATGTTGTCTTCTCATGCCAGTAGTAGTATTTTCTCAGTAAAGATCATGAAATAAGGATGTCGAGTGAAAAATATTTTGACTTATAAAAAATATGTTCATGTAGATCAAAAAATATCGATTCTAAATATATAAATATATTTATATATTATTATTCTTGAATTAATTAAACATTCTTAAAAAATTATTAAAAAGCTACAAACTAAAAACGCTCCATGATTGGTCAAAAGAATTCTGACGTCATCTGTACCCCGGTTTGTACTATCATGATCGTGCATCTCTTTCTATTACATGGGAGATAGTTTATTTATGATGAGACAGATTGTATAGGCTAAACGCTTGCTTTACAGACAGAACTGGACAACAAACTGCAGAAATAAATTAACGTTCATATCACAAAAAACATAAAAAGCAAACAAAAATAGTTTTAACATGAACACACAAATAAATATTGAGTTTAAATAAATAGAGAAGCATACCACGCATATGTTTATGAACATATATTTGTCTCACTTGCACAAGTTACGAGAACAATACCGCCGTAGGATTAGACAAAGACAGAACAACAAACCTGCGTTGGCAGGGTGGTGTTGCCTACCATTTGAAATTTTACCCAATATAAACAATGAAATAGAGTTAGTTCGTAACAAAATAAACTAATTTAAATTATTTTGAATATGTGTTTTTTATTATATGACTAAAAGTAAGCATAGCATAACTAATGAAATAATTAAGACATTTTTTGTTCCAATATTTTTTATTGTACCAATAGTATATAATACTCAAACGGTAGTGTTTCAAAAGGTGTTTTGAAAGTTATTTTCTCAGCAATCGAGTTATTTCCACCCACTTCCCACGGCATGCTGCATCTTTAGGTGCACTGCAAAATTATTAATATACAATACCTTTGACGGCCGGCGTAGTCCAGCGGTAAGGCTCTTGACTCCTCCGAAGGTCGGGGGATCGAATCCCGGTGTGGCAAATAAATTTTATTTGATTAATTTGTGTTATTTCACAATTTATTCATTTAAAATAATATATACTTACCCGTTTCTGTGCCAAGAGCGAGATATCTCGCATTATTGGCCGTGCCCAGCAGGCCGGCCATAGAAAAATAGTGAGTTATCTCGCTATTCTCTGAGTAAGATTTTATTTTTAAAATTTTTTTATTTTTTCAAGATTTTCGCTAAGTCATTTAAATATCCATTCAAGGTGTAATGTTTTTAATTTATAAAAATAAGATTTAAAAATGATTTATTTTGATTAAAAATTCATGGCCTGCTGTTCACAGCTACACTCCTACATACTGGCATTTAAAAGGTTAGTACATTTGTGACACGTTCCAGAGTGGAAGATACTCTCAGTATCGCCCTGTTGTTAGACCACCATTCAGAATTGAAACGTAGCTTGAAATGGCTTTACCCGTGTTCAGTGACCAGATCTGAATAGCCAGGTACTTCCCCACCTTCCTCTTCCCTATCTCCTTCCCCTCCCCACTACCTTCAACCTCACAACATACCCCAATTGGGGATGCCATAGTCTCACTGGCTCCAGACGGAAGCAGTTGGGACTCTTGTGCGGTATTTATGTAAAAAAAAACCTAAAAAAAAATTACTAGATTATTCATTAATAAACTAAATTGTAATGACTTCTGTACGAAGATTAAAATGAATTTTTATTATTATTTCCAAAATATTTTAAATGAGAAGTAACCTCCATAGTAACTGTTAAGAAATTAAAGTTGATATTTAGTTGAGCAAGGGTTGAAATGTTTCTCCGCTTTTAACAAAGAGGTCAGGCATAGTTGTGGTTCGAGGATTTACACATAGATGTCAGGGTTGGCTATAGTCTTCCCTCCCAAATGGACCCTGTTGTAAATTTATAAATAGGATGAATTCATTATTTTCTACCTCTTTCTGCATTAGTTTGCCTTTAAAAGGAAACGTTAGATTATCAGTCCGTTGGGGGGATTTAATAATTTATTTGGATTGGAATTGTTGTACATTATTGCCAATAAATTAATTTTGTATCTACCTTGAATTTCTTGTTGAAGTTTTTGAAGACCTAAAAACTTACATTATTTGATTAATCGAATCAAAACCCTAACATTTGGTCCTTCGAGCCGGATTAACGATTGAATCGCGAGTGATAAAAGAACCAGCATCTTCAACATTCATCAAGAGAGATCTTCAGAGAAAAGGGCAAGTGACCAATTCCCATTCCTATATACCTTATTTTCCCAGGCAGGAGAGCATGATTGATGGAGTACATAACCGTATTTCTTTGTTTGTTTTAAATTTATTTAAAAAAAACGGGCTGATTATTGCTGTGGTGTTAAATTGATTTCATACCCAACAGCAACATTGTAGTAATCGATAAAAATTGTTACATCAATGTAAAAAGAAGTTTTAGAATACTGAGAAAGTATTTTAAACTTCATAAATGATTAATTACGAATGATTATTTGAAAATCCGTAAGTTAAAATTCGAATTTTACCGCGAGGCGGTTGTTTAAACGCAGCCGTAAGCCTAACGCATGCGCGGTAGGAACAAATAACAAATAATATTATTCTTAATTTTGACAGCTAACGGGCTGTGGCATTTTGCGAGATAAGATTCATTTCATGGTTAAAATTCATTGTTTATCGGTTAATAAGTAAAATTCTGTGATCAAGGGCAGTGCACGTGTAGTGATTAATTACAAGTGATTATAATTTAACGTTTGTGTTCTGTGAGTACCTTATTTTTGATATTTAAAAAATGGATCTCAAAACATTAGTGGCCCAGAGGGGAATCTGTAAAGCTAAATTAACTCGATTCAACGAATACATCCAAGGAAATAATTTGTCGCAATCTGAAATTGAAGTCAGGTTAAAGAAACTCGAACCAATTTTAGATTCTTTCGATATAATCCAAGATCAAATTGAAGCGCTTTCAGCGGACGAATTGGCTAAACCATTGGAAAGGCAAGCATTTGAAAATTCCTACTATAGTCTTGTTGCCAAGGCTAAAGATAAATTGTTAATTAAGGTTCCGAATGCAATTTCACACAATATTAGATTGCCTATTTTAGAGTTGCCTAAATTCGACGGCTCCTATGAAAAGTGGTTAAATTTTAGAGATACTTTTGTAGCTCTGGTTGAAAATAACCCATCCTTAGAAATTATTCAAAAGTTGTATTATCTGCGATCATGCCTGGAAGGTGACGCGGCTAAATTATTGATATCATTGCCAAATCACCAAGACAATTATTACACGGCCTGGGAAATGTTGACCAGCCGATACCAAAATACAAAATTTATTATACATAAGCACGTGGAAGCATTATTCAAATTGCCTGAAATAAAATTTGAAAATTCCACAGCATTAAGGAATCTTATTGATGAATCCGAATTACATTTAAAATCGTTGAATAATTTAAATATACCCACCGAAAATTGGGATATTATTTTAATATATTTATTGTCACATAAACTAGATAGCGAAACTCGAAATCATTGGGAAACATTTGCAACCAAAGATAACCTACCTACATATAAGGAGTTTATAAAATATTTATCAGATCGCGTCCAGATTTTAGAATTTGCCGGGATTACTGAAGCAAAGGTTAATCAAAATAAAACATTCCCTGTCAAGTACAGAAAGGAAGCTATGATTTCATTAACGCCGCAAATGATAAAATGTATTATTTGCAAAGGCGATCATAGGATTTATAATTGTAAAAAATTCTTAATATTAAATGCTAAGGATCGAATTATAAAGATACGTCATTTAGGTGCTTGCTTGAAATGTTTGTGCCTAGGTCATAAACTAAAGGAATGTAAAAGTAAATACAACTGTCGAATATGCGAAAATAATTCGCACAATACATTGTTACATTTAAAAAAGGAAATAGATAATTCATCTCATAATAAGTCTCCTCAGAATAATGATACACAATCAACATCAAATAATGAAGTTTTAGTTACCAATCATTCAGCGAAGGTATCTAATAATTTTATTTTGTTATCTACGGCCGTTATTAAAGTGTTGAATAATAATGGAAACTTAATTAAGGCAAGAGTATTATTGGATAGCGGAGCGCAGTCTAATTTTATCTCAGAGAAATTCGAAGCTAGGTTGCAATTAAAACCCAAAAGTGCAAACATACCGATTACCGGAATACAAAACAGAATATTGAATATTAAGAAAAGTGTAAATTTAAGGATTTTTTCAAGCTATTCACCTTATGAAAGAGACATAGAATGTCTCGTTTTGAAGGAAATAACGAGTAATCTGCCGCAAATTTCTTTTCAGAAAAAGGATGCTAGCGTACCTGATGGTCTACAGTTAGCGGATCCTACCTTCTACGAAACAGGCTCCATAGATATGCTACTCGGAGCGGAAATCTTTTGGGAAATTTTGAAACAAGATCAAC
The DNA here is from genome assembly GCA_917880885.1 of Limnephilus marmoratus. Classification (NCBI taxonomy): domain Eukaryota; kingdom Metazoa; phylum Arthropoda; class Insecta; order Trichoptera; family Limnephilidae; genus Limnephilus; species Limnephilus marmoratus. The sequence goes on from OU862908.1 coordinate 20,463,109, forward strand.
TACGAAATGGAGACTCAGGACCTGTACTGCAGAGAACGGAATTCGGGTGGCTGGTGTCAGGACCTATCGTCACAACAAAAACAAAAAGGCCAGTAAAATCTTGTCACCTATCATTAAATATATTACATAAACAAATGGAAAACTTCTGGAAATTAGAAGAATTCCCGCCGGTGAAGCACCGGAGCCATGAGGAGCGAGCGTGCGAGGAAATGTTCAAGGACACGCATAAAAGAAATGACGAAGGTCGTTTTATGGTAAGCTTACCGCAGCGCCCCTGTGTTAAACAGTTAGGCGAAACACTGCCTATGGCAGAAAGGAGACTTTGCAATTTGCAAAAGAAATTTTCTTCAAATCCTGACCTGATGAAAAAATATAAAGAATTTATGCAGGAATACATAGACTTGGGTCATATGACCCGGTGCGAGGCACCTTCTAATGAAAAAAAAATATTATTATTTACCACATCATGCAGTAATAAAAGAATCGAGCACTACCACGAATACTCGAGTAGTATTTGACGGTTCTGCAAAATCATCCACTGGTATATCCTTAAACGATGCGCTCATGATAGGACCTGTTTTACAGAAAGATTTAGCTGCACAATTGATATGTTTCAGAAAGCACCAGTACGTGATAACAGCAGACATAGAGAAAATGTACAGACAGATATTGGTGCGACCCGAAGACAGGGATCTACAGCGTATAATATGGAAAAATTTCCCGGAGGAGGAAATTCAGCATTATCAACTTAACACCGTTACCTACGGTCTGGGGCCGTCTTCATTTTTGGCAACTAGATGCCTTGAGCAGTTGGGAAATGAAAATATGTCATCAAATCACAAGGTCAGTCAGATTATAAAGAATAATTTTTACATGGATGATTTGCTTACTGGTGATGAAACAGAAGAAAGCTGTTTATTAATTAAAGAGCAATTAATATCTATCATGGCATCCGCTGGAATGAACTTGAGAAAATGGCGATCAAATTTGCCCTCATTATGTTCAAAGCAAGAAAGCATGTCGGATATGATTATTAGTACAGATTCAAATGACAGCAAAATATTAGGCTTGTCATGGAATAACCAACAGGATAATTTCTTATACACGGTGAAGTTAATAAAAAATCCAATTGTTAGCAAACGACAAATGCTATCAAGCATTGCGTCCATATTTGACCCTTTAGGATTAATAGGTCCTGTCACTGTTGTTGCTAAATTGTTGATGCAAAAATTGTGGCAGACGAAGGTTCAGTGGGATGAGCCTATTCCACATGACATGTTGAAGACATGGGAAGCTTATATGAGTGAACTGCCTCAATTAAATAATTTAAGAATAGGTAGAAAGATTCAATGTCAAGATCATGTAAATTTACAGCTACATGGATTTTGTGATGCCTCAGAGAAGGCATATTCGGCCTGTGTCTACCTGATATCTACTGATAAATTGGGTAAGAGATACTCCAATTTGATAATGTCCAAGTCACGGGTAGCACCTTTGAAAAGCGTGTCTCTACCCAAATTAGAATTATGTGGAGCTGTATTATTGACAAAGTTAGTGAATTATATTAAAGAAGCCATATGTACACCGGATATACATACAACATACTGGTGCGATTCTCAAATAGTACTGTGCTGGGTCAGGGAGCAGCCTGCAAGATGGAACACTTTCGTTGCGAATCGGGTGGCGGAAATCCAGGAAACCAGTCAGCCGGAGCAATGGAAACATGTAAGGTCGGAAGACAATGCAGCAGATGTGCTCTCCAGAGGAACCGGTGTTTCACAATTGTTAATTTCCAGCATTTGGTGGCATGGTCCAGCTTGGCTGATACTGGATTCAGCGTGCTGGCCGAATGCCGACACATTTTGTATTGATCCACCAGAGATCAAGACAAGCTCGGTTCTGTTGTCTGCAGTGAAACAGGACTGGGACATTTTTAATAGATATTCTAGTTTTTCCAAATTACAAAGAGTAACGGCATACATTATTAGATTTCAGTTTAATTGTAAAAACCCTTTGCAGCGCCGCTATGGTAAATTAACAGTTAGTGAGTTGGAAAATTCAGTAAATAAATTAATATCTCGGGCGCAATCATACTGTTTCAGCGTCGAAATTCGAGCTTTAAATAATGGCAGTAATATACCTAGAAATAGTTTTTTAAAATCATTAGATCCTTTTATTGAAAGGGATCTAATTCGAGTGGGGGGAAGACTCTCCAAAGGTAAAATGGTAGATGAAAACCAGCAGCACCCAATTATATTACCTTCACATCATAAAATAACAGAGCTAATTGTAAGACACTATCATTACTTGAACTTACACTCGGGAACGCAGTCATTATTGGCGTTGATTAGAATGAAATTTTGGCCGATTAAGGGAAAGAATGTAGTAAAAAGGATAATTAAAAAATGTATAATTTGTTATAGATGCAATCCCAAACCAGAACAGCAGTTGATGGCCGACCTACCAGCTGAAAGAATAACTGAATGCCGGGCATTTCAAAATACGGCAGTCGATTATTCCGGTCCAATACTGATAAAATCGGGTATTCACAGAAAAACCCATAGCGTTAAATCATATATTTGCTTATTTGTATGCATGGCATCTAAGGCAGTGCACTTAGAAGTTGTGCTGTCTTTGAGCGCAGAAAGTTTTTTAAACGCTTTGAAACGATTTATCTCGCGTCGTGGTAGACCAAATAAAATGTTCTCAGACAATGCAACCAATTTTAAAGCGGCTAATAATGAATTAAAGGAAATTTATAATTTTTTAAATATGTCCAATGATAAAATTGATAAATATTTATCCACATTAGGTATTCAGTGGAGATTTATACCGCCTCGTGCCCCGAACTTTGGGGGGCTATGGGAAGCCGGGATAAAATCAGTTAAACATCACTTAAAAAGAATAACAAGTATCGCTTCATTAACGTACGAAGAAATTAGTACGGTGTTATGTCAAATTGAATCTTGCTTAAACTCCAGGCCACTGACTCCCTTATCAAATGACCCTTATGACCTTAATCCCTTGACCCCTGGTCACTTTCTCATAGGAACTAGTATGGCAGCGATTCCAGAGCAAAATTTGGAACATATCACGTTCAATCGATTAAATAATTACCAAAAACTAATACAAATTGTTCAAATGTTTTGGTCGAGGTGGCGGAAGGAGTACCTGGCAGAGCTACAAACCAGGAACAAATGGACTAACAGGAGTCAAGGACAGTTACAGCCTGGCGACATGGTAATACTGAAGGAGGACAACGTCCCTTCTTGCTACTGGAGGCTGGGACGGGTGAGCGCCGTACATCCTGGCGCTGATGGACGAGTTCGCGTGGCGACCATCATCACTTCGAAGGGCATAATCCAGAGGGCCATTTCAAAATTATGTCTGCTACCAATAGAAGACAACGGACCCGACGCAAATGATGTTCATACAAAAACTGATGAAGAAAATAATTGAAGGTTCCACAAGAAAAAACTCGACGCAGAAATCTAATAAACTTCCCGCAAGTAAAACCAAGTGGCAGTGAAAATTTATTTTCTAAAAAAGTTATTTTAAAAAAAAAAAAAAACAATGTTTCAAGATATAAATCAAGATTTAAATAATTAATTTAAAGCAAAACTACAAATTTAATTTAAATCAAAAACAGCAAGAGGCTTAAAATTCAAATTTAAATATCAATTTTTCTACACACTTCAAGATTCAAGATGGAACCATATCCGAACATTCAAACCTAGAAGGAAGACCAAGGAGCTTCGCACGTCAAGATCTCAAGATTGCTATTTATTTATTTTTTATTGTTAAAATTATAAATTTTTGTTTTTAAATGAAGTTATAATGTTTATTAATAATTAGATTATTATTAATAGTTCTTAGAAATAGGATAGTTTTTATTTGGAAATTTTTATGGTTTAGTTAAAGTTAAATTATTATTATTTTTTGTTTCTTCCAAATTGATTTTAGCATATGTTTATATTTAGGTGTTTGATTTTTTATCCTTATTTTGTTTTGATATTTTAGAAAAAGTGACCTCCGTTCCCTTTTTCGGGGGGAGTATATGTTAAGAAATTAAAGTTGATATTTAGTTGAGCAAGGGTTGAAATGTTTCTCCGCTTTTAACAAAGAGGTCAGGCATAGTTGTGGTTCGAGGATTTACACATAGATGTCAGGGTTGGCTATAGTCTTCCCTCCCAAATGGACCCTGTTGTAAATTTATAAATAGGATGAATTCATTATTTTCTACCTCTTTCTGCATTAGTTTGCCTTTAAAAGGAAACGTTAGATTATCAGTCCGTTGGGGGGATTTAATAATTTATTTGGATTGGAATTGTTGTACATTATTGCCAATAAATTAATTTTGTATCTACCTTGAATTTCTTGTTGAAGTTTTTGAAGACCTAAAAACTTACATTATTTGATTAATCGAATCAAAACCCTAACAGTAACTTATTCCATAAATTATATATTCTCCCAATAAAAGGTGGTAAAATCAAAATGACTTTTTAGTGGCAACACTGAACCAATATTATAGTATTTGACATTTTATATTTCAATCTGCGTTTTTTAATTAAATATGAATATGTGGACAATAAACTTCCGTGTGGAAAGTAATTCCGCTTGATTCATTACTTGTTTGTGTGATTGAATCGCATTCTTTCACGACATATTTACCGATTTTGTAGAACGTGTCCTCGTTCGACAATAACTGTCAGTTTATAAATACCGTGCTGGGAAGTTCGGGCGGCGTGATAAACACAAATTCTGACTTATAAAATTATTTTAACTATGAAATGTTGATAAATTATTATTTTTTTTAATTCCATTAATTCTGATACATAACGATGATGACGGTTAAAATTGATAAAAAAATTACTGGAATTCCTTATTGAAGAATTAAAAAAAATCTCCATACTAAATGCCAAAGCAATATGTTTTTCAGAGTACAAATGATGTCACACACACACACCCCGCCTCTTACCGCTCGTTTTGGCGGGCTTAATAAAATTTAAACTTTGAGAATTAATTTTATTATGAAAACGGACTTTAAAAAAAATACCAGTATTTAAGTTTGAATGTGAACATTGATAAAAAAAAATAAAAAAATGGACTCAACTTCCTTATTATGAATTCAATAGGTAATCGAAGGATATATACCTATAGTATTTTTCTACGCATTTTATTCTGTAAGCTTTTAAAAACAGGCAAAAAGCAACCACTCTAACTATCCAGTTTCACCGATCGTAAAGATCAATTTGGCCGGACGGGGAGGGTAGACAGTGATTTCATACAACGGCCGTTCCAAAAATCGCGTTTTGATGATGCCATAATCGACACTTCTCCCATGCAATCCGTACGACCCTACGGCGTATTTTCGCTTAAAAAAAAGTCGCTTACGCCTTTTCACTTCCCAACCTCGCCTCGGCTTGCAGGCGGTAATCGACCGTCGCTCCCTCGAGTTTGGAACATTTCAAGGTCCATTTTGGCTAGACAGTGAGTTCGACACTGTTGAGATAGGTCAGGAACTTAAATGTCACATTTTAGCCAAATAAAATAGAATTGTATTTTATGAGCATTTTCCGTAGACGTTTTACGGAAAATGCCTTTCTGGCCGAAAAACCGACCCTGGCTAAAAATTTTTTGAAAAATATTTTAGTCCGGAGGTTTGCGCAACTTATTCGACCGTCGTTATACACGCATCACATGTAAATTATTTCAGGAGAAGCTGCTGAAAAAGAAACTTTTCCAAAAAAAAACGAGTGTGCATTAGACCACACGACTGCAGTAAAACTTCACTAACTTATATCTCCCTCTCAACTTCCAGAAGACTTCAGATATTTTTTAAAAGATTATTATCACATTCTGTGTAAGTTCTATTCAAGTTCTGTTATATCATTATAGGCCAGTTGCATCACAAAATTGAAATAATGACAGAACTTTCCAGAACTGAAAATTAACCTGAAAAATTTTAAGAATTGTAAAATTGTTTGAAACAACCCAGCCTATAATTTTTTATTTATGAGTGTGTAGGTAAAGCTTCGTTTTCTTTGGACATTGTTAAATAATAATAAAAAATATTACGTGTGTACTAGGTAGGTACTTACTTTGCATGCCTTTTTTCCTTTAAAAATCAAACAAAACATGTTATCAAATAAAATAATTTGTTATTAATTATAAAGGTTTAGTTTCTAAAAAAATTTGAATAATACATTTTTTATAGTGCCATTTTTGTGAAAAATTACAACAAGGGCACAGGATACCTACCCGCGCACCATGAAATAATATTTTTACTGCAATAAAACTAAGTTTTAGTTTCTAAAAAAATCTCAATAATAATTTTTTTTAGTGCCGTTTTCGTAGAAAATTACAACATGGGCACTTGGTACCTACCCACGCACTATGAAAGAATATTTTTCTGTAATTTTTTAAATGCAATAAAATTAAGTTTATAAAGTTTTAGTTTCTAAAAAAATCTCAATAATAATTTTTTTTAGTTCCGTTTTTGTAGAAAATTATAACAAGGGCACTTGGTACCTACCCACGCACTATGAAAGAATATTTTTTCTATAATTTTTTTAAATGCAATAAAATTAAGTTTATAAAGTTTTAGTTTCTAAAAAAATTTGAATAATACATTTTTCATAGCCCCGTTTTTGTGAAAAATTACAACAAGGGCACTAGGTACCTACTCGCGCACTATGAAAGAATATTTTTCCAAAAATTTTTAACTGCAATAAAATTAAGTTTATGAAATTTTAGTTTCTGAAAAATTCTGAATAATACATTTTTATAGCGTCGTTTTTGCAAAAAATGACAACGAGGGCATTAGGTACCTACCCGCGCACTATGAAAGAATTTGTTTTGTGTAACTACGACCTCCGTAGTCCAGTGGCTAAGACTCTTGACTCACATTCCGGAGGTCGCGGGTTCGAACCCGGCATGCGCAAATAAATTTTATTTGATTAATTTGTGTTATTTCACAATTAATTCATTTAAAATAATATATATAGTATATTTGCGGCATGTTCCAGAGTGGAAGATACTATTAGTATCGCCCTGGTGTAAGACCACCATTCAGAATTGAAACGTTGCTTGAAAATGGCTTTAGCCGTGTTTAGTGACCAGATCTGAATAGCCAGGTACTTCCCAACCTTCCTCTTCCCCACCTCCTTCCCCTCCCTACTACCTTCAGCCTCACAACATACCCCAATTGGGGATGCCATAGTCTCACTGGCTCCAGACGGGAGCAGTTGAGATTCTTGTGCGGTATTCACTGTAAAAAAAAAAAAAAAAAAATTTTTTACTGCAATAACTAACTAACTAACCATCACGCCGTTTCGCCGCAGGGGTAGGCAGAGAGGACGGACCGCCAAACATCCCGGTCTTGGCACACATTCCTTGCCTCGTTTACATTCATACAACGTCTCATACATTCTCTTCTATTATTCTGACTCTTGACATGGCCCGACTCAAGTATCTGATTCACTTGGTCGTGCCATGTCTTTCTTGGGCGTCCTCGACTTCTTCTACCATTCACATTTGCGTCATATATTCTCCTCGCCGTTTTTGTGAAAAATGACAACGGGGGCTCTAGGAACCCACCCTCATACTACGAAAACTTTTCTGTAATATTTTGTAATTTTACAGAAAAAAATTCTGTACTCTTTCAGCAAGATAAGGCTTCATCCACATTCAAACATAATTTCAATTACCATTTATACTCATAAATTTCAAAATTAAAAAAGCCAAAAAATTTTAAAATCCTATAATTTTAAAATAAAAGATATAAAATGAGATATTGAAGACCCTCAGTCGGGCGGCAGGATTGGTTCAGTAGTAAATGTACTGGATTGAGAGGTGAGCTCCCTGGGCCGTTTTAAAAGTGTCAGTGACCAGTGGCTCGGTGGTAGGAGTCTTCTTTGCAACAGGAAATTATGCATTACGGGTATCAAATTACGCGTATTGACCTGCACAAACCGAAAGGCACAGTGAAAAATTGGGAAGGAAGCTCCTTTTTGCGAGAAAAGGCTTGAACGCCTTGAACCGGGCGATCGAAGCGGCCCGAGAGCGGGTGTACAAAATTGAGCGGTCGACTATCTGTGCCCTTTGTAGGCGCACACTCTTGCTTCATTCGGATTCAAACATTGTTTTTTCTTCATGTATTTAATTTAACACACACTCCTCGCTTCATCCGCGTTCACGCGTCAAATTGCTTAGTGTTTTAACCCGTTAATTGCATGCAACGGGCAAAAGCTAGTTAAACATTAATGTTTCGATATTATTCAAACAAAACTGTCAAAAATGCACCAAGAAAACACATACTAAAAACAATCTAGGTTTGTAATAAAGTAATATACTATTCTGAGCCTTAATCCTATATGCACTAATGTCATTTTTTGTATTCTGGATGCTCTTGTCGGACGCGCACTGGCGGTCTGTGAGTTTTCAGTGAGCTAGAGTGCTAAGATTGAAAAAAACTATTTTATTGATGTTGTAGCTGAAAATTAATTTTTTTTTTTCGAAATTTCTACTTTTTGAATAAAGATCTTTCGGTACGTGGCATGAACACAAACTGAAAGAATCCTGAAGATCTTCATACAAAATATTGAAATTTTGAAAAATAAAATTCATTTTCAGCTACAACAACATCAATAACGTCGTCTAGCTCACCGAAAACTCAAGGATCACCACTGGTATCATCTTTCAAAAAACTATGCAGGCCAGAGTGAATACGCATGCGTGAAAGCCGAAATCTTCCCAGTGTTTTGGAATTTTTGGATACTGAATATGATATTACTAACAACAGCCGCTGCCGGGTGCGTGCTGCTTCGTGGTGTATCTTGAAAACAGCGAGTATCTAAAACGCAGTTGCTGGTATGTGTGTATTTAAGCGTTGTACATTTAATAGCATTGAGAATGTACATGTATTTCGACTCGCTTCGTGCGGCACACTGTTTCTTTGTACGTGTTCTTTTTAGGTAAATAGCAGTAATGCTGTTTACAGCTAGAAAAAATGAATACTAAGCTTTTTGACTAGAAAACAACAGCGATGCGGAGCTTCCACCGCATGTATGGAGGGACTGCACCTGCTGCCTTGTAGTCAAGATTGGAAGTATTACTTTCTCAATACCCTTTGAACTGATCGAACCTCATTCGCGTGCATGAACTTGCTTATGTTTTTGTAAATTGTAATATCTTATCAGGTAGGTAATGTTTATAGGCTATATTAATAAACGTGTTAAATTTTACACATTTGCTTAGCGATTCTATATCTTTTGTGGGATCGTTATCGAGATAACGGATGTTATTGTTTACTTATTGGGCATATTTATTTATTATAATGGTTAATTATAGAGAGGATGGTGAAATACCCCCCCCCCGTAATGTAATTTTTAAATTCATAAATATTTTATGAACTTCAAGGAATATATATATGGTTATTTTGTTGAGAAGAGATTGATTCATTCAAATAATATGCTACCAAAAGGTCTTTAAGTATAAAAACCCATGAAAAGTGAGGTGATACACACTAGCGATTAAGGTGTGCGTAGAATTCGGTGACCGGACAACTCAACAGAGTGGTACTTCGTCACTCCTTTAAAAAGTCATTAAAAGTGATGAAAAAACACTAGGTTAAATAGGTCATGCCATGTTAGGTTGAGTGTATTTTTTTCACTTAAGGTTAAACGTTATAATCTACGCATTCACAGATGGCGACAATTAAATTATTTTAGGTTTTTAATACTTTTTGCATGTTACGCTTTAAAATATTAAGGTAAATTAATTGTTTGCACCGTTTGGTGGGTAGGAATCTGGGGGTCAGTGTGTCCAGGAGTGACGGAAGTATGAATCCATCCCTCCCACTGCGGTGTAAGGTGCAAGGTGTTATTCCGAGAGATTACGGCTGGAGAAGTCAAAGGGACTCCCTCAACTATTCTTTCTCGATCCGGTCGACGCCGATGCATCCGCCGCCAAGACCCAGACAAACCTCACCCCATGAACCTGGGCACCCCTGCTAAGTCACTAAACGTAGCAAACCATTTGGGATGACCTATGGCGGAGGTGTTGGTTATCCAATAAATGGTTCCCGGGGCGGCGGTACCCGTACCCACCTCCTAAATTGTAAATAAAACTTTGACCATTCAACTAAATACATAATATAAGTAGGCAATATTTCTGCACTTTGCGCATATTTTTTATTTTATTTATTAACCAAGATCTTGGACTAAGTATATATACCCTTGATCGAAGACCAAGATAAATACATTTTATTCAGTTTAAACCACCTCACTAGGCTGAGCCTGTTCCAAGGTGGCAGAAATTTAATCTAATTTTAATATCTTAAAGCCAAAAATGAGAAGAAAAAGGAAGTTTAAAAATTTAAAGACAAATAGAAATTAAATAAATAAAAAGTAGAAAAAAAGAGTGAAATAGAAAAGAAAAAAAAATAGAATTAATTAAAAATTATGTTAACTGAAATTATAAATAACAAATACGCCCATCCAGGAACTTGCCTAATACAGAGGAAGGTGCACAAAATGTTGTGGGGTATCCTGTCGAATCAAACAGCACGAAATAGGCCATCCACACATCATCCCCAAAGATAACATAGGAAAATAATTTAAAAATAACACAGTGCTACGAGTACATTCCTTGCATGTATTTACTACTCAGTATGTTGTACTATGTTAAAAGCAGAGGGAGAAGTGTAGTCAGTTGAGTGGATTCTGTTGAACATCACGGACGCCCAGCGTAATCTGCATTTGGCAGATTGATATTTCCTTTTAATATACTTTTTTATCGGATGTTGGGTGGAACGAATACACTGTGTAAAAAGGGAGTCCAGTGTATACATATTTTTTTGTAATAGTTGTATATATCTCATTTAATATGGCAGTCTATCCTCCCGTCTATTCTGCTGGATTGAAAGCTTAAATAAATTAAAAATAATAATCAAATACTTGAATCCGTTATCATCAGGTGATGGAAAGTTGGTTTGTTTAGCCCCTAAGGCTTCGGGCCTGTTTTATCTGAAGGTTAAAATATTTCCGCTTTGCAATAAAATTCGAACTGGAATTTTTCTGTACGCATCTGAAAACTAAAAACTGTTTTTGAAAGGTGATGAAATACACTTTCACATTTTATTATTCGAAATAAAGATACAATTTTTTTAATAAAAAAAATTTTAATGCAAACATAAAAAAGTTTTAAAAATGATTCTCTTTACTTTTTCTATGTAACTAAAATTAATGATAACAAAATAAAAATACACATATTTTATTAGGCAGATGTATTTTAAACATTATCGTCAACTCACTTTCTAATCGTTTCATGTAAAAATAACTAATAAAAAATTCCCAAAATTTCATAAAGTTTTTTAAACTTTGGTTTCATAAAGGTATTCATTTTAATTATTTTGTGGTTAACTTTTAGATTCAAATATAAATGTTTATGTTGTATGGGTACCGCTGCCCCAGGAACCATTTATTGGACAAGCAACACCCCTGCCATAGGTCACCCCGAGTGGTTCATTATGTTTGGTGACTTTGCGGGGTTGCCCGGGTTCATGGGGTGAGGTTTTTCTAGGTCAGGGATGGCGAACCAATGGCACGCGACACAATATTTTGGACACATTAATGATCAGTGATCACAAAATTTATTATGCACTATGAAAAAAAGTGTGAAGTGTATAGTAGGTGAACGAGCGAACCCGAGTGATCCCTATGCTACAGAATGTTCGGGTGCAATGCGCGGGCTGCGGTACGTGGGGTATTTTCCCAATAATCACAAAGTTAAAATTATTTGATGGCACGTCTATGACCTTATTAAACATTTATTTAGAAGAATGGCACGTTGATACATAAAGGTTCGCCATCCCTGGTCTAGGTCTTTGCGGCGGATGCATTTGCCTACCGACTGCATGGCGGGCCGGATCGGAAGAGACTGGTTTAGAGACCTTTTGACCTGTATAGCCGAACTCTCTCGACCCATCACCATGCACCATAATGGGAGGGATGAATTCGTAAGTCTGTCACTCCTGGACCTCTTACCCTTTTCCTTCCCAGAAAGTCCTTTTTCCTTTCCCTAAGAAGACCCTCCACACAGCATCCCCAAAGATAACATGGGCCCTGAGAGATTTTTTTTCCTCAGCACCTCCTGTAAATTGCCTCCTTATTGTAAAAAAAATATTTCTGTCTGACAGAAATAAAAATAGTAATATAAAAAACGGAGAGTAACGAACCATGCATATAGGTACACGAATGCAACTTTAGAATGGTTTTTAATTCAGAGGAAACATACACTTACTGTATCGAACATGTCGAAAAAAGCATATGACACAACTGGGAATTCAAGAATGGAATTTACGCTCCCACACAGTACCATGCCGCCAGCACGTATTCCCGCCACAACCAAGGGCGGCTGGTCGCATAGTGTGTTTGTGTGCAGCACTGGCAAATTATAATGTCCAAATTTACTTTATTTACTTATTGAAGGCTAAATAAAATCTCTAATTTAAATCTATAGAATCTCTAATTTAATAATTTCAAAATATTAGTTACCAATATAATGCTACGAATATTATCAGGGAGAATGCTTTTAATCTCGAATAGCGCGCCCTCGTATCGGTGTGCATTCGGTTTGCAAACCTAAAAAATATGTAAAACACCGAAAGCGCGTGGATTTCGCTATTTGTATCGGAATTTGTCTTCAATTGGTGTGCCACTCACGCAACATATTCCGATCCTTGCCGAAGTTTACCGATTGGCGGTCAATCATTGACCCGAGGTGACACGAATACAATCGAATTTCAAGATCATAGATCAGTTTGCGTCTAGCGCAGTATAGCGGCGCGCGCTTGACGTGACGTGATAATTGTCATTCTTTTGTTTTTTTTTTATATTGATTATATTAAATACCAATAACCTAATTTATTAATATTTAATTTTATTACAAAAATGAGTGCAACCAGTGTTGAATATATATGAGGAAATAACAGTTTGTTTGAAAATAAATTAATTATTGAAAATTCCTAATTAATAATTTTTTGTCATAAGTAGCTACGGATTGTCTGACGGCCGGCATAGCCCAGCGGTAAGGCTCTTGAATAGCATTACGAAGGTCGCGGGATCGAAACCCGGCGTGGCAAATAAATTTTATTTGATTAATTTGTGTTATTTCACAATTTATTCATTTAAAATTATATGTAGTATATTTGCGGCACGTTCCAAAGTGGAAGATACTCTCAGTATCGCCCTGATGTAAGACCACCATTCAGAATTGAAACGTTGCTTGAAATGGCGTTAGCCGTGTTTGGTGACCAGATCTGAATAGCCAGGTACTATCCCTACCTTCCTCTTCCCTATCTCTTTCCCCTCCCCTCTACCTTTAGCCTCACAACATACCCCAATTGGGGATGCCATAGTCCCACTGGCTCCAGACGGGAGCAGTTTGGACTCTTGTGTGGTATTCATGTAAAAAAAAAAAAAGTGAACCACCACATTCTTAAGGCAGCGGCCGCCACTGGCCACAACCCACCAAACAATCGGCAAGCTGCTATTGACCAACGAAATGATATGCGTTTCATGCATCTTCCAAACGATGTCTACACTGCTATTACGGTTTTCAATTAACTAACCAATTGAAATCACACACGCAATTGGTAATGAATACGTGCATCACAATTGGACTCCAAAACACGTCTGAATAACCACATAACTCTTCCACCAGAGACTGAAGACAGCAATATCCACCACCAAGGAATTGTCCCACTATTTACGTGGCCCCCACTCTATGCCTCGCCGAGCTACGATTGGCCAACGACGAACAAAGGAAATCTTCAAATCGCGAATAATTACGACAGCCAATTCATCTTCTCAAAAACAACGAGCTGAAATATGAGAAATTGGCGACACTTAGGATCAATAAATAAATATCATCACCTAAAAATGGGTATATGCGACAACTCACACAATATTAGACTTAGGTATCACATGTAAACTTGTACAATTTCTTGTAAAAACAATAAAAATTATGTGAGACTTTGGTTTTGGGGATCGGGACTGTCTTGGTAATGGCTATCACATACAATTTTAACACATCTGACCGCAAATCATAGCTATCAGGAAAAATACAAAGAATAGGGAGGTTCTGTGCCCTACAAGTCCAACCCAGATTTTCCCTAAAAAATTTAATACAGACGACAAATCGGTCATAAGTCAGTTAAAAACTATCATCCTAGAATAAACAGTCTCAAAGAAAAAGTCTCCAAGTTCAAACCTTTAAAAGTGTTTTTATCAGTACTAAATTCAGTTTCACCTTTCTCCCAGTATCCTGAACCCTCAGTCTCCAAAAAGTCTCCAAAGTGCAAAATACATTTTTAAATTCAGTATTAGATTCAGTTTCGGCCATTTTACCTAGAATCATTTATCAAATAGTAAATTCAACCCGACCATTGGCATACCAAATTCCATTGGCGTACCATTGTGACAAGCTCCCTATTTGTTTATACAGTTTATGTACAAATGTCTCGTACACTTACCTACTTCGAAAAATCTAACTAAAAACTAACCAACTGACCACTAATCCGTTCCTGCAGGGGTGGGCAGAGAGGTTAGACTGAAACACAACTCTGTCTTAGCGCACACTCCTTGCTTCATTTGTATTCATACATTATCTTATAAATACTCTTCTGTTATTGTGACCCCCGATATTTATGATTCACTTAATCGTGCCATGTCTTCCTCGGGCATCCCTGACTTCTACCATTTACTTTCACGTCATATAATATAATTACACGGTGTGGTCAAAAAGACCCAACTCAGTTTCAATAATTTTACCATTCAACCAAATTTCAGTAAAAGCGTAAATATCATAATTCGATGTCAGTATTGCCAATTTTAGGTCCTGTAATTTAGTATGTAATCCACATCATTTTGATCAAATTATTATCAGAATGTTATATCAATACATATAAGAGTACCTATTATATTTTTATTTTAATGGTAAGTTTTTTTTTAATTTTGGTCCATTAGAAGGTTGTGTTCCAAATATTCTGCAGCGACCCTCAACTCTTATCTTTCGTCATTTATTGGTCATCAGTTTCAATAAAAAAGAGAAAATCTGGTAAATTTTTTAATAAAAAATGTTAAATTTAAAAATCTTAAAAAAGATATTCGGATAAAACTAAATTGATGACAAAACTTCTTAAATTGTAACAGTATCATACCTACTTGCACAATATACAAAAAAAAAACCACTAAAAATAATCAGTCCTCCGTGGTGGTTTGTTATTCATATTTGTCAAAATGTCATTCGTAATGGTATTGTTATTATACCTCCATTACATAGAGCTCCCTTTATAGCTGTCCGGCAGAATTTTTACAAATGCATCGGTATTACTCATTATATTCAATGGAGTCAATACATATAATTCAAATAAGTTGATATAAACAGAAAACACTTCTTACAAAATTGAATTGCATAAAATAAAATCTGTTGAATTATTTGAATGAAGGTTTATATCTTCATATTAAATTTGACATTGGTGTAATAAGGGTGTTGGGAGGGAAGCTATGAGAAAGAACAGTCTCATAATGCATTATCTGAATGCATTTGAAATTCTGACTTTGCACAATGGGTAAAGTTGTTGAATTTCATCGCACACTTGTTTTAAATAGCACTTGGTTCCAACTTAATTTCTACAACAACTATTTATGTCGGGTTGGACGGTAAAAGATGCATCAAACTATTTTTTTCTCAAAATTTCAAGGTTTAGACAGTCAGATGGCCATTTTTTGTACGATCTGAATTTGAAGGTTAGGAAATGCGCATAAATGATTTAAATAACCCAATGACCTATTTTGTATATGGTTTACCATCTCCCCCAACTTAGGGAACGTACCCATACTACGTGACCAACTTTTTGCAATTTTTAACCCCCCCCCCCCCCCTCGGTGACCAAAAACCTAAGGCCCCCGCAGCTCATTTGTACCAAGCGTGACATTTTGAAGACCCCCCCCCCCCTAAAAGTGTCACGTAGTATGAGTACGTTCCCTTAAATAGTTGTTATTAAGGCAAAGAACTATTAAGTAATGCAAATCGTGTGTTTGGTTTAAAAATTTGATTATTTAGAAATATTTTAGATGCTTTAATTAAATACTGCGAATAGAAGACAATAACATCGATGAAGTCTTTTTGTAAGTCCGAAAAATAAAGTATCAGAACCATAAAAATTACTTTAAAGTTCAAAATTTCCTACTTACGAATCCCTTTTTGGTTATGGTTATATTTTATATAAAGTGCCAAACTAAAAATAATTTTAAAACATTTAAATATTGGTGCCTGAGCATCGCTAATAAAATAAAATTAAACAATTTTCTTGCATAAATCAAAACAAGCGGCTGGTGTTAAGTGGGAATATAAACTTATCGCCATCTACATAAGGAATGTTATTGTTAGCAGTCCGATTTTAAATGTTACAAAACGTGGTGCATCACCTAAACTTGAAATCAAGTGTTCTATTTGTCAAAATTGTGTTTTGAGTGTGCAGCGGAATTCTGCAACTTTACCACGTTATGTAGTTTTTACATGATGAAAACAAATACATTAATATGTCAACCAATGAAGAACATGAATAAAAGATTAACAAAAGACAATACAATACAAAACAACATAAATGGGAGATTACTGAATTAGATTATTGAATTAAATTAAAATATACATTACATTATTATGATGTATGTACAACATACATACACGTCTTATTATGTGCCATTTTCCCAAATGATGATCATACGCAAATATTATAATCCATCAGGAATAAATTAAGAAGTGCAGGCAGAAAATAAATAAACATTACTTTTCAAAACAAAGTGTGCTGACGACACTTTACAAAACAATTTTTTTAAATAAAAATATAAAAATTTATAATAATGAGAAACATTAAGTACTCAATGGATTGAATTAATAATACAGTACTCTCTCAGTAATCCGCCGCTCAATTAACCGATAACTACTATAATCCGCTGTTATTTTTACTAGTTGAAAGCACTAAATCAAGATTTTGCCGGTATTCGTATGTCAAATTCAATTACCGTTGCATGCCTAAGGCTGGCTGCATACATCAGGTTTTTCCATCCGATTGTCTCATCAGACAACCGGAGGGTCTTCACGCCATACATTTCTCATGAAAGCCTGCAATAAAAATAGGCCACGTCTTTCCGCCCCGGCCGTCCAATCCGGTCTGAAAAAGGGTGTGGCCCCGGTTCTATTACTATCCAGTTTTGGAATCGAATGTGTGCAGTGTTTATCCGATCCGATTGTCTGATCAGACAACCGGATGGAAAAACCTGATGTATGCGGCCAGCCTTAACAAGCTCTTACCAATCACCGGGGTTCATTATTGTTGTTTGAGGACATTTCAGTTAGTCCTCTGTATATTCTAGCAACGGTCGCATGAGTTTCTGTTCATCTCGTTCTGCCGTATTTTTGTTTGATTAGGTTTAAAAAATGGAGTCTCCTCGCAAGCGTAAATGTAACGCCTTGCAAATTTCACAATAAAACTGTTTACAAAATGGTAACTTCTTTAACTCATAGGGGCCGACAAGAAACTTCAATAAATAAAAATATGTTTTTTGTTAAAGCCAAACTAGTGGACAATATTACCATACTTTGAAAAGCGACATTTTTAAATTTGCCTTTAACTAACCTAGTAGAGTATTATCTGAAGGCAAAATGAATGTACTAGGTTTACACATGAATTGCGGTGCTTCGTACGTGGTCTTAATTCTTCAATACTGCAAATGCAGAGGTCCAGCCGCGTAGGGGTTAAACCAAAAATGGGAATTTTCCGAAAGATTGATAGCGGTGTTTGTTTGTTTTTACGAAAAACCTGTCTTCATTTTTAGTATATTTTGTATGTTTGCACTACAATTCACAGCTATCACTAATTTGACACTTGCCCGAATTTTGGGGTGGCGGATTAGTGAGAGAGTACCATACTTGATAATTTCAATCTTTGATTGCCATTTTTTTTTACAACTGATGGAAAAATACACCTTGTTATACTATCCCCTTGTGAAAAACAAAGTAATTGATTGGACCATTGGGTAGGAGAGGCAAAATGCTGGTTGCTTGGTTCACCACTTAGGTATTAATTTCTATGTGCATTTAGTTTTCTCATTGTAATAGTAATAGGTGCCTCGCCTACCTCCTCTCTCAAGTTAGTCAGGGATCTTTTATTTAACATTCATGGGAATAGTCTCATTTCGCAAAACATTGCTGCTAACAAAAAACTCTTTAAGATAAATGGCGATAAGATGATGGCATTTCAAAATAGATGGACCCCCAGTTGTATTTTTTATTAATAAAATTTGCTCCAGTTTCTAAGCCGGGAGTTATTCATACCCAAACAGGACACATTGTGTGAACTAACTTAAGACAGAAGCGCAAATTGTTAACAAACAAACGGGCCCATTTAAACATATTCACACAAGAATCATAGCAGTGTTAAATAAAATAAAAAAAACATTAAGAACCAACCTTCTACAGTTAGTTAATGCAATATTTTAACTAATATAAAATTATTGAGTTCATAAAAATCATGGAATAGTAACATGTAACTAATTATTTCACTTAAATGATTTCAATTTTGAAATAACAATTCTATTTCTTTATTATATTATAATAATACATGCATACAAAAAAATTCAAATTTGAGAAATTTTTTTATGATTTTTCACTTTCACCACAAGAATGAGCATATTTTGTATGGTTAGATTGTAATCTGAGCAATTTGTGGACAGGCTAGATTTCTTTTCTACAATCACATTAAATATTTTTTAAACAATATTAAAAAATTATATAAGTATTGGTATATACAGCATATACTTTTTTGTTTTAACATTTCAAGGCAAAGAAATGTTATATTTTTTTTTAATAATGTGAGGATTAAAAGTTAAGAAAAATAATTCTTATGGGCTCTCCACACGACACTGCCTGCAGAGAGCATGGGTTTAAGCGAACTAGCGCTGTCTCGTTTGTTAAATTGCCGCTAGAACGAGACGCATGCAGGGACTCTCTGCGGCAGAGTCCCTGCATGCAGTGTCGTGAGGAGAGCCAATTAATCCTTTCACTGGAATACTTTTTACATAACCCAAAGATGTTGTGACCACAGCAAGTAATAAGTAGAAGGGGATAAAATTACATCAAAGTAGTTGCAATTCATTGCATTATATGTAAAGACACAATTACTTCTAGATTTATAGGAAAGACCAAATTTCATGATAAATACATATTGATAATTTCAGGTTGGTAATGAATCTGATTGGGAAAAAAGAGAGCCTGGTGAGCTGTAGGCATTATTTCATTGTTTATTAAATACCTACACCGGCTCAGTAATGGAGGAATATAAATTACAATCCGTACTCGGTTAATAAAAGCAATGAAGTAAAACACACACTTTTTTCTAATTGTCATATAAACAAATACAAATATAATTCATATTGCTGAAATCCCAGAATAACTAAATTATTTATTTAATAGAGCTATTATAATATTACGCTGCCTTTTCTACACAAAACAAAATATTTCAATTGAAAAAACATATTCAGGGCCTAATAATAGGAGAAAAAACACAATAAATCATGGTTCAATGTTAACCAGTTCATTTTAGCATCATTATTCAATTTTTATGTATAAAAAACAACTCAAGAATGATTAGAATAAACAAACACATTGAATTATTTTGTTTTATGAGATGCCATCAGAAAATAAACAATATTATGTATTTGTTTGGAAATACACTTTACATCATGGTAAAACACATTACACCTGAAACTATAATTAATTAGTATACCTTTATTAGCATAAAAAGAGGCACTGGGACTGTTTTTTTCGGCTGAACACCATCAAAATGTAACAATTAAAAAAAATCCATGTTTAAAATATTTCATCACTGCGCCAGAACAAAAATGACCCGGCATTTAAAACATTGTTTCCGATGAAAAATAATAGATATACTTTTAGCATAGTTCAGTAATTACCTGTTTGGTGGAAGTTTACATGTTAACAACCGATTTTATCAATTTGCATAATCAGCTCCAACATTTTACTGCTTACGATAGATACCAGTACATGGACTTTGCATTTTATTGTAAGTTGTTTTTTTCTCACAAAATTCATATCACATAATAGGTACTATGCAAATTTGTGTTGGTGGCTGAAACTTGGCTTCCAGTAAACCTTCATTTAACGTTTTGTATTACTTTATTATGCGTCAAAGAATTTATTAAGCTGAACTCTAACAATCAACAAACTGGCTCCAAATCATCAATGCAAAAATAAATTGCATTAAAGTTTTTTTTTTTCATTTTTTCAAATTCATTATTTTAAAACTAAGGATTTTCTAAGGCTTTAATTCCAAACAAATGTCGCTTTGTATACAGGAATATGTTTGTTTGATTATTCGCTTGTTAAAGAAAATACAGATGATGTCCCTAAGCACGAAGGATGCTTATTATGACATAACTGGCTTTCTAGTATCTAAAATGAACATGATTTTCACCTATTGACTATGTAAAATTAAGTATGTATATAAAGTTGTAAATTACAAACAGAAAATATACGATTTTAAATAACTACTTTATATAAATTCCAATAAATTAAAACAATCAAGAATAACATTTTACATTATATTCTTTTACATTTTGAATTTTGTAAAAAACGGCAACGTGTGAGTACAACTGCAGGCTAGAATGTACAACAGTCCAAAGAATATATTCAATTTGGCAGTTTGCTTGGGCACATCCTTTAAAGTGTCGAGCCTTCTGAAATTCTTTTCTATTTGAAAGGCCCTCGGAAGCGTCAGCAGAGGCAACATGAACCAGTAACTGTATTTAGTAGCTACGACAGTAAACAAGATGTAAGGCGTGAATAGGAGGAAAGCATACAGCACATGAGAAGCTGTATGTCCTATCAAGATGGCTAGCGTTACTATCCCAGCTTTACGGTCCGCCTCCAAATCTCGAGTGTTGTTACTGTGGAGGATTGCTTCCGTGTTGAGGGCCAAAGGAATGGCGTAATATATGGTCAACCAGTCTATTCTTCCTGTCTGAGCTAAAAATGCAAATAACACGGAAATGGGGCCAAATATAATCAATATTAAGACATCACCTAAAGCAATATACTTGAGACCTATTCCTCCCGTGTATAGGAAACTGGAGGACAATCCTCCGAAGTAGACAAGAGCCAGGTGCTCCACCTGCGCCGGAGACAGTCCAGCCAACAGAATGAAGCCCAGACACCCGGCCATATACAGAAGAGCACCCAGGGACACCACCTCGTCTTTAGTCAGGATGTGGTCCACCAGAGTTCTGTCATCGGATTTACGATTATCAATTCCTTTTACAAAATCGAAATACGTGTTGACGACATTTCCCGCACAGTGCACGGTCATGACTGTGAACAAGGTCAGGAGGAAGATGATCAAACTGAAGTCAGTGTTCCCGGGGAACTTGTAGGCAACGGCTGATCCTAACAATGTGGGTAACAAGCTCACACTGAGGGACCACGGCCTTAAAGCTAAAACATACGTCCTGAGCTTCATGAGAGGCGTACTCTTGTAAGTCCTCACTGATGGCACATTCGCAGCTTCTGCAGAAAGTGGTACTTTCATGGCGGAATCGTCTTCTTCCTTCTTCAGCTCTTGCTCACAACTATCTCCATTGCAAACCTTGCTAGTCATTTTGGTTAGAAGGTAACCTGAAAGTGCAAAATAATTATTAATACACATTTAGTTTTGTGTTAATCATAAGATTATTCATTAAACAAAATATTATTGGAATATATGCCAAATTTCACCAATTTAGCATTAGTTTTTTAATATTTAAAAAAATATAGTATTTGAAATCATTGAATAAAATTTTATTATTCTTCCTAAGACTATATTAATAATTTAACTAACTTGCCATTTTTTATAAATATGACCATCCTAAGTTAATCTACAATTTTCGTAAAAATAAAACATGGTACCTATAATTAGTATAAGCTATGATAAAAATTGGTTTGTGGTGGAACCCGGCATGCGTTAATGATGATGCTGTCTTATAAAACATTCAATATACATATTTAAATACTTGAAAGGAGAAGAAAAACTTACATACAGATTAGAGGATCACAATAAAGTCCTGGCCAACGATTTAAAAAAATGTGAAGTCATTTATACGATTTATGTGGCAAAAAGAGACAAGTGTTATAATTGTCTTCCGAGGATTCTGAAGCTACTAATTTATAATTTTGGATTTGTTTAATAGTAAGATCACTTAACAAGAGTAAATTAAGTAAAGTTGTTAGATTTTTACTTAAAACAATACACTCCTGTCCTATAAACAGTTCCATTTCAGCAACAGATATATTGTTTTTTTTATGTGCTAATAATTAAAAACTTATATACCTAATTGGGTACACTAAATAATAGTTATCTTTGTAAAAACAGACTAACAATCTTAAATATTGTTAAACATTAATATACTTTCATGACACACAACATAACCTAACACAGAGTATTAAAATTGTAAATTACCTTCGTTCTTGGTGTAAAACTAACGTCAAAAAATTGTATTGAATGAGATAATACAGATGTTTTTCACAACTTTCAAATATTTTGGTACACGCAGTACTATTATAACCATATCTGCATCATATTCTCCACTTCTGTCAAAAACGTCACGTATTACGAAAAATATTTTTTTTTCAAAGACAATAATTCCTAAAAAAAACTCATTTTAGCTTGATAGATTGGCATCACTGATTGCCCAAGGTTCTCACAATGACAGATATGACAGTGGAGCCTACTGCCTAAAGTACCTACTCAACAATAACATAAATAGGAAGAAAAAAAGAAACTTGGTTGCCCGCTTAGTAAAATAGAAAAATAAAAATTAATATTACAGATAGATTATTTTATTTATCTATTTTTATTTTCATCAAGGTTCATAGAAAATATATAAAACAATACATTTTCTACGAACCTTGCAGATGATTACAGAAAGCAAACTGAATTAATATAGTTGTTAGAACAAATAGGTTCACGTTAAATGTGAAATAATTAAAAAAAAAAACATAAAGAATGCCAAATTGTTAGTAAAGCAAAAAAAATCAAATAAAAAATTGCCTTTCTTCAACTAACATCGGTTTATATTTGTGATGCATTTTCACAAGACGTGTCGTGAGGCATACTGATACCGTCAACTATGGCATCTTTACCTACTTTAGTTAACTTTACCTACGTCTACCAACTGCTTGAAAAACTTAAATTCCTTGAAAACAGAAAACGGTAGGTACTTTAATGACTGGTAGACAGTTTTTTGATGAATCTGGCAACTCTAAAAAAACTTTTCACTGGCAACACTGTAATAGTTGTCAAAACATTGAAGATTGAAAGTGCGTGGTGTCATTCGCTGCTGGAGGTTCCCATGCAAAATTTTATCATTTTCGTCGTAACTGCTGAGCAGAGGTGAGTAGAATTGATATATTTTAAGGAACATCCTCTTCTGAAGACGTAAAACTGATTTTCAAGCGTTTCTTTTAAATGGTTATGAAGAAATTCGTCTGGGTAATGTTAGTTGACGTTAGGTAAAGTTACCATCTTATGGTGAGTGGCAACTTGACCTATCAATAGGGTTGTCCAAATCGTGAGAAATATTTATAATAATTTTTTGCGCTTTTTTTCTTTATTTAACCATCTGATTCTATGTTCAGTGCTTAAATAATTGGGTATCAATCATATAAAGCCGTTATTGTGAAGAATTCAAAATATTTTTAATATTTTTTTGTTTATGTAGTTTTAAAAAAAAAATATCCCATTGACAGATTAACTGTATTTTTAGTGCGATTAACTTTGTAGCAATTTTTGTTATATAAATTTATTTTTATTGTTTTAGGTTAATTCGGGATGCCACCTATACGGAGTAGAAGGCAACTAGGGGCAAGACCTTATAAAAATTACCCCGAAGAGATGATGTCTATTGCCATTGATTTGGTTAAAAAAAAAAAAATTATTCTTATGATGCAGAGAGGCAATTTGGTATCCCCCGTAGGACAATTGAAAAAAGGATAAAAAATTTACACACCGATAAACCTGGACCTAGGTTCAGATTCACGGAGGAGGAAGAATCTAAATTTGTTAAAGTGTTAATAGCCGCATCAGAATTCGGTATGCCTTTGGCGCATTTGGAATTTCGTATGGTTGTTTATGAATACCTAACAAAAAATAACAGAGAGTATATATTTGATATTAAGCCTCCAGGCAACTGGTGGGTAAAAAGTTTTATAAAAAGACACGAGAATGAATTAACTGTGAGGTCTACACAAAATATTACTACATTGTAAAATTTTTACCGGAACCTGACAAAACTCGACGTGGTATCCTTTACTTTGATGTCAAATTTTCGCACAAAGTTGAATAATGATAAGTTTGTTTGTATGATAATACTTATATATATTTTTTTTTATTTTATTATTTTTTTATTTAGTTACCTATTCTAATATTTTTTCACAAAGTTGAATAATGATACATTTGTTTTTATAATAATACTTTTTTTTCATTAAAAAGTTACCAATACTTAATTATTCTTATTGCCAATACTATAAAAATTGTGTAAGAATTTATAATAAAACGTTTGGATAAACAAAATAAGATGGATCTTTTATATTAATGTTTTTGATATAGCTACCTACATAGTTTCAATTTTGGTGGCAGCCCTAATGAAAGTATTGCATTTGTATGGAAATGTAGTCAGAATGTCGGGCATCTTTACCTACTAACCAGTGTTGCCAGTAAAATGCTCTTTATTTTTTCAAAAAGCATAGAATCGAGATCCAAGCGTTGGAAGGAACACCAATTTTACCGATTTTATACATAAACTTTCAGTTTCATTGAGAAATTTTGAGTAGGTAAAGTTGCCAAGTTTGCGGCTTCTTTGCCTACCTCCTACTTTAATTATTAGTCGGTTAGTTTCACAGTTTTAAAGTCCAATGAATAGATAAAATTAAAGCCATATCTTATTCTAACCTCTCTAAAGCCATAGCATATTCAAAAGATGAATTTTTTTCGATTTATTAACTTTTTTATTGAAAAATTAGGTAAAGATGCCTTAGTTGACGGTACATAAAATAAAAGCACTTATTAAAAATATTAGCCTTACTAATAAAAAAAACTCAACGACCGTTCAACGGTGTTTCTGTTCGGTTTAAAAAGTGAAGTCACAGTTTTCTTCCAAATTCATTAAATAAAAGGACTGTGTTTTTTTTAATTGTTTTTACGACATCTTTGAAGAATAAGAAATATACAACATACTTAAAATAAGTTGAAAAAATTCCAAAACTCATTCAGAAATTATTAATTATTAAAACAAGTATAAACAATTGATAAACAACCCCCTTTGGCTGTGTAAGCAATGTATATATAGCCCAGTCAGTGGGGAGTTTTACCTTGCAAAAGGTCGTGTAGTAGCGATTTTGATATATGTTGTTAAAATTGGGACTCTAAAGAAAAAAGAAGTTTTCGAACTTGGGGGGGTCGAGCTCGAGCCGCCATCTTGGATTGAAGGTCCCAAAATTTGTTTTTTTCAAAATAATTATGCAATGGTTGATTTTACGACCAAATTGTCAAAGACAAACTTAAAGAAGATAAAATTTCAAATATTTTTGGTATCAATTTTTTTTTGTAAGTCTAATAGGTAACGAGTTACAGTGGAGGAAATGTTAATATTTTTCTAAAAAATGGTGAAAGTTATTTTTTCGGGGTATTCATTACATAATTATAATTTTGTAAACTCACTTCCACACCACCCTAAGGTAGAGAAAATGGCGCATTTTTATTGTGGTATTCCCAGTAGGTCTTTTTCCTCTTCAATGGCATTACAACCCATTTCGAGCCTTGGCCTCCTTCAACATAAGCCTCCACCGCCCTCTGTCCTCGGCCGTCGTCTTCCTAACTGCGACATGGAGTAGTCCTCTTGCATCCTTCCTGACATCATCCTCCCGTCTCAGCCTAGGTCTACTCGCCTTTCGTTTACCTCCTGGGTGTTCTGTTAGAACCTTCTTCGGTACTCGTGTGCTTGACATTCGATGCACATGTCCGGCCCATCTTAGTCGTTGGAGCCTCAGATGGATAGAGAGTCTGGGAACTTGGTAAATAACATTGAGCTTTATTGTGGCGGATTCTCCATGCCTCTCCCTCATGTTAATGTAAATACTTGCATAGGTACTGCTTTCTCACCCCGTGTACATGGACATTAGAGGGTCTAGAGTCGTTTAAATAAATGTAGCTTCGTTCAATAAAATAGATTCTTGACGTGTGCGGTGAAGGAGGAAACCATATGTTTCCTTATAACGCCGTTGGGAAAGTGGTGGGGTCTCCTCCAATGCCTCTCCCTCTCGCACCGCTCCAAAGATTCTTCGAAGTACCTTTTTTCGAAGGTGTACCCACCACATATCCATAGGCCAAGACCGTTCTAATAATTGTTTTATGTAGGGTTTTCCTATGGACGTTTCGGGATTTGAAACTGGCAACAACGCGAAGTAAGTGTTGTTAGTGCCTGTGATGCGCTTTCTTACTTCTACTGAGTTTTCTTTGTCACGAATGTCATGCGTTATGATGGAGCCCAGGTATGTAAACTCTTCGATCACTTCGAAATTATAAGAGTCTTCAAATTTCAATTTATCTTTTATTCTATGGTGTGGGGTTCTGGTTTGCATCATGATTTTAGTTTTATTCTCATTGATTTGCAAACCCACCTCTTTTTCCGAGTCTCCAAAAACCTCTCTTACAGCCTGTAGGGATCTTTCGACAATGTTAAGGTCAGTATGTCTATTCCACAGATATTCCAGTGATGGTATGGCGAGCCGCACAGAGTTCGACTAATATTCGTAATTTAATTATTTTACATACCTATTCGCTATTGCGTAATAATATTTTTTTGTTGATGCCGTTTGGTTGATATTGAAATCTTAATAATAATCTTTGTCATCAATGTCATGATCTAATTCATTGCCTGTGATACTGAGATGCTGGGCTTCCATTGACAAAATCTCTTCATATTTAATTAGTGTAATTTGAAATAGATTTTGCCATATGAGTTGTGGAAATATGTTAAAATGATATTGTGTAATATGTTCTTACAAAATTTATCATGAAAACTTGAGTTTTACGATTTTTTGTCAAAATTTTCTTCTTTCTACCGCTGTAAGTCATAATAAATTAGATTTATAGAAAAAATTAGTTTCCATCAAATTTGCTATAGACATTTTTGTTGTAAAATCAACTGTTGAGGAATTATTTTGATAAAACTAAATTTTGGGACCTTCAATCCAAGATGGCGGCTCGAGCTCGACCCTCCCAAGGTCGAAAACTTTTTTTTTCCTTTAGAGTCCCAATCTAAACGACATATATCAAAATCGCTACTACACGACCTTTTGCAAGCTGAAGGCCTTTTTTATCCCCCACTGACTGGGCTAATATCTTTCCATGAACAATTTTTTGTAATTTTAGTCAAGGCTTATTATGTTTTTGACAACCCTACTTTAGGCAAAGTAATCCCAAAACATAATTTATTTTCTAGCACTACATTACCTAGTGACTTATTGTGCTATGTAGAATTATACGTGTAGTTTCAACATTCTTCAACAGATGTCGTTAGTATGGATAGGTATATGTAGTTTTGTGTCTGGTCATAAATATTCATTATAAACCTCACGATAAAGTAAATAAAGCAAGTTGTAATCACGACGAACCGCGATCTTTCTTAGAGTTTTCCCGAAGATTTTTCAATTTATCTCATTCCCTGGGATTGAGAGCATCACACGTATGTACAACCAAATGGAATCAAATAAATGCTTAAATTATTCCCAATACACCAACAAGAAACGTTAGAGAATAGCAGAAGCTTATCTTATGTAGTTTTAGAAACAGCTTAAAGTTTGGAATCACTCTCGACTTTGGAATGTCGAATTTCACTAAAATGGCGTGAAACTGACGAGTAGTGATGTTAGAAAACAATTTTCAGTATTAAGTGGTGTCAGTATAGAATCCATGAAACTGTACCGAAGTGTACGTGTAATTACCGCTATTATGATTAGACCGAATAATAATAAATGGACCTTTTGTTTGTCCAATGATATTTTTCTCCTCAGATTTAGGGAAATTTCCCCAGACATTACATCACTGGCCCACTGACGGCTGACCGCAGTGCTGCCAGATGCATGATATTTGGGGTCACTTAAACCATTCACATTTTAAAATACATTTTTATAAAATGTGAATACATCATGTAACTAAGTACGTACACTGACTTCTGTAAAATGTACAAACCATAAATTATTGGAGTTGTGGGAGAATTTCTTTTCCCTCGTACCATCAACCTGAAAATGTTTTTTAAGTTATTAATATTTCCAAATTATTATTTAATTTAAGTGGTGTTCTACAAATTTAAGCTTGATCAGTAAAAAATAAAATCTTTTTTATTTCTACTTTTTTTATTTCAAAACATTATTAAAAATATGGAATGAATGTTTTCAATACAGCATTATTACAGATTATTTAATTAGGTACCGTTGTTTACTTAAAGTCTCGCTTCTGAGAAACATGGTTTTTTGTCCTTCGAAACTTGGCAAAACATGTTTTTTTTTACCCCTGAAACATGTTATTTTCATTTTTGGGATATGGCATCACAGGTTCACCCGCCGACGTTTGCCGATTCGTGGGAAAATCCCCAAAAATTGCGGGCAAATTCTAAGAATTGGTTATTTTACGGGAAGAACCTTTTTGTAGGGAAAATGCGGGGATTCTTCTTGATTATCCAACCATATTGAAAAATAATATTAACATTAATTGAGATAGATATCGTACCATAATTTCGTTTTCTTTCGTAGCAAAATCAATTTTTAATAGTGGAAAATAGTGGAAAAGTTGAACAATAGTGGAAAACCGAAAATGACTAGATAATAAAAAAAATGCTAATTTCAATAGAAATTGGTTTATTTAGGACAGGGGTGGGGAACCTTTTTAGCGTCGCGGGCCATTTAATATTCATACTTTAACCCGCGGGCCGCACTCCGATTTCCGTCTCGGGGGGGGGGGGGGAGAGCCACATTCGAATCAAAGAACTGGTTTTTTGATTAAAAAAATAGTTACGTAACTGCCGACACTCTTTAATAACTCCGCACATAGTCTGCTACCAGAATTTTATAACTGCACTTTGAACACGAGAATGGTTTCCGTCAAAATTCATCAGCAGATGAAACCACAACTGAAATTTTTCGTTGCATTCTGAAAACGGAACTAGTTCCAATTTAGATTAAATTTGCATGCGGGGAATTAAAACTACACTCGGAACATGAAAATGGCTTTCCTCTAATTCTGGCAGCATAAACAACGAAACTAGAACTTTATAAATGCAGTTCCAACTTAAGAAATGTGTCAGTAAATGAAATCACACCTGATGCGTTTTCATTGCATTCTTAATACAGAACTGGTTTTAATTACAGGTTGAATCTGTAGGCGGGGAATTAAAACTATACTCAGAACGTGAAATTTCTTTCCTCCAATACTGGCAGCACATATGCATATTATGCAACCACAAATTTATAACTGCACTTCACACACGAGAATGGTTTCTTACGAAACGCGTTAGCGAAATAGAACCCCACCTGGAATTTTTTCGTTGCATTTTTAACACAGAGCTGGTTTTAATTATAAAGTGACTTTGTACGCGGGGAATTAAAACTCCACTCAGAACATAAAAATGGCTTTCCACCAATTCCAGCAGCACAAAGTATGCAACTAGAATTTTATAAATGCACTTCTAACACGAGGAATGCGCCAAAAAAAAACCCACCTGGAATTTTTTCGTTGCATTCTAAACACAGAACTGGTTTCAGTTATAGGGTTAATCTGTACGCGGAGACTTAAATACACAGAGTGTAGCCATGTTACTGAGTACATGAAAATGGTCGAATACTTGCAGCACAAAAGCAACTGGAATTTTACAAATGCACTTCAAAAACGAGAACGGGTTTCTACGAAATGCGTAAGCAGACGAAACCACACATGGAATTTTTTCATTGCCTTTTGAACACAAAACTGGTTTTTCCGTCAGAGCGATTGGATTGTGAGTCCCCAGCTTTAATTAATACTGCACCTAGAACACCAAAATGGTTTTATCTTCGAAATGCGTTAGGGTTAGCAGATGAATCCGCAATAGGAAATTGCATTGTGAACACAAGATTGGTTTTACCTTTAGAATGAATCTGCATAGGAGTCCACTAGTCAACCAGCTTAAATTAAATTGTACTCTGATTACGTGAATGGTTTTTCTACATTTTGTAGCATATTTATTGTCCGCAATATAATTTTATATTTATTTTACTAATTACAATAAATTATATATAATGATTTTTTTATGCCAGAAGTGTGGCAATTATCATGGCATTATTGTTTGTATTATATGTATACAAAATGTTAAGGGACATGCTTGACTTAATATAATCAGTGATTCCTGACTTTATTTGGGGAGATTGATATATCTACCGCTTTGTAATTGAATAATTTCGTGCTGAAGATTATCAGGCACATTTGATGGTTCGACGTTAAACTGTGTATTAAATATGTTCGAATCCGTTTGCTCTCTTTTCACGTCTTTAAATCGTTCATAAAATGCCTCTCTTAATTTCGCGCACTCGCCAGCGATGTAAAAGGCTTTGAACGATGACTATAAAATAATGTTTATAACTGACTGCTTAAGATTCCCCTCCGAATAGAGTTGCCAAAAATCCTGAAATATCACGACTGTCCCATACAAGAAAATTAAAAGTTCCGATGGAATTTCACTATCGTTTCACAATAACAAATTAAAATAAAAGTAAAGTGGGAGGTTTAATCGTGTTTTTATTTGTATCTTAATTACTTGCTAGTAACGATTTTGTGATAACGTCTTAAAAATGCATCTGAAACACCGTGAAAGAACCATCCCGTTCTGTGAAATTTTTTGCGGTTCTTTCAGCAGGCCGTACCAAAAGTGCCCCCGGGCCGCACCAAAGGGCCTCGCGGGCCGCATGCGGCCCGCGGGCCGCAGGTTCCCTATCCCTGATTTAGGAGGTAAGGGAACTTGTAGGGAATTTGAATATCTATTGTAGGTATTTTAGAACATGTGCATTGGCAACCCTGCCGCTGACGGACGACTGACGGCTCGCTGTGCGCAACCGCGCATCACCTGTCAGAAAGTCAGAAGTTGTGCGTCAGGTCAGGGTTATCGGGCCTTCCACCTCTTTGATCTTATTTTTTATTACAAGTGGGTAGAAAGTAGACAGTGTTAGCATTCTTTTATTTATGAGTTTTTCCGAATGTAAGAGATTATGTAATTTTGTTCTCTTCACACAATAAAATTAAAATAATGAAAGTTGGATGTTCTTCATACTTCAATACATAATTGATAAGTGTACCTTTACGTGCAACGAGATTTCATTAATTAGCGATATCACGCTACTTTACTATTTATAGAGTTGCCCCATTAGCTACTTCAGTACTAGCACTTATTCACTTTAAACCCGCTCAACTGGAGAACTGGCGAAAAACAGGCATAAGTTACTTCAAATCGGAAAATGGGTTCCAAACAACTAGTGCTTGGGATGGATATCGGGACGACTTCTGTTAAAGTATGTCTGTATGATGTAGATTCTAGGGAATTGGTTGCTAAACAAAATAAGGACACGGCTGCTAATATTCCGAGTGATTTAGGCAGTGAAGGAAATAAGCAGGATGTTCCCAAAATCATATCGGCAATTCACGGATGCGTCTCGCGCCTTCCAAAGGATTTACTGAAACAAGTTGTCAAAATAGGAGTTTGCGGGCAGATGCACGGAGTCCTGTTGTGGAAAAATGAGGATGATAACAAGTATGTTTCAAATTTTATTTTATGTTTAACGTTTGATCAATTTGCACTTGGCAACGATAATAATATGTACTTTTGCTGATAACATGACAAATAAGTCTGCACAATGTATGTACTTGCTGTATTCAGTCTCAATATACCAATCCCATAAATTAAAACTAACATTTCAGTTGGAATAAGTCTTTCATCAATTCTTTCTGTTTAAGGGCCTGGGAGGCGGTAGAGAAGGATGGGACGCTGGTGCGTTACGATGCGCGCAAGGCGAGTGTGTCAGCTCTATATACTTGGCAAGATAACCGTTGCAAGAAAGAGTTCCTGGATACCTTGCCTGCGCCAGAGTCACATTTGAAATGTTTCTCTGGTTATGGCTGTGCAACTTTGCTTTGGTTAGCGAGGAACAAACCTGAAAAGTTGGCTCTTTTCAACCGAGCTGGAACTATTCAGGATTTTGTGGTTGCCATGATGTGCAATCTTGATATTCCTATCATGACCACTCAGAATGCTGCCAGCTGGGGTTATTTCGACACCACATCAAACACATGGAATATTAAAATCCTGGAAAAAGAAAACTTCCCTGTAAATCTCTTGCCTAAGATTATAGCGAGTGGACAAATTGGTGGAACTCTTCAGGAAACGTGGTACGGCATTCCTCAGGGGACTCCTGTGGGGGCAGCTCTCGGGGATTTACAATGCTCTTTCCTAGCAACCCTGGAAACTAGCAATGATGCCGTCTTAAACATCTCTACTTCTGCCCAGTTGGGATTCGTTGTAGATGAAATCAGTGAAAAGCTTGGCACTTTAGAGTACCTGCCTTATTTCAACGGAAAGTATTTGGCCGTAGCAGCTTCTTTGAATGGTGGAAACACAATGGCCACATTTGTCAAAATGTTGCAACAATGGGTGATGGATTTAGGATTTGCGGTACCTCAGTCCAAAGTGTGGGAAAAGCTGATAACTTTGGGAAAAGATGAAAATGCATCTTCTTCCATAGTGGTGAATCCAGTTTTATTAGGAGAAAGGCATTCACCAGAAAAATATGCATCGGTAACAAACATAAATCTGTCAAATTTATCTCTGGGGCAAGTGTTCAAAGGTCTCTGTGAAGGACTAATTGCCAACATTAACTCAATGATGCCGAGGGAAATCTTGGTCAATGCAAACATTACCAGAATTCTCGGTAATGGCTCGGGTCTTTCACGCAATGTGGTTCTCCAAAAGGCAGTGGAGACATGCTACAATCTTCCATTGGTATTTACATCTAGTGGAGATGCAGCTAAAGGGGCAGCCATTTCCATGCTCTAAATCTGTTTTTCCATCAAACTTCTGAAAATATTATAGCGTTGGTTTGGGTTTCAAATTGAGGATGTTTTCCTTATTTATTCTAGAACAAAACATTAAAATACCATTATTTGATCTGTTAACATTAATTATACCTGAAGCCAGGTAAATCAAATTAGTTTTTAATGTTTATAATGCATTGGTTGCAGTTTATAATATTTATAATACATTGGTTGCAATAAAACAATGAATACTGGGTGGTTATAATTCAGGTACGGGCCCCCGAGACCAATAGCAATAAAACACATATTCATTATTTTGACATAATTTTTTTATTTATGCAATGAATAATGTGATGTGTTGTAATAATTCGGGTACTGGCCCCAGAGACCAAAAGCAATAAAACACCCTATGGCAGATTCAATATTTTGACTTGAATGTTTTAATTATGCAATTAATCATGTGTTGTTATAATTCTGGTATGGACTCCAGAGACCAAAAGCCATAAAACACCATGTGGCAGATTCAATATTTTGACATGAATGTTTTAATTATGCAATTAATAATGTGTTGCTATAATTCGGGTATGGGCTCCATACACCAAAAGCCATAAAACACAGTTTCAGTATTTTGACATGAATGTTTTAATTATGCAATTAATAATGTGTTCTTATAATTCGGGTACTGGCCCCAGAGACCAAAAGCAATAAAACATCCTACGGCAGATTCAATATTTTGATGTGAATGTTTTAATTATGCAATTAATAATGTGTTGTTATAATTCGGGTATGGGCTCCAGAGACCAAAAGCCATAAAACACCCTGTGGCAGATTCAATATTTTGACATGAATGTTTTAATTATGCAATTAATAACGTATTGTTATAATTCGGGTATGGGCTCCAGAGATCAAAAGCCATAAAACACCTGTGGCAGATTCAATATTTTGACATGAATGTTTTAATTATGCAATGAATAATGTGTTGTTATAATTCGGGTATGGGCTCCAAAGACCAAAAGCAATAAAACACCCTGTGGCAGATTCATTATTTTAACATTAATGTTTTATTTACGCAATGAATGATGTGTTGTTATAATTCAGAGTACGGACCCTAAAGACCAATGGCAGTGAAGCATGTAATAGCTTATTTGTTATTTTGACAATAATATTTTATTTTACTGTCTAGTTTGTTATTATATAACTTAATTACTCCTTCTGTGTGTGACAAAGTTTTATATTGGTTCTTGCCAAATCATGTAGACAGGTTTTTTGAGATATTGCCAAATTCCTGATGGATTGTCGAATGTATTTAGTTTTGAACATTAATTTAGAATTTTGTTGCAGATGAAATGTCAGATCATATCTAATTCATATCTATTCGAGAAGTATGTCAAAGTGAGATCCACATATTTATATTTAGTAATTAGGAGCAGATCTATTTTTCACCCGCTCCACTCCAACTTCAAAATGCTAAACCGTTACTAGTAAAAAAAGTATTTCAAATTATCCATGTTTAAAAAATTAAAATTTCTATTTACGATAAGTAGTAATTTTCTTTTTTTTTTGCAGGGTGTAACAGGACGTACCCGAGGATTTTAACCTGCGATTCCTGACATTATTTGGAGTAAAAAATGTAATCAACAACATTTTTGATGTTTTTTTCATTTATTTTTTTCACAAAAACATAAAAAATGGTAGGTGTTGGACAATTGGAGGCAGGGTGAGGGGTTGGTCGAGTACTCGGCTGAGTGACCAATGACGACAAGCAGAATTTTTTTTTTAAGAAAAAAAATAAAAAATATGTCATCAAAAAAGTCACCGGAGACCAAAATTTCATTTACACTATACTCCAAATATGCTCAGGAATCGCTGGTTAAAATCCCTCGGGTAAGTCCTGTTACACCCTGTATAGTAGCAGTTAACTCTTCGGTGCTCTGAGTTATTCAAGCCTGGGTAACTTAAAATTCGTGTTTAAATCAGTGGAT
This sequence comes from Limnephilus marmoratus, assembly GCA_917880885.1. NCBI lineage: Eukaryota > Metazoa > Arthropoda > Insecta > Trichoptera > Limnephilidae > Limnephilus > Limnephilus marmoratus. The sequence goes on from OU862908.1 coordinate 20,498,314, forward strand.
TATATTAACCCTTTAACGCAACCATAATATTGATTTTACATATTTTATTTTAAAATAAGATAATATATATGAAATAAAGAAAAAGTTATCATTAACATTACAAATACTTCAAATCACTCTAATGATTATTAAAGCCTGTAATTCTGTAACGAAAAATAATCTCTAATCAGAGAAGGAAATTGGCTATCCACAGAATCTGCAGTGGTGGTATGCAACCATTGGTGGTACGTAATTACGTTAATTATCCAGTCAAAGTGTTCATGTTGCCAATCTTGCCCTAAATTGGTATGCATTGCCCGTATGCAGAGGTTGTGAATTTATCATATTTATTAAGATTTTATTGAAGAAGATATTTTCATATTGAAATGGTCACTTACATAACCAAAGTTACCAACAAACCAAATTTTTAAAAGAATGCCACAAGACTTTGTTGGCCGTGAACATAGGAAATAGGAATGACAATGGTAATACATAATAATCAATCTTGACTTTTGTTTCTTCCTTTAGTGAGAAAATATTTCCGAATTGTTAAAACTTTGTGATATATGTATAAATGTATACGCAGTGTCCAGTAATTTGTGTAAGCGGGAAACTATGGCTTTTTTTAGAGTTGAAAATTAAATAAAAATGTCATTCTAACCTAAAGAAATAGGTGAATTAAAATTTTATCCTCAGTGCATTGTCCTTAGAAGTCAATAAAGTAAAATCCTGTTGCACATGGCGTGGAATAAGTAAATATTTTGGCCATGCTGGAAGCGCCTGTGTCAAATTTGTAAACCGCTCTGAAGATTTTTTACAGATTTCTTGGTGTAAAAAAAGTCGAAACAATATTTCGACTTCTACATTAGATGGGTCACATTTTTATTAATGTGGAGCGTAGCATATATTATAGCATATGTTCATAGCATTCAAATAAGGGAAGTTTTAGTACTACCTGATACCTAAATCAAAATACTAAAATCTGACACGGACACTTCTAGTATGAACCCTCAGATATAATATAACATAATCACTCGTTGTAATTCATTATAATAATAACTAAACAAAATCCCAGTCATTCCTTGTCCCCCCGAAGTGTGATTTTATTTATTTGGAACAAATTAGTATGTAAGTGCCTTGAACAAAATCAAACCTGTGATAAGTACATAATAATTGTGTATGTTTTTGTACTATTCATTGTATTTTCTTTATTTTGTGTAACCTTTTTTATGTTATTTTAATGAAAATATTCCTGACATATTTACATAATTATGTAATAATGTATGTTTTTAAAGTCACCCCCTAACCTTCATTGTATATCTTACAATGTAGATATGTATCAAAGGTATTATATTATGATATACGGATACATGCATAACACTCTTGCCTAAACTAACAACTCGAATGTAACACGATTGTTTATTAAATATCCCCATGTAAAGCAAGTATTGACAGTGTGCTTATCTGTTAAGTGCCTACTCAATTATTGCGATATTGCTGCGCTTAAAATGAAAAGGCTTGATTTATTATTTTTTTCTTATCTATTGTTTATCTTGTATCGAAGTCAAGTGAGAGGTATAAAGAGTCAATCATTTTACATAGAGGCATTATTTATTAGTAGTTTGTATGTCAAAAGTCTCATCTTATAGAATTAGCTTATTCAAATAAATATTTCAGATTTGAGAGTATGTGGGATGACCTATCTCATGATGTCGCTCGTCATATAATCCTATACAGTCGTCATAGACGGGTAATATAATATATTATTTGTATGGGATTGTACGGCTAAGCCCACAATATTTATATAATATATCCATCGTATGTAACAAGCTTTATTTAATTGACCTAACGTTACATACATATTCAACTACAACTACTCTGCTTTAGTTCAAATATATCAGACTGGAATAATTTAACGCACTTGTCATCTTCACTGTGTAAATGGATTGTTATATAAGTACATATAAACATGAATCAAGATTTTGATATGTGCATTACAATAATTTTTTTCAGTATGAATAATATATAATGTTATCTAGTTTTTAGAGCTCTAAATAACTGTGCATTGTGAGTTTTTTTAGCAAAAAATGCTTCTAAGGGCGCCCGCAGATGAAAGACTTGCGTTGCATAAAAATTCATTACCGTGTTATGGAGGTGAGCACATGGGAGACTTTTTGGTTGGAACTGTTGGGAGATGTTTTTTTAATTTGTATGAATTTTGTAATAGTTTTTCAACTGTCACCGCAATTAAAGTCTCTCGTCTGCGGGCGCCCTAAAAGGACTTAAAAGTTCATTAACACCGTTTGCAGTAGACACTGTAGGCAGTGTAGTTGCAGAAGTGAGAAATATTTTCGAAATTAAATTATAATATAACAAATTTGCATAATAAGTATTTTATATAGTGTGCGTAAATAGATATTAGTTTTTTTTTTTTAATAATTTTATTTGCCAATGTAAAGCCTTTTTATATAAATGATAGTAAAGTAGCCGAAATTGGTGAAAAAAGCAGGCAAATAATGCAGATTTGGCCTAAATGTTGCCTTATGATGAATATTCATATTCTTGGTTGTTGTATAATTGTAATTTGAAATCAAAATTAATTTAGATATTTACGGTGCACCCTGTACATGTCAGTATACTATTATAATAGGTGTATGTTATTAGAAAGTTTGTTGTATTCCAAGAATTTATATTTATTAATATTTTTACACCCGCAAGACTTATCTTAAAATAAAATAACACACTTGCATAGAAGATAACATACCTGTAGAGAGGTGGGTTATCATGTGCACAATGACAAACATGACATAGCATATTTAGTTTATATTTATTACTTGGGTTAGGAAGAAATTAATCTTTTTTTTTTTTTTGTATTTCTTGGGCATTAACTATGTAACAATTTCTAGACATTTTGTTTTTTAAAGAGTTTTATTAAATGTACATTTGTTACTTAAATTCTGTTCAGTTTTAATTTCTGCTCGTGAATGATACGGTTGTATCGAAACCGGTCGCGGAAAAATTAAATTTAAGTAACAAATGTACATTTAATAAAACTCTTTAAAAAACAAAAAGAAATTAATCTATCTGTTTATTATAGAGAAAAAAACACATACACAGACATGATACATAAAAATTAATAGATATAAAAGAGAGAATTTGTCTGCCCTCTGAACTATTTCTCACAGATTTAGGAAATCTAAAGTATTGAATTACCTTTAAAATGAACTAAATTCTTCTTTTTAAAAATAATATTTCTTTCTGGTGAATTATAAAGACCAATACCCACACTCGTTCATGCTCAATGGTTTTGCGCTCATTTTTGTCTCAACGTGTATTCCATCTCGCTCGATGCTTCTTTGTTCGATATTGAACCAACGGCTCGATGCGAAAAAGATTCAAGGTTCGTAATTCTTGCTTGATGTTCGACAGAAGTTGAGTGGGAATCTTGATGGTTATGATTTTAGGTTTTCACGGCCAAAAATTTTATGGTTATTTCCTTTTGGGGTATTATGCCGTGTTGCGCTACCTCCTCCTTTAGCCAACGTTTCGGACAGCGTTACAGTGTCCATCATCAGGGCAGATGTGTTCACACATGATGTGATCACACATCTGCCCTGATGATGGACACTGTAACGCTGTCCGAAACGTTGGCTAAAGGAGGAGGTAGCGCAACACGGCATAATACCCCAAAAGGAAATAACGGGAATCTTGATGGTATATCTATGTTGGGCTTCTCGAGCATGTGGACGCATGGCTCCTAGTCAACATGTTTGATTGAGCCAAACCATCTAGTGTGAATTTACGAGTGTGCATAGCACTATAATTTTATGTAATGTATGCTGGCAATAAATTTGACCACTGTGTGTGATGATAATAATCTTCCATGTTTACACTATACCAGAGTTTGAATTGCCAAATAATTTTACCAAAGTTTTACAATAAATAATATTATTTTATATCTTATGTAGATATAATAAAAGAATAGTGCCTGCTAAATCGAGCTACTTGTTAAATCGTTTTTGCTGTTATATAGTATGGCAATGGGTATTACGTGTACAGAGTGTTACAGGATGCAATTGACTTACTTTAACCGGTTATTCCTGACATTATTTGGAGTAAAAAATGTAAATGATATTTTGGTCTGGTGACATTTTTGATTCAGCTTATAAAAAAAATCAATAGGTAATGGACAGTCAGAGTTGGGGTGATAGATTGGACGGTTAATCAGCTCGGTGACCAGTGGTGAAATGTGAAAGAAATTTTTTTTTGATTGGTTTTAAAGAAGACAAAAAACATCAAAAATGCCACCGAGTACCAAAATTTCATCTACATTTTTTACTCAAAATAATATCAGGAACACTGGTTAAAATAAGTCAAGAACGTCCTGTACCACTCTGTATAATATAAGCTTGCTACAAAATCTTGCCTGATAAGAAGAAACGCTAGTCATTGTCATTCCCTGTGAAGTTTTTGAATTGCTTACCATTTTGATTTAGGTTTTTTTTTATTTATTTATTGCTACTTGTATTTAAATAGAAGTGGATTACATGGAACATATTTAGAATGTTGCATACATATTTATCGAATTGTTATATATGTATAATGGTTGTTTATGTCGAAATATAGTGAAAATTATGGTTAAATTGACTTTTTTTGCTTTCGCACTCTTTTCCCTAAAATCTAAACAAACACGTAATAAAGTATGCTGTAATTACTTTATTAAAATTATTATAATGTGTTTTTCTATTTGCAAATGTAGGTAATGGTTCTGTAAGTACATAATGTGTAACAAAAAGTTTCACCTTGAAAAAAAATTAAAATTATGCCCTTGACTATTTTTTTCAAAGGTATAAATTTCCATGCCTTATTATCAAAACATCTTACCCTTTTCTAAATTTTTTATTCTACAGTACTGTAGGTACCTTCATAAAATTCTTTATAAGTCTACCTATTGTTTACGAACCTATTACTTTCGGACAGTGCAAGAAAATATTTTTCTCAATATTAGAGAAAGTTTATACTGGCAAAACAGAAAATATATCCATATTGTATGAGGGTCGTATTTAAATTTTGCTCAGGTAAACTTGTCCCCGAAGAAAAAATAATAATAATACAAAGGTCTTAACATTACAACAATTAATTTGTAAACTGTACTACAAATTCAAGATCTTATTATTGAAAAAATTTCTTAATATATCTAATTTTAGTCATAACAATGTGGTCATTCTTGGTAACAGAGTTGATTTTCATAATTTTTTCTTGTGTCCCAAGTACCGGTACAATATACAAAGGCGTGATTTTTATTTATTTTCTGTTATGTACATTTATACACATTTATAGCGTATTTTATAAAGACATTATAATATTGCATCAAATGCAGTCATATACTAGATTGTCATAAAATTAGCAAATATGATTTTTCAAAGTTTTGTCCCACGAATTGTCTAAAGCAGGGGTGGGGAACCTTTTTACTGTTGGAGGCCATTTGAACAATTGTGGTATCTCCCGCGGGCCGCACTAAGATTTTTAGGCTCAGGGGGAAGGGGGGGGGATTGTGCCCTTTACAAGATCTCTTTGAACAAAAAATATATATATATTCGTCACTTGAGGGGTTCGCATCGTTATGTTACGTTACGTGGCATAAACAATAGTTACACACAGAACAAGCAAAAAGGGTTTTCCACCAAATTTTGCAGGATATGTTGTGATCCCGAATTTAAAATGAATCTCTACACGGGGAAGGAAAAGGGTGTGAGGGATGGCTAGGAATCTGGGGCGAATGTGTCCAGGAGTGACAGACTTATGAATCCATCTCTCCCTCTGCAGTGCGAGACGATGGGTGAGAGATAGTTCAAAGGGTCTCCTCAAAATGACCTCGCCTGAATCGGCCCGCCACGCAGCTGGTGGGCAGGCGCATCCGCCAAGATCCGAACATACCTCACCCGATGAACACTCACACCCACCTCTCAAATTGAAAAAAAATGGTTTTAACTTGAGAGAATCTTTCTGGGAGTCCTCAGCTTAAAATAATTAATGCACGCAGTAAGCGAAAATGGTTTTCCTACTATCTTTGATGTACACTCTCGAATTTCATGCCTTTCGCTTGAATTTGTCAGCAGATGAACCCACAACCGAAATTTTATCGTTACATTCTGATCCCAAAAGTGGTTTTATCTTAAGTTTGCGAGGCTAAAATGGTTTTCTTCAGAATCTTGCAGCAAATTTGAATTTTAGACTCCACTCGGAACCTGAATGGTTTCGAATTTCATCCGGCATTCGGAAAATAAAACTGGTTTTAACTTTAAAGTGAATGTGTGTACGTTTCCCTAGGTTCAAAACTATATTCAGAACTCGAAAATGGTTTTCCACCGATTGTTGCTAACAATCTAATTCTAACTCCGAACTAATTTTAAAATATATCAGACATACCGTGAAAGAAAACCATTAGCTTCATTTAGTATTCCCGCGTAAACTGCACGGTGACGGGAATGGCTCGCGCCATCTCGTTTCTTTAATTAAAGAAATATTAATCACTCTTATTAAAGAAATGAGATGGCGCGAGCCGTTACAGTCGCCGTGCCGTTTCCATGGGAATTATGAAAGCAGCCTCGTTTTTTAAATATAATTTTTTTGCGGTTACTTCATCACGATGTACCAAAAGTGCTCGCGGGCCGCACGGAAAAGCCTAAATTAATAGTACCACTCTGTTACTATAGAAAAAAACAGTGAAGAAATACAGTTTTCGCTACATTTAAAGCTCTGTCAGTTGTAGTGCAGTGTCCGCTATTATTTTGAACGCGTCCGCAAGGGCGGAGGAGATCACAACACTAGCCAGCCGGCCACGCGGCGTCAAAGGTAGGTAGTGCATGTTTATTCCGCGTCCATTCTGTTACCGACAATATTTCTATATAAGTTTACAATAATTTCGTAGTGTGAGTATTTTGTATACCCAGGAATTGTCCCGATCCACGCGATTTAATTGACATAAATCGTTCAAGGACTATTAGATTTACCACTCTGTTACCTACACCTTAGTGGTAACAGAGTTGTATTTTTTTGTTCCTTATGCTACAGAATTTAAAATAAAACCGAAACTATGGGGCAACCATCGCGACCAACAGACAATCAAAATATAATAGCTATTGTAAATAAAGAATCCAAAAAAGCAGTAAAAATGAGTTTGGAATAAAATTAAAAACTTTGGATCCAAGCTTCATTTACCTGCGCAAAATTTGAAAACGACCCGTGAACTAAAAAGATATTTTTGCATACACCTACATTTTTAATTAGGCATTAGCGCCGTTTACACGCACACTTCGGAGCGACCGAGTCCCGCGCCACTTCAGGCCGCCGCGCAGAAAAGTCTCACAGTGAACTGCGCTGTAAACCTATCGGTCTTTACTTTTCTGAGCGGCGGCCTGAAGTGGCGCGGGACTCGGTCGCTCCGAAGTGTGCGTGTAAACGGCGCTATATTGCATTTTCCCAAAAAATCCCGCTGTCAACATTTTCCCACAAATTCGCCATATTCAGAAGTTTCTTCGGGAGGGCCATAAATAAGGGAGGGCAATCTATGACCAAATTTTGCAGAATAGACAACTTTATAATACAGCAACCCCCACACGTAGACTTCGGAGCGACCGTGCCCCGCGCCACTTCAGGCCGCCGCGCAGAAAAGTCTAATGCACACAGCTATAAAATATCATCGCACGCACAATAACGCTCGCCATACAGACCTGTCACACCTAAGCAGATGATGTGCTCGAAACTCAAAGTTATACGCCGTTACCGCTGTTGAGGCGATAGTAAAAAGGAGAGGGGTCATTTTAATTACGTGCGGATGACAGCTGTCAAGTTGACATTTCGCGGCAGTTCTCTAATTCAACTGACCCCCTCTCCTACCGTAGGAAGAAATATTTGATAGCGTAGTGTGACGGTACAACACATAAGCGCTCGCGGTTCAACAGATAAGTGCTCGCGCTTTTAACGCTGTGTGTGACACTAGCTTAAACCGTTATCTTATTTTCGGTCTTTACTTTTCTGCGCCGGACTCGATCGCTCCGACGCGACGCGTGCGTGTGGGGGGTGCTAATGGATCGAATCTGGATTCATTATCACTTGTTCCTAACCGTGGGTTTATGTTTGTGTGTAAGTTTACAAATTATATTTTTCATTAGTTATTCTTCATAAATGAACTAGGTATAAATAAACATTATACTCAATAGATTACATATCATATGAAAAAAGAACATAAGATGAGAAGAATACGAAACCCAAAAATTATTAAATTATTGTGGAGCCGTCAGCCGCAATAAAATTTCTATAAAGTGGGATGGATCTTCAAGGAGGCGTCTACTAATATCTACAGGAATTCCAAAAACTGAAAAAATCGAACTAATATCTATGAGAACCAAGTGTTGACGAATATCTACAGCTCAAACTGTTGACTAATATCTATGAGAACCAAAGTGTTGACAAATATCTATAGCTCAAACTGCTGACTAATATCTATGAGAACCAAAGTGGTGACGAATATCCACAGCACTGACAGAGGTTGGATTTGCAATTATGTATAGCATATTGGAATAACGTAATATTGCGTATGCAGTTTAAAAACTTAATTTATGTAAGTATGTATGTAAAAATCCCTAATATCGGACTATTGGACACATTTAGCTGATTAGTCCAACCTACGCTCTGTAGATATTAGTCAACACTGGGACCATATGAGCTGTAGATATTCGTCCGACATACAGGCTGTAGATATTAGTATCGAGTCATCTTCAATAATAACTTCACACCTGCCCCTGTCTTATGACTTTCTAGTCTATGGTATGCAGAAACAATTTTTGTGGGTTGTCAGTTGAAGCATCTGTATCTGTGGCATTGCTTATTCATTCCGGTTGTAAAAAAGGTGCTTCATGTCAAAATTTTAGGGCTTGGTTTCATGAAGTTGCGGTAGTTAAAAGAAAAACACAATGATTTTACTGGAGATCAACAATAGGATAGTCGAAGAGACTCTTACTGTTAAATATAAAAATGCACAAGCTCGGTGAGTCGCCTTTCCCCCTTATAAAATTTGGCACACAGTTTAGCATAATTTTGGCGTTTTGAGACATTTTGATAAACATCAAGTCATATTCGTATTCTGTTTTCAATGTTCATGTTTTGGCAAAAAACTGAAAGCTAAAGTTTGACATCAGATTACTAATCGGGGTGAGGCCCCCACGTTGGTCATGTCGGTATCCGCCTTTTTATCGCTAAGATATTCTTATCTGACGCATAGTATGGGATACCGCTAATGTTGTACAAATAAACCTATTTTGATAGACCAATAAAAGTGGCTATTTTTTAATTACGCAAAGTTTCAGAATTTTGTTGAAATTAGTTTCAGAAATAATTCTTAAAACTTTTAAAATTTTTGTAGCTATGAATGAATGTGGATGAAGCAAGAGGTGTATGCAGGATAAAGTTGTGTGATATTTCATTCTTTGCCCATCCTTTCCGGAAATGGTATAGTGGTTATTTATTTCTGACCTATCTGTAGATAAATAAAATATTTTCATTAGTGCAAAATTTTCCTTATTGGGTACTACTAAACTTTTTGTATTTGCTCAAGTTCGCCTGAGTAATTCCCTATTTCAATAAATAACTTTTGCATATGTATCAATAGTAATTAACATCATTACAAATCTCAGTACTCGTCATTAAAACACATTTCATTGAAATCTGCTCTAAGACATCTTGTTTTTAGTTCATTATAAACTTTTAGTTGGAAAGCACACCAAATAAATTAGAGACCGTATAACTGTATACGTCATTTGGTTGTACGTATACACGTTTTGAGTTATTGAGCGCCCTTGAGGTGATTTTTAACAAAAACGGCGCTATACAATTCTTCTAAGAATTATTATTATAGATATCATCGATGCCATAATTCTATCTTTTTTTTTAGATTAAAGCCAGAAACGACTGATGTGACAGTAGCGGATTTTGATGGAGTACTGTTCCATATTTCAAATGTTAATGGAGATAAAACCAAAGTCAGAGTAAGTACCTATGCAAAATAGTTCTGTAAAATATTTAGATAAATATTAATTAAATAAATATTTAACTAAACACCGTGATTGTGACTTATGTCATAGTGGGTTTAGTTATTAATATAGTAATATTTGGGCAGGCAATTTATTGTTCCTATTAGATTTTAAAATGAAATTTAACTGACTATGTACACTTTTTTTCCAATTAGGCAATAAAATTTTATAAGTGAACTGATCCCACCTGATCTTTATTCTAGGATGAATTGTTTGAAAATGGAAAGGAATTGCTCTATTTCTTTTCTATTTTTTTATTAGACTTGACCAAAGTTCGTAGAAAATGCGTTTAACAAGGTTAGCTCAATCGGGCCTTTTTAAAAAAAACTCATCGGGCTGCTTTCGAAATATCGAACGCGTGACGTAGCTTGAAGTAAAACACTGCCACTTGTATTACAGTTAATTCAAATATCCCAGTGGAACGTGGACTGCAAGCTGCATCACAAATTTTTAGCCAATCACCGCTCTACCCCCTCGATGAGCTAACCTTGTTAAAAGCATTTTCTACGAACCTTGGGACTCAACCGTAAATATTACGAACAGAATATTACATAGAATAGAACGAAAGGTGAAGTTGATTCAACATTGGGTTTCTATTTCTATTGAGCGTTCTATGGCATAGAAAGCCTGTTCTCACTGATCTATTTAATAGATTCTATGAAATACATCATAGAATAGATAAGGTGGGAACTCAGCATTTCAAATATTACTAAATGTATGTTATTATTTTACAGGTTAGTATTTCACTCAAATTCTACAAACAATTGTTAGAACATGGAGCGGATGAGCTCTTGAAAAGGGTTTATGGATCTTTACTCACTGAAACTGAAACTGGTGAGCATTCATTGGTTCTACTTACAACATAGTATTTAACATAATTGCAAATTAAATCTGGTTGGGCACACAGGACTTGAATTGAATATTGTTCAGTTTGACTTCAATCACGGTGCCGGGCTCACCAAAGGGTGGACTTTTCTTTTTGGTGTTTTTTCCCTCAATAATTGTAATATTTGTGTATATTCATATTAATCTTGAGTTACCTCAAACTCCATCACATTAATTTTATGACCATCAGCACTATTTTTGTTTTTGACATTTGAACAGATCCTGTTAATCCACTGATCGGGAATTGTTCAGCTAATATATTGATCCTCACAAAAATTAAATGAAACAGCTGTTTGCTTAGTTAGCACACCTTGCTCTTCATTATATTTAATGAGGAGAGAGGTGTCGATTGGCAGTTCAAATTACAGCGACATTCGAATTAGCCTGTATGAATTATCAAGGTAGTATCATGTGTATGTACTTCAACGAAATTTTTCATTTGGTATGATAGTCCTCAAAGTACCCACCAAACATTTTTTGAATAAGCTTATTGAGTCCAGAACCACTCGCCATCGCCAACAAAACTTTATATTTTTATATAAGGGAAAAAACTTTATACTACCTCAATTTGGGAGGCGGGAATGGATACCGCTGCCCCGGAAACCTTTATTGGATAACCAACACCTCTGCCATAGGTCACCCCAAGTGGTTCGCTACGTTTGGTGATTTAGCAGGTGTGCCCGGGTTCATAGGGTGCGGTTTGTCTAGGTCTTGGAGGCGGATGACCAGGACATACTGAACCCCCATCCTACCCACCCCTTAAACCCTTTTCCTTCCCAGAACTCTCCACTTCTTCCTTTCCTTAAAAAAAATCCTCCACACAGCATCCCCAAAGATGACACAGGCCCTGAGGGAAATTATTTTCCTCAAGGCCTCCTGTGTGGAGCTCATGTAAAAAAAAAAAACACTACGAAACGAATGCTTCATTATCTATAGAACGATAAGCATTTAAAATTTGAAACACAGATGACACTTGCATGTTCGTTTTTCGTCTTTAAGCTGACATACTTCAGTGGTTTGAGTTTTAAGGCATAGCAATACGCCCCCGCCGGGCCGGTAGGGTTTGAGGCCAACGGGTTAAACACAGATTCTTAGCCAATTTAGTTTTTGATCAAATTGCAATCAGCCAACATTTCGGACAGCGTTGCAGTGTCCATCATCAGGGCAGAAACGTTGGCTAAAGTAGGAGGTAGCTCAACACGGCATAACACCCCAAAAACAAATAACGAAAATACTTTTGGCTGTGAAAATCTGAAAACGTAACCAAATTGCGATCAGCTTACAAGCATAACAATGTGATCATTACGCTTGACAGCGGATCAAAAGCTGAAAACGGTCTGAGAATTGAAGTTTATCGGGGACCATAAAGATGATAAATATTCGAAATATAATGGAATTTGACGACACCTTAATTCACACAATACTAAATTAATTTGACTCGTCATATAATTAAAGAACAATTGTATTCAAAGTCAGTATAAGACTGGTAGCGAATGTGATGGTGCGTCCTCTATGAATGGCAGATAAAGTGGTGGTGTATAAAAAATGACTGTCTAATTATTGCTATGAATCTTGTTTCTAAACAGAGTATTTTAATATGTTGTTTTGGCCCGCAGGGTACAACGTTTCGGTGTTGCTGGATTTGGAGGATATCCCCGATAATTGGGAGGAGGTGGTAAAGAAAGTGGGTCTCTTGAAGCGACACTGCTTTGCGTCCGTCTTCGAAAGGTACTTCAGTTTCCAGGAAGAGGGCCTGACCGGAAACAAGAGAGCTGTCATTAACTATAGGCAGGATGAAACACTGTAAGTTATTACTTATTACCTTTAACAGATTCCTATACCATAGTATAACTCTCTTAACCCTAGAGTAGTCGCGCCTTTCCAGGAAACGTGAGTGCTCGCGCGGGGAGCATTTTGCCGCCCATACTTAAAAAATTTTTTTGTTGCAAATAATAATTAAATACACTTGCAATGATTTTAAAACGATAGAGTAAAACATTAACTATCATAAAAAGAAACATTTAGTAAAGGTTTATACTTATTATTTGAAAAAAAAAGTCTTGGTAAATCTTGTGTAAAATTTCTTGAATTTTAGCGACTGCTTTATCTTAACCTTCATGAAAAAAAAAAAATTAAACTCAGTAACAAAATTGAACTCTTTCATCATCTACGACATGTATTTCAGCAAAACAGTCCTGACCCATCGTATAAAGTTCGTTTTTTTTTTTTTTTTTACGTGAGCTCCACACAGGAGGCCCTGAGGAAAATAAATTCCCTCAGGGCCTATGTCATCTTTGGGGATGCTGTGTGGAGGGTTTTTTTAAGGAAAGGAAGTTCTGGGAAGGAAAAAGGTTGGAGGGTAGGAATCTAGGGTTCAGTGTGTCCAGATCATTCGCCGCCAGATCCAAATCAAGATCAAATTTCTAAAACAAGGAAGTGAGGTATGTGGGGTCAGCTACTTGGACGTATGACCTTCACAAATGCATTGTGTACAAAATAACACGATTTTTTTTCCGCGGACGGCAATATGCTCATAGCGTGAGCACTCTAGGGTTAAGAAGCTTTCCGAGGGACTGAAAAAAAATCTTCGCGGGAAAACCTTATATGTGGGATAAATTGGGCCATTCAGTCTTCAAGGGACCGAAAAAACCAAACTTCTTAAGATGGTTTCACTCTGTACACTTTCCATGTTCCAGAGTGGTAGATACTTTCATCGCCCTGGTGAAAGATCACCATTCGGAAATTAAATGTTGCTTGAAATGGTTTTAGCTGAGATTGGTGACCAGATCTGAATAGCTAGACACTTCCCCACCTTCTTCCTCCTCACTGCCTTCAGTTTCACAACATACCACAATTTGGAATGCCATAGTCCCACTGGCTCCAGATGGTTGGTAGCAGTTGGAACTATTGTACGGTATTTACATAAAAACAATATTATCATAAAGCAATCAGAAACAGCTAAGAAATTAATGTAGTGTTCTATGGCCTGATTAATCATTGATGCATTGAATGCACATCAAAAGGGGAAAGATGGTAAACTTACTTATATTCAAAAAAGAAAAATAAAACAATTCAACTTTGTATAAACCACTTATATAATGCATAAATCCGACCAGTTTCGTAACAAATGTTCCTTCTTCAGGGAAAGCTTATAGGTACTTATATTCTTTCTTCAAACTTTGCAAAAACACTTTGTGGCATCATTTTTAATTAAATGAAAACAAATAACTTAAAACACCACTTAAGAGCGTTTAACCAGCCAGCGGCCGAAAATCCACATTTCTTCGAAAGTTGTTCTTACGATTGTACAGGGCGGTTTCAATGAGAAAGATTAATATTCTCCGTACCAGCTTTTTAAAATTATAACTCAATATCGATTTTATTTCAACCCAAAGTTGCTTTAATTTATATCTTCATCCAAAAATGCTGAAAGGCGTCGTGATAAAACTATTAAAGGGCAAAGTTCGGTTTAGGGGCGGCATTCCTAGATAATAAAACTAGTTATTTTTATACTAACTATGGGCCGGAAAATCCGAATCTGAAAGAATTAGGCGTCGGCAAGCAATATTAACTGAATTACACGACTTTAAAATTTTCTATACGCACACAGGAAAACAAGCCATTTTGAACGCATTCTGACACTACAAGTCATAGAAAAACAAGAAAGATGTTACACCACATAAAATTAAGTGTTGCCATTAAGCAATAATATCAATAACTAATTTAAGTAATTATTTTTTATAAATTTTACTCACTTTTGTATCACAAACCATGTTACATAAACCTAGCGTAGCCGCTAAACTACTTGAAAACTGGGATGTTTTCTTGCCTTGACGCGAGCAGGCGGTATAAAGGGGCACAAACCATGTTACACAAACCTAGCGTAGCCGCTAAACTACTTGAAAACTGGGATGTTTTCTTGCCTTGACGCGAGCAGGTGGTATAAAGGGGCACAAACCATGTTACACAAACCTAGCGTAGCCGCTAAACTACTTGAAAACTGGGATGTTTTTTTGCCGTGACGCGAGTAGGCGCTACGAAGGGGGCACTTTCTTTTCTATCACAAACCATGTTACACAAACTTAGCGTAGCCGCTAAACTACTTGAAAACTGGGAAGTTTTTTTGCCGTGACGCGAGTAGGCGCTACGAAGGGGGCACTTTCTTTTCTATCACAAACCATGTTACTAATGTGTTATGTGATGAATTATCATGTGAGGAAGTATCGTGTCGGAAAGTTTTACGTTATTGATATTATTGCTTAATGGCAACACTTAATTTTATGTGGTGTAATATCTTTGGTGTTTTTCTATGACTTGTAGTGTCAGAATGCGTTCAAAATGGCTTGTTTTCCTGTGTGTGTATAGAAAATTTTAAAGTCGTGTAATTCAGTTAATATTGCTTGCCGACGCCTAATTCTTTCAGATTCGGATTTTCCGGCCCATAATTAGTATAAAAAAAAAAAATTATCTAGGACTATCGCCCCTAAACCGAATTTTTTCCACTATTAAAATTATGTCCTTTTTGTAATTATTTTTTGATTATAAGTATTTAACATTTTGCAATAATGTCTAAGTTAAAAAAGAATGTAAAAATAATTGAAATATATTATTTTGTAAGTGCGCAAATTAATACACAAACGGACCAATTTTCGTCAAGAAACACATGTACGTATATATTTTTTAATGATTTTATTTAAACTAAAATTAAAATTCTAAAACATGCGATACCCAGATAATGTATTGATTTATTTTACTGCATGATCATATGATTTGAAATGGGTGTGGTATAATACTAAATCTTTTTTGAAAATTTAACAAATCTGCCAACGACCTATGGTGTAACCTCATTATACTAAAAATAAACATTTTTCTCAAAATTTAAAACATGCTAATGCTAGATAAAAGAACAATCTTTCGAAATCCATTTATAATTTTTTGTGGAAAAGAGTCAATACGTCTAAAATCTGATTTAAAAATGACATATTTCTGGTTTTCTCTGGTAATGCCCTCTTAAACTTTGTTTTTGAAACATGTCGATTAAATTGATTATAGTCGCAGGAAAGCAATACTGCTGTAACCGCCACTACCTATGAAAATACTTTTGAGGGTTTTGATGTGTGTACATCAGTTAAATGTATTGTTGACAAAACGGCTAGTTCTTCCAACGTCCGACGATATAGTGGTGTTTTTACAAAGTTATTTGTTTTCATTTAATTAGCTATATTCACTAAGCAATAATAACTTTGTGTGTTGTTTTCAGTTGCTAATTTATTTATCAATATTCCTCATAACACCTGTAGATCAATTTGGGAGGTGGGCATGGGGAACCAACCCTCTGTTATAGGTCAATTGGATTACAAGTGGTTCGCTACGTTTGGTGATTTAGCAGGGGTGTCCGGGTTTATTGGATGAGGTATGCTCAGGTCTTGGCAGCGGATGTGCCTTACCACCAGCTGAGTGGCGGGCTGGATAGGGAGAGGCCAGTTTGGAGACCTTTGACCTTTCCAGCTGGTCTCTCTCGACCTGCACCGCAGCGAGAGGGATGGATTCAAACATCCGTCACTCTTGGACACACTGACTCCTAGATTCTTACCCACCCCTCATATCCTTTTCCTAGAACTTTCTCTCCTTCCTTTCCTTAACCTTTTAAATACTAGGTCGTTAAAGAATTTGCGATACCCTTGGACTGGTATTTCAAATTCTCACACATATGCGTCATGTATAGATGACTCTCGTCTTTTAGGCACGTGATCGGTTGGCATGTATACATGACGCTCGTCTAAAAAGGGTTAAACAGGCCCTCCATACAGCTTTCCCTATGCTGAAATAGGCCCTGAGGGAAATTATTTTCCTCAGGTGTGTGATTAATGTTAAAAAATGTATATATATTTTTTTTTTAAAAGAAAGACAAACATTCCGGGTTATGAATAACCCAACAATGTTTCAAAATCTCCTACTACCACCACAGAAAGCCGAAAATGTTGCTTGTGTTGTGATGGAGGACTTAACCAGCCGAGGAATCGAACACGCGACGCTCGGGTGGGACCCAAGCACTATGCCCACTCAACCACTGACCAGTCATCATTACATTGTATAAAATGAAGTCGCTCAAAATGTATGTGCGCATAGATCTTTTAAACTATGCAACGGATTTTCATGGGGTTTTCACCAATAAATAGAGTGATTCAAGAGGAAGGTTTATATGTATAATACATGCTTATTATGGTAGAGAAAAGCCGAGAAATTCAAATATTCAATTCAGGCAGCTGGCAAGCGGGTGGCGTGGATTTTATAAAGGTTGGGTAATGGTGTTGTGTTTCATTAGCCACAGCAACATGTGGCCGGTTCTGCTAGTATATTTATAATTCCATCAAACTTCAATTTAAACACCCACGAAATATTTCATGCCGATATATTTTTCCGTTGCGGTGGATATCCACATTTTTATCTTCCATCTACAGAAGTCAATATCGGTGTAGGATGTCTGTACAATACCAAACCGGCTGTATTATCCGATTATAAGTGAACTGAATATATATCAGGGTGGCCACAGACCTGGAAAACCTGGAATTATCAGGGAATTTTACCAAACTTGGAATTGTCAGGGAATTTCAATTTTTTTTTTATAATATCAGGGAATTCCAAAAATAAAACTAAATTTTGGTTAATTTGCGATTTGTGAAACCCCAAAGTTGTGTTTTATTACTTTTACTTGTGACGTGTGTAAGTGTAACAAAAGATATGCCGACAAAGACAAACTAGATAGGTAGGTATTTTTTTATTATTATTTTCGTAATGTCCATGTGATATTTTTTTAGTATCTCTTCTAATGTTAATGTTTTTTTGTTTATTTGTCTATTTTTGTCTGGTCTTTTCATTTCTTCACAAATTGTCTTCAGGCGAAATATCATAAATTTGTATCAAGTGTATTTTGTTTTTAATAGATTTTATTGTTATGCAAAGAAATAATAAATGCTATAGATGACGGAATTCCCTTAATTATTTATCTAATGAACGATATCCCCTTATATCAAATTAAACACAACAGGGAAAAATGTAGAAACTGCCCTGGAAAACCTAGAATTATCAGGGAATTTTGAAATCCGTTTTTTTGTGGCCACCCTGTATATTTGATCGGTTAGTCGAGCGGTTCAAAGCGTCGGGTTCAATCCTAGCTATGACCTCCATCATTGCACGAACAACGTTTTCCCGCAAATTATTACAGTAGTAAGAAGAGTTCAAATATTGTCTGGTTGTTCATAACCTGGTGATGAAAAAATAACTTGTGAATATTTTTGTCAAATTGTTTCAGATACGTGGAGGCACAAAGTGACCGAGTCACAGTTGTATTTTCAACAATATTTAAGCATGAAGACGATGTGGTCATTGGGAAAGTATTTATGCAAGAGTTAAAAGAGGGAAGGAGAGCGTCCCACACGTCACCACAGGTAAATCATTCACTCAAATCCAACATATTTATTATATAATAGAGACCTTAAGCGGTAAAAAAGCATCATGTGAACAAACTAGTTCCGAGATGTGGGCTGTTAGCCCCTCGGGCCTTGAGCATTTGAACACTGTCAGAAGGTCAGCCGAGCGATTCTGTATCTTTTGTGGGATCGTTATTAGATAACTCCAACGCTCTTGAGGCGGTTTTTCGCAAAAACAGCGCTATATAAGTTATCCAAATTTATTATAACTATATTGTGTGATTTATACATATTTACTATCGCATATTTTAATTTAGATTGTTTTAAACACTAATTATTTATTCATTTAATATACATTGTACGTAGAAAAAGCAAATAACAGCCATAAAAATCACACAAATCTGACAGGAAATCACCTACGTTATCTAATAACGATCCCACAAAAGATATAGAAATGCTCGGAGACTATTTCCGCTTAAAATAAAATCCAAATAAATGGAATATTTCTGAATGTATTCGAAAACTCAAAACAGTTTTTGAAAAGTGCTGAAATACGCTTTCAAATTATATTACTTATATTAGAAATAAACATATAATTTTAATAAATTTAAAATAAATTATGAATGCAAACATTAATTTTTTTTTTAAATGGCTCACCTTCGTTTTTTCTAACTAAAATGTCTGTTTTAGTGATAGTGGCAAAAAATAAGAACATATACATATTTTCTTAGATAAATATATTACAAATGTCACTGTCACATCCAAAGATATTGAAACATAAGAGATGTGCTCTCAGCAGTTTTTACTTGGTGGGACTGTGTATCCTGGCGTCGCCGATATTGTTAACCAATTATTGCTGCCGATATTGTTGCACACAATTAAAAAAATCGCCGATATTGCAGCACACATTATAAAAATCAACTAAATGGACGAATTCTTTCCGTATTCAAACTATATTGTTAACCAATACTACTGCAAGTACCAATACAACAGTCGGGCAGTCAGCATAGCATATCTCTTGTATTTCAATATCTTTGGTCACATCACTTTTTAAAAGAAATTAATAAAAACTTCACAAAATTTCATAAATTTTTCTCAAATTGTACTCAAGTGTACATTTTAATTCTTCCGTGGTTAACTTTAGATTTTTAATACAAAGCGTGGTCTTTTCTCTTTCTAACACCATTTAAGTTTAGATCATATTTCTCGCCATGACAGTAAGGGAGACACTGCGATTTTTATGAGCAGTTCCCAAAAGCGCGAACAAATAATCCTGAGGGGTTAAACATTTTGTTCGGTTGTAGTGAGCATATGCTACACATTGAAAGTCAAATAAATTTATATGTAATAATGTATTTCAGTTAAGACAACACATTTTATGTATTTTAATCAATTCATTCATAAGTTTCTATAGAGTGCAATTAGTAGATGTAAAAGAAGAATAAAAATAATACTACTTTTCCATAAATCAATATGCACAATGCTGAAATAAAACTTTAACACCGTATTAATAAACGAATTTGCCAAGCGCCTGTTGCACAACAGTTTCAAAAGCACTCCCCACACGCACACTTCGGAGTGACCAAGTCCTGCGCCACTTCAGGCTGCCGCACAGAAAAGTAAAGACCGATAGTAAGATAACGGTTTACAGCGCAGTTCACTGTGAGACTTTTCTGAGCGGCGGCCTGAAGTGGCGCGGGACTCGGTCGTTCCGAAGTGTGCGTGTGGGGAGTGCTAATAAGTAATGGCCTACTTATATTGAGAGCGCGCTGTGAACCAATACTGTATATAGGCCTTCTACTGTCATCTGTGGTTTGAGATTTTAAAACAATTTTTGCTGTGAATGTAGTTGGATGTATGGCACGTAATTTGAATGGATTTGCACAAAAACAGTGCAATTGAGATAATAAGGGTTCAATTATATTAGATTGTATTTATGTATCCTTTATTTAATACATTCATTTTAACCAATTACATACAGTTGCCGATCATATTTCACTCTACTACCTACTGTTTCATATTAAGAATATTTTTTGTTTTACTAAACTTCCACCTTATGTAATTGTCATTGCATTTATTAACTCTATGTCATTGTATTTATTAACTGTATGTAAGAACATAGAAATAAATAAAAAAAAATAAAAAAATAATATTATAAATCTGTTTTAAATCTGCAGGTTCTGTTTTCTCACAAGGAGCCACCGTTAGAACTGTTAAACACAGATGCTATTGTGGGAGATAATATTGGTTATGTTACATTTGGTGAGTTTTTTAAAATATTTCTTATGTTCTTTCTGTAATCCCCGATGATTTGTTATTACAGTGGTACCTCGTCACACGAGTGCCCTAACGTACAAGATATTTGATACAGTGGTACCTCGACATACGAGTGCCCTAACATACAAGATATTTGAGATTCGCGCCATCGAGTGAGCGAAGTTTTGCTTTGAAATACAAGCAACATTTGAGATACTGACTGACAGCGTAAAAAAACCCTTTGCTTGTTATGACTGTTCATCTCCTCATAAGAGAGATTTGAAGAAACACATTCTTACTCACAGTGGAGAAAATCCTTTTTTCATGTTCCGTCTGCAAACAATCATTTACTCGAAAGGGATCTTCGATGAACGTATACTGATTCACAGCGGAGAAATTTTTTTTTCATGTTCCGACTGCGAAAAATCATTTTCTCAAAAGGGAAATTTGACGACACACATACTGATAAACAGTGGAGAAAAACCCTTTTCATGTTCCAACTGTAAAAAAATCGTTTAAACAAAAAAGTTCTCTCACAAACCAAATGTTGACTCATAGCGTAAAAAACCTTTTGCTTGTTATATGTACGTATTCATCTTCTCATAAGGGAGATTTTGGGGGCTGGAACGGATTAATGGCATTTCAATTAATTTCAATGGGGAAACGAGAAGATTGAGATTCGAGCAAATTGACATACAAGCAAGGCTATACGGAATGAATTAAACTCGTATAACATTGGTAAAGAGTGCCTTACTTATCCATTTCGATATTCGATTAAATAATCAATCAAGTATTTAAATCAATTTTTAAAAAACACTCCCGCCTAAAGAGTTCCACCGAAGAGTACCACCAAAGTTCGTGAGAAATCACTATCTACATATCGTCGCATTAATTCGTAGAATGCTTAACCACCAAATGTCAAATTTTACAGGAGGCACCAAAAACCTCGTAGTAAAAAAAAATGAAAGACGGGTCATTGTTTTTATTTATTTTCCGAACATATAATATATTTCGAAATTTATTTTCAATCATTTAACTTTCGGTTTTTATGTAAACTTCCTAACGGAGTTACATAAAAACATTTACATTTACAGCAAAGCATTTGACAGGGTTAATCATGATCTCTTGTTAAAAAAACTTCACAAATTAGGAATAGTAGGGTATTTATACGAGTGGTTTAAAAGTTATTTAAGTAACAGGCAATTAGCCGTTAAAATTGAAGGCTTTACTTCATATAAATTTATCGCTACCAGCGGCGTTCCACAAGGGTCACATTTGGGACCAATTTTATTTTTGATATTTGTGAATGATGTTCTTACTATTTTTAACGATGTCCAAGTTTTAATGTTTGCGGACGATATGAAAATATATAAAGCTATAAGAAATATTAATGACTGTCAAACATTGTCTAATAATTTGTTTAAACTTTTTGTTTGGTGCCAAGAGAACTATCTACAACTAAATTTAAGTAAATGTCTTATTATGAGATTTCATAGAATAAAAAATCCAATAATTTATGAGTACTCCATTAATGATGTAGTGCTAACAGCTGTAACCGAGGTGAATGATTTAGGTGTAAACTTTGATCAAAAACTGAAATTTATAAATCATATTGAAATTACATCAAATAAAGCTTTGAAAATGTTGGGTTTCGTAATAAGAATTTGCAGTCAATTTAAAAATATTCAAACCATTAAAAATTTGTACATGTCATTGGTAAGGAGTCAAATCGAGTACAACTCGACAGTATGGGCACCTAGTTATGCTAAGCATTCACTCACGATAGAAAGAATTCAAAATAAATTCTTAAGATATATTAATTTCAGAATGGGTATCACAAGTGAATGTATCAACTATGATTATCTACTATGTCAACTTAATTTATTAAAATTGTCCGAACGCAGAATAGTATATGACCTAACATGTTTAAATAAAATCATAAATTCAGTAATTGACAGCCCTGAACTATTAAACTTGATTTCCTTCCATATACCTCGCAATTCAACATCGAGGCAGTATCTACCATTCTATTGTGACAACTCCAACACAGAATCACAATTGTATACCCCCATTCGCCGTATACAAAATTTGGGTAATGACTATAAAGATGTTGTTGATATATTTAACACATCATTCACTAAATACAAACAAGTCTTAGTAGAATTTATATCTAAAAGAAGAACAACAAATTTAATTAATCCAACTGAATAGCTCTGCTTCGAATCATTTCACGTGTACTTTACTTTTCTCAGTCTACATCTTTTTCCATCTTGCATGGTGGAGTATTTTGTTTTTATTTCAATTTGTTTTTTATTGTATTTTTGTTTTAGATTTGGTTATGATTTTGATTTTGTTTTTGTTTTGTTTATGTATTTGTTTTTTTGTTTTTTTAAATTTTGTTATGCTTATTTAAATTTAGATGTTCTTTGTAAAAAAAAAAATGCATGTAAAAGCCCAGCCGGGCGTGAAATTCAATAAATAAATAAATAAATAAAAACCGAGAATGGAGATACGTATTTTACAAAGATAGCTACGTACTTTTCTGTGAACAGTTTTATGAACAACTAGCTGAAGACTTGGGAGATAGGAATTTTACATTAAAAAAATAAAACAACAATACAGAACTGCAATATTTATTTTATGAATTACTCGCTAACATCCTAATTGACTTTTATATTTAGTCTCAGTATGTAAGAATAACAGGATAAATATAATAGTACTTAATACACAAAGCATAACAGCACAATACTAATACTATGAATAATTTTGAAGTTAAATAATAAGACCTGAAATGGTAAATAAAATAAAGTATGTGGAGTTAGGAGTTTCGAAGTATTCGCAAGCAAAAATGGCACCATGGTGTTACGCAGTTTCCTAATTTGTGTTTATCTAAAAAGATATATATTTTTTAAATTTGCGAGTTTTACTAGTCGATGCGGGACTAATTTTAACACCAAATGGCATTAAAAACATATTCGAAAAATTTGGAGTTACGCAGTCTACGAATTAATGCGAGATATGTATTATTTATTTGTATATTTTTCCTTCTGTCTTTCCCATGAAGGAATATTATTACTATTATTTTTTTTAGATTTTAGGGGTAAATAAGCAATGATGATACCATGTCATCACAAGCAAATAACGGATATTGTTACTATTATTAGGTGACATGTCATTGTTTCTGCATCCTTCAAATCTAAATACTCCTTAAACCACAGGGGCCGACAAGAAACTTTAATAAATAAAAAGACATTTTAGAAAGTCAAATCTTGGATTGGGGATGCCATAATCCCACGGCCCCAGATGGTTGTGTGCATTTAGGACGCTTGTACAGTTTTCACATTAAAAAAATATATATATATATATACAGTATTCTCTCAATAATCCGCTACCCCAAAAACTGGACAAGTGTCAAACTAGTGAAAGGTGAGGATTGTTGTCATCAGGGCGTTGAAAATTAATAAATAATAAATAACTGCAGATATATTAGTATATAATATTATAATACTCGTATATAATGGGCATATTATACGTTTCAATTCTGCCTCGCAATTAGGTTGAAGATACCAAATTGCACCGTGTAAACAAGACATTGAATGTTTCTATGTCATTGCGCGTCATCTTTCAACCGTATTGAAAATATTCATATTTGAAAGGGTGTGCTGTTTACACGTACTTGACAGAAGTGGACCATTGAATCACATTGCTGTCATAGAGTTTAGAATGTCTTCGAAACGGGAATTATATCCCTCTGATTTAATTTAATGTTACTTTAAGAACTATCCAAGCCTGTGGAACATTAAATCAGAGGGATATAATTCCCGTTTCGAAGACATTATTCAAATCGCATCAATGTGGTTGAAGTGTGTAATATCGCCATTAGTTGTTGAATAAATAATCGAGCGGTGAATTACTGAGAGTGGTTTGTATAAGATTTTCCTACAAGAGAGGTTTTTCCTGTTCCCTTGGGTTGCCCTGAAATTAAATACACTGGAAGATTTTCCATCAACATAAACCCAATCTTACTCATTTTTGTTTATATTTTAGTTCTGTTCCCGCGTCACACATGTGCCGACGCCAAGGACAACACAATAGACTTACTGCACATGTTCCGAGACTACCTCCATTATCACATCAAGTGCTCCAAGGCGTACATACACTCGCGGATGCGCGCCAAGACCCAGGACTTCCTGAAGGTGCTCAACAGGGCAAGGCCCGAACCCAAGAATGTTGAGAAGAAGACCATCTCGTAAGTTACCTCATTCTATTCATAATAAATAAATGACTGTAGCTAGACCTCGATAAAGGTTAGGTTAGAGTTGAGGTTACCCCACCGTTTTCCCAACGGCATATAAAGGAAACATACGAGGGTTGTCCCAGAAGTACCCGACCTGACGTACTTCTGGTGGTTGTTGCTTTAAAAAATTTCTATGGTAGAAAGTACCAACCTTATAAAGCTTAAGTTTCAAGGCTCTATGTTGTTTAGTATTTATTTGGCAGCCATCAACAGTGAACGCTCTCAGTGAATTTGTAATCATGGAAAAAATTGGTCATCATTATGTGATACAATCACGGGCGTAGCCAGGTTTTAGTTTCGGGGAGGGTTCAAGAAAATAAAACTACTGAAAGTGCAAAACTCGTGTCGGGGGGGGGGGGGGGGGGGTATTGTTGGACTTTGAAAATTTTTATTTTCTATGAAAACACTTATTTTTTTTGTTTTCAATAAAATTAAAGTAATAAATGTGTATCGAAAATGAAACTTTTCAAAACAAAATACATAATAAACGTTGGTAGTACATGTTAAAACATTTTAAGCACTCAAATTATTCTAATAATCACATTTATGCTGACTGACTGTAACACTAATCACAATACACTAACACCTGTCTGTAACACTAATCCTGATATATGTTTATTTAACACTTGTTGCTAAGTAAAATAATAATTTCAAAGTACGTATACACTTACCACTGATTAGAAACGGAATTCCAAAAAAAATCAACCGCATTCACCGAAAAAACGGATCTTAAAAGTTAAATTATTTTATTTCTTTCAGAGGTCCCCATTTATCTTTTTAGATACATAATATCATTTTGAGATGTCAGTGTTACAAATAACATTCTCTTAACTCTCCTTATTTTAATATTTTAACTCTTCGGGGGGGGTTTGAACCCCCAAAACCCCCCCCCTGGCTACGCCCATGGATACAATACTTTCATTTGAAAGGTCTAGAGGTCCAACCAATATCAAAACCAAGCTAGATTCTATTCTGGGGGAGTCTGCTCCTTCGTTTACAAAAGTAAAATTTTGGGTGGCAGAGTTTAAAAGAGGCCGTACAAGCTGCCAAGATGCACATCGCGGTGGTCGACCAAATGAGGTGACCATGCCATAAATTGCAAAGAAAATCTACAAAATGGTATTGAATGACCGTCGATTGAAAGTGCGCAAGCTGGCAGACATGGGTAGGAATTTCAAAAAGTGCTGTATAACGCATATTGACTGAAAATTTGAACATTTGCTCATAATGGAACAAAAACAGCATTAAGAATGTTTCAATTGAGTGTTTGGCGATGTTTCACAGCAATAAAGCCGAGTTTTTGCGTCGATTCATAACCATGGATGAAACATGGATCCATCACTTCACACTTGACATGAAGGAATAGTCAAAACAATGGACTAAGAGTGGAGAATCGGCTGCAAAAAAAGCAAACACAGTTCCATCTACAGGCAAGGTCATGGCATCAGTTTCTTGGGATGCTCATGGGATAATTTTTATTCATTATCTTCAAAAAGAAAAAACAATCAATGGCGAGTATTATGCGAACTTGTTGCAGCGTTTGAGTGATGAAATAAAGAGAAAACAGCCGCATTTGGCGAAAATGAAAGTGTTGTTTCATCAAGACAATGCATCAGTTCACACATCCGTTATCCCGATGGCCAAAATCAATGAATTAAAGTTCGTATTACTTCCTCACATACCCTATTAGCCAGATTTAACCCCCTCGGATTATTTTATTTTTCCAAACCTGAAAAAATGGCTCAGTGGTAAAAGATTTGCCAACAACGAAGAGGTGGAATATGTGGTTGATGGCTATTTTGAGGGGCTCGATGGTTCTCACTATAAACAGGGTATCGAAGCTGTTGAACAATGGAAAAAGTGTGTTGAGCTGAAAGGAGACTATGTTCATAAAACTCAAAAAAAATTCTCAAATTTTTTGTGTTTTCTGTGTTAGGTCGGGTACTTTTGGGACAACCCTCGTATTGTTTACCACTACTTTAAATTACTAGACCCACGGCTGTCCCTGCGTGCAATTTCTTGGAAGGAGTGTAATAGCCCATTCACATGATTCATTTATTGTTCATTTCGTGATTTCATTCCGCCTCTTTCCCTCGAAATGAACCGTGTGAACACGAAAGTGAATAGAGACAATGCCGAATGAAGCATTCCAACAATGTAGGAATGCTTCCTTCGGCACTGTTCACTCGCAACCGGAATTTAACATCACGTGACGCGAATGATGTGTGTGAACACTCAAGTGAACAGTCTTTCACTCGCAAATCAGTCGGCCGAAATGTTATGGCGTGAGGACGAGTAGCCGGAGCGGCTTAAACGTCAAAATGCTCCGTTTAGATCGCTTTTCGAAATAACTCCTACACGTCTCATAGAAATCGTTGTTTCTCCCTTACTATCATAGTGAAAAATATGATCTAAACAGTATTGGAAAGAGAAAATAATGCTCTATATATTCAATATAACAATTAACCACAAAAGAATACGAATGTACACTTCTATGGAACCAAAGTTTCTGATCGAATTTGAAAAAAAAAATTATGAAACATTGTGAATTTTTTATCAATTATTTTTATATGAAATGACAAAAAAGTGAGGTGACAGAAACATTTATAATTTATTTGTCTAACAAAATGAGTGTGTGTTTTTATATATATTTTTTGTTACCAGTAATTTTAGTTAGAATAAAAGCAAGTAGAGCCATTTTTTAAACTTTTAAAAGTTTACATTAAAAATTATTCTATTTAAAAAATTACGTGGTTATTTCTAATAATAAATTTTGAAAGCATATTTCATCACCTTTCCAAAACAGTTTTTAGTTTTTGGATACGTTAATAAATATTCCATTTATATGGATTTTATTGCAAGCCGAGGCCTATTTTGGAATAAACATGGTGCAAAAATACTGGTAGACATCAGTTTTCAGGTTATTATTTAACCATATGTTCATTTTATGATGGTGAAATTTATTTACTGTTTACAAGAATCGCCAATTTCTCGTAATTTAGTTTGACGTTATCGGAAATGTCAATTGAAATCGTAAATATTCCCGAACTTAGCCGTCAGCGCCGGACGAATTTCAATGCGCGCCGCGACTACGCTCGACGACTTCGTAGCGAGAATGTCGAGTGAACTCTTCCTTCGAAGGAACCGTCTGAACACTCGGTGAAACGAGAATGGAACATTTCATCGAGTAAACCTTCATCCGAGTGAACCTTGTGACTTCAGCATTAGTAACAGTTGCTTTCAGGTTGGTTTAGTCCAGACACAATAAAAAATGAGACAGGCCACTGTTATTTTTTGCACCATTGCTTTTTTAATTATAATAGTTATAAATTATAATTCCAAGTTTTTCCATCTGGGCGTTGGCGATCCTCATTATACAACGGAAATCTGGAGAAATCAAACCCAAAGTGCAGGATTAACCCATTAAAACCTTAAGATAAGGAAAAATATTAAATCCTATCCAGGATAGAAACCACCATCCCATCCCAAGGCAGTGCCTCTTAAGTAGGGGGATACCATGGTTTCCAGCATCCAACACTCTTCCAGAGGCAAAGGTGTGCCGACTGCTCGGATTTTCCCTAAAAGCATTATGTAACTAAATTTGTCCGACTCCTGGCGGAGCGGTCTCTCTTCCCAAACTGTTGAAAGAGATGCGTGACATATCAAAAGTGGGCGGCTGACAAATGTCTCTCGCCATGCACAGAAAGGGAATGGTTTAGTAATTCGCTAGCGCTCGTTGGTGACTTTCCACTTCGCACCTTTCCTTTCTGGATAACTCCAGGAATCGTTTTATTTTTATTTGGTTCTAACCATAATCTAACTCTGAAGACCTATTCAAATTACATAAGCATTAAAACCCCTAAATAACCCTTTCGATGCGTAAATCAACTACTGTTCGTGATTTCTAAACATTACCTTTGA
This sequence comes from Limnephilus marmoratus, assembly GCA_917880885.1. Lineage (NCBI taxonomy): Eukaryota > Metazoa > Arthropoda > Insecta > Trichoptera > Limnephilidae > Limnephilus > Limnephilus marmoratus. Next base: position 20,527,173 of record OU862908.1, read on the forward strand.
ATGTGTAAAACGATTGAAGTTGCTCAACGCTCTAGACATATTTACGATTCGTGGGCGGGCTTCTCCTACATGAAACTACTGAATAGTAACATTCCCAATAATGTGGCTTGAAGGGTTTTACCAAAACACAGTTGATGCGTATTATGTGTGTTTTATAATGGTTATTTGTTTTGTTTCAGGGGGAGATTATTTATAAGAAAGGATTGATGCACAGAGAGTTCATCGTGTACAAATGTTTTGATTTCCACCTTTGTTCACCAAAAGGCTTTACAAACCAACTCTTCAATGGTATGAATGGAAGTTAATTGTAGTATTTTTCCTAACTATGTATAAATTGTTTGTTAGATGATGCTCAAAAAGGTTTCTTAGAACCTGAATGAAGAATTTCATCATATTTAAAAACATAATAAATATTGACTTGAATATCATTTTTACACAACAGAATCATATTCAGTCAGGTAACGATACGATTTTTTATATCTGTTTTTTTTTTATTATTCATTTTGATTGATTTGTAAAAGATAAATAGCTTATGTATGTTGAAATATGTATTCATGAAATATCACCATATTGTTAAATACATACTTTAATTTTGTGATTTTGCAATAAACTACATAAAACTCCGATTATGTTATGAACAGGTTTATAATGATGTTTATTTTTAGACAGGTTAATATTTTATTCGTCAAATATCTATTATATTATATTATATTAAAATGCCAGCTTGGCTAGCAAACGGCAAAATTATACTTTCGTACTGAGGCCAGTTATAGCTAAAGAAAAAGTGAACACGTGCATTCGGCGGGTCTCCTGCGCACAAAATATTTTGTTTAAAAATACCTTTGTTCAAATAATGTTTTCCATCAGCCACGAAAAGCTAAAACATTTTGGCCTAATGTTTCAATATTTAACATATAACATTTCAATATTTTGTGTAAATGTTAATAAAACTAAACATTTGCGCAGGACCCGTCTTTATGCTTTCATTTGCTAATAAAATTCATTGCTAAATAAAAATAATTATTTTGTGCTCACAGCTGACAATATTCATTACTGCTTACTTCTTTTTTAAACTTAGCTGTTTTCTTCAATGTGTATAGAAGACTGGTTTTAAATGTGGTCAATAAATAAAATACAGACCAATATTATTTTATGAGGGAAAAAACTTTTCACACTTTTTTTTATAAATTGGTTGAGCAGTAAACCTCTGAATGGATCTGGGTTCAAGTTCTGGCCTCATTCGAAGAATGGTTACAACAAAATTATTTGTCCATGCATGATATTAACTTATTAGATGAATAATATGTACTTGTAAATCGAAATTCATTCTACTTCCGCAAGTACATGGTTGAGTTTAAAATACAGATGGCTAATTGGCTCTTACATTATTATTACCACATGAATGTATTCTATCTATTTATATACTTCACTATGCATTTGTCAATTCTTATTGTAAAAAATATGTAAATGTAAATTATTATTCTGCAGTTGCTAAAAATCACACGAAGAGATAATATCTACACACGAATATGGTTATCCTGGGATAGTCATGATTATGTGTAATAAAACGAGTATATTTTCTAATGTGTAGTTAATATAAGCTTATTTTTATTAGTAGTTTAGAGAAAGTGGTAAATTATCTGCGTCGGGACTATTTTGCCAACATATTTACAACATTAATTATGGACCTTCATATCTTTAAATAAATCTTTATTGCCGGGGAGGGATTTGTTTAAATATTACATTAATCAAAGGTATTCATAGTTAATTATTATTTTATTCATAATTATTATAACTTATCAAAATTACATTCTTTTCATGTCATTAGTCCATAATATATAAAATAAACGGTATTTTGCCTAATTATAGGAAAGCTGAAATTCTAGCAAACTTTAGAGTTACGGAATAATGTATCTATGTGCAAAAGTAGCTGGCTTCCTGACTTCCTTCTATTACTTAGAGCCCTTGTGCGCTACTTACTTGAGACCATGGTCACCAGGAGAATACACAATTGGAGTACTCATCAGATGACATGACCAGCTGGTTGCCGAGCACACCACCGCTGTACTGTCGTGGTAAGTAAAAACACATGCTTTCTGACTCTCAAGGAAGATACTATGTTTTTACTTACCACAGCAGCGTAGTACCCAATCGCCTAATCATCTAATGCGCAAGGGGTTTAATGTAATACAAAGTAACATCCTAACTTTAAGTTCACAAGCTTGGCTCCAACCCTATTACTGGTAATGCATCATGACAACTTTACATCTCCGGCAATTGAAGTAATCTATTGACGTAATGCATTCATTTTGCATTCCCCTTTATAATAAATATGATATTAACTTTGATAACTTTGCCATCTTCGTAGGTGTTGTTTAATAACATTTTTCAGAATTCACTTACATAATCAAAGTTAATGAATGTCTTCAATCTGTTACTCTAATTTTTAATTTCCGTTGGTATTATGTTCAATTTGGGCAAGAAATTTTCTTAGTCCTTTAGCTAGTAAATCTTTTACCGAAATGAAAGTAGTTTGGCCAAAATCAGAGATTGCATTTCTTGTCCTTCATTAATAGCCACGAACAAAGTTCACGCTTACTATTTATGTTCTGTTTCATTGCATAGCTGACAATTAATTGCTTTAAATATTATTTTAGTTTATTTTTTTAAACTATTTTTAAGTCTTTTTGAGTCACGGATCTAGTATTTTACTTTAGAAATTCTTTGGTTTTAATAACATTAAATTATGTCTGATGTTTTATATCTTGATTTTAATACATTTAAGGTGAAATATTTAATAAATAAATATAAATATTACTAAAAAATTGTGTTATTACTAAAGAGGTCAAAATTAAAGATGATTCTGGCTGCCCCAATCCATTTGTGTTATGTTAAAGTCAATGTTAGTGGCCTAGCAAATGATGTATACATCCTATTCTAGGATAAATTTTTCTATGTGGGACTTTGTATCACCAACTATCCCAACACGCGGCACATTCAGACACAATGTTTTTGGCTTTAAAGGGCAAGTATGAGAACTAAAAATAATTGCAATAAGGAACTCCAGTAAAAAATATTATGACTTTAAAAAAATATGTTCATGCAGATCAATAAACGCTGATTCTGAATATACAAGTTTTTTTTATAATATTAAACGTAGTGTTCGTAAAAAAATATTAAAAAGTGCATTTTTTAACGTCTCGTTAAAATACACTGTAAAGTTGGTACGATTGAATGGTTAGTGCTGACGTCACGCGTCACCAGTCATTGTATCACAATGTATTGAAATCAATTGACATGTAGGTATGGCACAAGCCATCAGTATTAACAACATTTCATGTTATTCTTTATTTCGTATTGTTTATAGAGATTTAGTTGTAGTGTTTATTGAAACAATATTTAAGCCTAAATAATTCAGTATCAAAAATAGAGGTATCTCTATTAGTTTATCTCTATTATTTAAAATATTGAAAAACTACTGCACAAAAAAAATAATGAATGAAAATAGTAATGCTTCTTCTAGGGAGAATACTTCGAACAACGGAACAACGGATTTCAAAATGGCGGCAGTAGATCAGCTGATTGCCCAATCCCATACTAATTTTTCGGGAGTGATGACGTCACACGATTTACCATATTTCCGGGGGTCTCGAAAAATTAAAACTTTGACAATTATTTTAACTATTAAAACTAACTCTAAAAATAAAAACAAAAACGCAGTTATTTAAGTTAGAAGGTCATTATTCATAAAAAAAAAAAAAAAAAAATTGGACTGGAGTTCTCTATTATTGTATCAATTTATAGGCAAGGAGTGATCTACCCTTTAAAACAGTTTGAAAGTCATCAAATTCGTAAATGATATGTGTGGTCCAGAAATCCAAGATTGCAAATGTTCCACTTCGAGTTCCCCGGCAGGTTTTTATGCCTTCAGACAAATCACCTTGTTCATTTTCTTCTCCAAACGTTTTATTTTCAGAATTTTGAGTTTATAAGCTCGGCAATATCTCCTTCAGAAATGGGTAATTTTGTGTACACAATAAATACTGTAAAACTGCCAAAAAATTATTTCACAAAAATCAACTCAAAACTTCTCACTAAATGAAATCCTAATATCCTTTTTTTTATAAATTGTGAACTGAATTAACTTTCTCACCACATTAAAAAAAAAATAAAGTAGGTCTGCATTAAAATATTATTTATCATGACTTTGTAATATGTATTTCTCAAAGAAAATAGACAAAGCAGCGCACAATGCCGCCATCGGAGCCCACTGACTCAGCGCAGTACATGCATAAACTCTGGCGGTAATTCCATCAGAAATACATTTTTTTGTAAATGAAGAAAGCATTTCGGACTCAATCTTGTAGATGTCGCTAGCATGACTAAACGATGAAGGTTTTTATCAAGATTCCGCACATTTATGATAGTACAAATGACAGTAGTGACATTGATACTTCATGGATCTCTAGTTCGACAGCCGCGTATAGGGATAGTTGCCAATGGATCACCTATGCCCTATGCTACATCCGCAGAGATCAGGATAATTATGGTAAACGAAAAAAACGCAACAGGCTGAAATTTTAAGCCTTGATTGCTTTTAAAAGCTAACACTGAAGGGATACACCTACATAATATTTATAATTTTACATAATAATAATATTATTATGTTATTTGTGCATCTGAACATCTAGACTTGCTGCAAGTCCGAAATCTGGACCCCGGGCAAAGTGCCCAGGTAGTCAATACCCCAACAATTATGTTATAATATTAAATAATTCACATACAGAAGGAGAAATTTTGAGTATCACCAATTCATCGCTTTAAATTACTTATCTAAGACATTACTCCTAACTGCAGTGATATAAACAAAGACAAAAAATCTTCCCCATTCATAGTTCAGCACAATATCTGCCCCGGCTCATTAGACCTCTGCTTGGACATCTTCACTAATGCAGCTATCTTACTGCTGAAACTGACAGACGGCTTCTTGAGATTATGATTATCCAGTTCCTGTGGGCCATTCAGATGTTTGGTAGATTTATATGAATTGTCATCCGAACCTGAAAAATCAAATATAATGATGTTTTCTTTAGGTACATATTATGGCAGGAATCAAACCTGAATCTCCACTGAAAGGTGTAAACTCCGTAAGTAAGTACTAGTGCAAAAGAAAATAGTTTATTTTTGGTTGTCTGCACAGATATGTTTGTTCATCCAATTTGTGAACAGAAGGGATACTACAGCATTACAACACAAAGTATACAATTTGTAATATTACTTGGAACGGGAGATGTGATGGAACTTATTAAGGAGGCACTTTGTTGTTCTCTCTCACTGTCGGTGTCTGATTTAAACTCCGCCCGCACCAAATCCAGTGCTACCAATAAAGTAAAACTGTATGAGAATTTTTTATAGCAAATTTTATGACCATTCAACATCGAGATCGGTTGAGGGAGACCTAACCTAACCTAGACCAGCCGGTCTCTCTCGACCCATCGCCTTGAATCTCAGTGGGATGGATGGATTCATACATTCCTAGACACATTGACCCCCAGATTTCTACTCACCCCTCATACCTTTTTCCTTCCCAGAACTTCCTTTCCCTAAATTGACCCTCCATACAGCATCCCCAAAGATGACGTAGGCCCTGAAGGAATTTTTTTTCCTCAGGGATTTCTGTGTGGAGCCAATGTGAAAAAAAAAATTACATTTGCAAAATATAAAATTTGATAAAATTTCATTGAAGCACAGGTTATATGTATACGTAATGTAATACATTCAGTTTTTGAAAGGATGACAAGAAACGGGTGAGATGTTATCATTTTGCAAATTTTTACAGGTCTCCTTCCTTTCACAGAGATATAACATTTTATCTATTGATTTCGATGGTGCAATGGTCATAACAACAGCTTATTTTCAGAATAACTAAGTCAAAAAAACCAACATATTATAATGGTTGACTCTCCTTTTGATCTACTAAACATGTCACATATTCCAGGGAGTCGAGTCTTGTTCAGGTAAAATGAAGGATATGTGGGATATTTCAATCTAAAAACAACTTTTGCAACAGCTTCGTACAGACGAGCCGCACAACGCATGTGAGCTGCTCCCAACTAGTAAATAATAAGTATTCGGGCCTTTCCATCTGTGTTGCACAGCCCGTCTGTACCCTGAACTAATCCTATAAATATGATGTAATGTGCAAAAATAGAACACATGAAAATAATGTGGTTTAATCACCTGCCTTAAGGTCAATCATGTCCATTTGAGAATTTTGTATTCTTTCTAACTGCTCTCGGAACTTCTTTGTGATGACTCTGCGTTGGTAATCTGCTTCTATCTGTTGTTTGGTGCGGGGTACTCTAAATTTTATACAACAACACAGTGCGATAACTGAAAAACAAACATAGAAATTCAATAGTAATGTGTAAAAGTTTCTCTTTCAGAAACAATTTTTTTTTTTTACATATATAGAAACATTTTTTTTTATATAATATGTTACTGTAAAAGCCCGAACTATGGTAAATCTTAAGATTTTCCAGTAAATCCTAAGATTTACCAACTCTTGATGGTAAAAGTCCGAACCGTTCTATAATCATCGTTCACCAACCTAACCTAACCTAACATGTACTAAATTCTAATGGTAAAAGCCCGAAAAAATCGTTTATAATATTTAAATAAGAAACGATTTTTTTGGGTTTTTACCATTAGAATTTAGTACATGTTAGGTTAGGTTAGGTTGGTGAACGATGATTATAGAACAGTTCGGACTTTTACCAGTAAGAGTTGGTAAATCTTAGGATTTACCGGAAAATCTTAGGATTTACCAATATTCGGGCTTTTACGGTAACATATACACAAATAAGGTTGTGTGCCCAATACTTTCTAATCAATTCGTTACAAGAAGTTGTGCCTAATTAGTAAACCAACACAAATCTTTAGGTTGTGCAATTAAGTTGATTGGAAATTTAATTTAACACATAAACATGCTGTTTTCAAAAGTAATTTAAAAATAAAATGTATTATGTATACTTAAAGCTGTAAATCCAGTCAAAGCGAGAAATATGATTTGCCAAGCCCGAAAATTTCCGAATATTGTTTGTTCGAGCCACTCCGGTTCCTTTGCATTTTTAATCATTTCGTCCATCACGGCATCCATTTTTAGATGGTTCAATTAAGATTATGTGTGGATTACAAATGAATTAAACAAAAACAGGCTTTGTCTTACCATCCAAACTCAACAATATTATCAGTCTACTAAACCTAACTAATCATGGATAATTAAGGGAGTGGTAAGCCACACCTCAATACCACCCCATATTACAGTCACACCCATTTAAAAATATAATAAGTGAACCTATTATATACTTACCAATACCCACAAACTAACTTATTGCAAATCTAAGAAAGAAGAGATGGTAAATAATGCTTACTTATTCAGAAAATATTAATGTGATTGGGGTTCAATGATTGTAGAAATTAAAATTTCAATGACATGATATTTTGTAATTCCCGCTCATTCCCAGGGTTGCAATGATAAAAAATATTACCCAATAAATATTCCACCGCCCACACTCTAGCATAAAGACACATCCACATTCTATCAACCATTTAAAAAAAATTGTTATTGTAAAGTTTAGTGGTAGTTAGCGGGCAGAGCATAGGTATTAGCAGATATTGATATACACGCCATTCCAATGCGTGCTTCAAAATATACAACAATCTTGTCTTATCTCAAATTGTCTCTAATCTTTTGTCAAACGAGTTGGCGGGTGGCTGTGAGAATTTTTTTTATCCCATAAAGATAATCTATTTTGATATACGGTAAAGATAATCATACGTAAAACTGACGCCCGAGTTTAAACTAGCTGTAATATTTTATTTAGTTATTTGATTTGAATAAACCGATTGGTATTATATTTTTACAAACAAATGACATAAGAAATACAACAATTTGTGTATATAATATATGTATATACATTTATATATATATATATATTTTTTTTACACGAGCTCCACACAGGAGGCCCTATGTCATCTTTGTGGATGTCGTGTGTATGGTTTTTTTAGGAAGAAGGAGAGGAGAATTTTGGAGAGGAAAAGGGTTTAAGGGGTGGGTAGGAATCTGGGGTTCAGTGTGTCCTGGTCATCCGCCTCCAAGACTTAGACAAACCTCACCCCATGAACCCGGGCACCCCTGCTAAATCACCAAACATAGCGAACCACTTAGGGTGACCTATGGCAGAGGTGTTGGTTATCCAATAAAGGTTCCCGGGGCGGTGGTCATTTTCAACATTTTGTACGATCGAGATAAACCTTACCTAACCAACCAACCATCCCGTCGTTTCTCGATAGGGGTAGACAGAGAAGATAGACCGCCATACAACTTTGTCTCGGCACACTTCACATTATACCGTATCATACATACTTTCCTATCATTCTGACTCTTGATACGATTCAACTCGAGTATTTGATTTACTTGATCGTGTCATGTTTTCTTCTGTTTGGTACACTTTGTCTGACAGTGTTAAAAATGAGGAGTTCCGGAAATAATGCATGGCTGATGTAAGGATACCTAATGCATGTGTCACACAACTATAAAAGATCATTTGACTTGGCGTATTTCAGCATATCGCTCGGCATATTCCCAATAGTATCGCGCACACGTTCACTTCGTAGCGACCGAGTCCCGCGCCACTTCAGGCCGTTGCGCAGAAAAGTAAAGACCGATAGGCTTACAGCCCAGCTCACTGTGAGACTTTTCTGCGCGGCGCCCTGAAGTGGCGCGGGACTCGGTCGCTCCGAAAGTCCGAAGTAGACGTGCGCTGGGTACTATTGGGAATATATGGCTAGCGATGCTTATAGGCCAAGCCAAATGATCTTTTATAGCTAACTGCGTTCGCCGTTTAATGGTTAAAATTAAGAAAGAATAGTTTAGGTGGCTTAGACATGAACGAGGAAAGGAGTGTAAAGTGTAAGAAGAAAATATGAGACGGAAGCGCTGATTTTATCATGTATAAAAAATTCAGTATTAAAAAAAATAAAAACTTTCTGATAAGTACATAAAAAGTTCTTAATTTTATTATTTTTTTCAACTTTCAGTTTCATATGAATGCTGTAAGGTTTTTTTTAGCGTAAATTTGATGCGGAAACAGCCATAGAACCCTCTTAGAATAAAGCCTTTTATTGCTTGCAAAATTATACCGGTAGCGGAGAGATCTGAGCGGGTCGTATGTTTTTTCTCTTTCACTTACGGCTATTTCATCTTCCCGCAGAAAATAGGGTGTCGGAATCTGTTCTATAACCTTTTTATTAATTTTTATATTTATTACGAAGTCAAAATGATTCTTTTATGATAATTATGGAATAAATTCAAACTTATGTCTAATAATGTGACGCTGAACGTGACTGTGTGTGTTTTTCTTCGTCGGTAATATAAGAATTTTGCATTCAACATGGCTTCAAATAGAGGAATTCAGATCGGATCAGCGTGGTTTCAGAGGAAATTAAATCTGCGACCGCAACACAGAGGTGTTCATTTGGTAACCGAAGAGATTCTAAAGCAAATTCCAGAGTTGTCTCAATTTTCTGTGGGTCTCTGTCATATTCAAAGTAAGTGTATTTTTCACAAGAAATGTCGCATGGTCAAAAACTCCCCCTCCCACTCGTGAAGTTTGCTTCATGTATAAAATATGTATCATTTATTCAAGAAAATGTTTCTAAAATTACATAGAATTTGCAAAGCTTAATTTGTGATAATTTATTTGGGTCTCGAGTGTAAAACATAATAATATACTGGGGTTGTAGAGTTTTGTAATTGTCAATTTGACAGTGTGAGCAATTTTATGTTTGGCCTACATACATTAATGGTCTTATTTTCAGTAATGCACACTTCCGCCAGTTTGGCATTGAATGAGAGCTGGGATCCCAATGTACGAGATGATATGGAGATGATGTTAAATAAAATAGTTCCAGAAGGCTTACCGTATAGACATTCTTGCGAAGGGCCGGATGACATGGTGAGTTTGTAGTGTGTAGTTATTAGCCAAAATAGCCAATAAGGATTATGTTGATTCTTCTAGCTGTCCTCATAATGGATTCTATACGAAATTTAGGTATATAATATATTATGTTTGTACTTCGATCTATGGATTGATGGGTTTGTCGGAAAAAAATTACCATTATATAGGTACTTATCATTGTGCAGTTTCTTTTAAATAATAACTAGGAATAACTTTTCCATCAGAGTGGATGCTTTTTGGAAAGTATTTATTGAGCATACATTCAATTTAAGGTTCTGGTTTTTCAAATTTAAGTAAAGGGTTGACATCTCTGAGGTTACGGAAATGATGTCTGCACAATTATTATGAGTTTTACCACAGAGTAAAGAATTTCCCCATGGATTAAAATATCCATTCATCAACCCTAGTGGCATGTTGCGTATGGTAAATGTTTTTATTATTTGTAAATGACATCCCCTAAACAACAATGACGTAGTATATAATATATAGACGCGTGGTAGAAATAGCCATGGTGGTAAGCGGAAGACAAGGCAATTGCATTTGTCTTCGATTTTGTAATTTTAGTACTCAACTGCCACGCGTCGCATAAGGTAGTGTCCTACAGTAAGCAAATTGCAATAAAAAAGCTCCAAAATGCCCTCGTGTGATGAGAAAATGTTTCCATTACACGGCAAACACTAGTAAAAGCCAAGGTATAACATTTCTTTTATGATTTTTTCAGGAAGATTTGTAGCGCCATTAGAGAAAGTGAGTTAGCAAACAATTAAGTATAAAAAGGACAACTTACGATAGTAGGTCGTCTCGTCTAGCACTTCTTATTGGTGTAATGTAGAATATAGTATTCGGCGCAAATGAAAATGCCGCCCAGTCTTACATCTTTATCGTTCATTTGCAAGCATTCTTTGAAAGTCTATCTTTATATCGGTCAGTAGTTGAGTGGGTGTAGCGCTTGGGTCCCACCCGTCGCATGTTCGATTCCTCGGCTGGCTAAGTACTCCATCACAACACAAGCAATATTTTCGACTTTCTGTGGTGGTAGTAGGAGATTTTCAAACATTGTTGGGTTATTCGTAACCCGGGAATGTTTGTCTTTCTTAAAAAAACAATCACAAATTAATAACTGAATTAAGAATTTACTGAACACAAAAGGGTGTTTCAATTACTACATTGTGTCTTGAGTTTGTAATGATGTAATATATGATATTATTGCTAAACACAATTTTACAACAAGGAACTTTAATGAAAAATATTATGGTTAAAAAAATGTACCTCTATTCATACAGATTATATTGATCTATATTATACATCAACATACACCGATTCTAAATGTATAAGTTTTGTTATACGTATATAATAAGGAAGTTGAGTCAATTTTTAATTTTTTTTTTATCAATGTTCACATTCAAACTTAAATACTAGTTTTTTTTTTTTCATAATTAAATTAATTCTCCAAATTAAAATTTTATTAAGCCCGCAAAAACGAGCGGATTCCGAGCGGTAAGAGGCGAGGTGTGTGTGTGTGTGAAGTCATTTGGATTCTGAAAATCACGTCGCTTGAGCATTTTGTATTGAGATTTTTGAAATTTTTCAATAAGGGGTCGTCCATTAATCACGTGATGTGTGATGTTTTTTTAGCAACTTTTTAACCCCCCCCCCCGGTGATATGTGGTGAGGTTTTAGACTAACCTCCCACCTCCCCCCAAAATCAAATGTATTTTTTTTTTAGTACAAAGTATTTTGAAATTTTCAGAATATATCACGAAAAATAAAAACAAGTGATATCTCATTATATCCCCCCCTCACTCGTGATTTTTTCCCCCCCTCCCCTTTCGAGCCTCACGTGATTAATGGTCGACCCCTAAGGAATTCCAGTCATTTTTTTTTATCAATGTTAACCATCTTATCAGAATAATTAATGGTATTTAAAAAAAGGTAAATATCGGTTCGGACTGGCCACGCTTATTACGAATAATTTTTAGAAAAAAACTTTAGATTCGCCTTAATTACTATAAAATTAAACTTTTTGGCTTTGGGGCGGCGGAAAATAATGCATTTTAATTTTCAATTGCATAAAACCAAAATAAAATTCACTTCGCGACCGACACAGCGAAAATCCGCGGCCGTACCTGTCACTGTTATGTTGGTATCCTTGATAAATTAACAAGAGCTAATACGACTGTAGCCGACTTCGTGGGATAAGGCGCGTAATTATGAAATTTGTCTAGCGGGCTTGTTTGTGTAACATGGTTTGTGATACAAAAGAAAGTGCCCCTTTATAACGCCTACTCACGTCAAGGCAAGAAAAACATCCCAGTTTTCAAGTGGTTTAGCGGTTACGCTAGGTTTGTGTAACATGGTTGTGATTCGAGGTATTTCATGTAGGTATCCTACGAAGTCGGCTACAGTCATATTAGCTCTTGTTAATTTATCAAGGATACCAACATAACAGTGTCAGATACGGCCGCGGATTTTCGCTGTGTCGGTTCGCGAAGAGAATTTTGGTTTTATGCAATTGAAAATTAAAATGCATTATTTTCTGCCGCCCCAAAGCCAAAAAGTTTCCTTTTATAGTAATTAAGGCGAATCTAAAGTTTTTTTCTAAAAATTATTCGTAATAAGCGTGGCCAGTCCGAACCGATAATTACAAAAAAAAAAAATTATCAAGATTTCATAGTTAAATTAATTTTGAAAGTTAAAATTTTTGAATAACGACTCCCGCTCGAACCAATTCTGTCGACATTTTGTAGAAAACTTGAGCTCGCAGCTAGCGCTACACGCTAGCCAGTAGCGAGAATTACAACTCCCGTGCGAACTAATTCTGACAGTTATGAAATCAGCTGTTGGTGGGCCACCATCTTTAGGCAAACGCTAGCGGGTAGCCAGCAAAGTTGACCACCTTTTAACTTTTTTCGTAGATTCATAACAAACCATCTCTCATATAATAGAAGATGCACAATCATGATTCCAATGATCGTACAAACTGGCTTACAGATGACGTCAGAATTCTTTCGACCAATCATGAAGCATTTTTAGTTTATGGTTTTTTAATCATTTTTTAAGAATGTTTAATTAATTCTAAGAATAATAATATAGAAGTATATTTATATATTTAGAATCGATATTTTTTGATGGAACATATTTTTTATAAGTCAAAATATTTTTCACTCAACTTATTATATGTATAATTATTAAATTTTAAAATGAATAAAACACCATCACATCAAAACCCCCTGTTTGGATGGCGACACTGCATCGGCGGCTTCTAACTAAATGTCGAGTATTCGCGAATAGTTCATTCTGGGGGAGGAATGCAGATCCGGGCACAGCTTGTTTTTGGCAAAAAACCATGTTTTCACCGTGTTTTAAGTTGAGAACTTTAATCTGGAAGGTGAAAAAAAGTGCGGAAAGCAATAATTTTTTTTTTTTAATAAGTAATTAATTTTCAATTACATAAAGTAAAATTTCACTTCGCGAACCGACACTATGACAACGGCCATTTTGTCACTGATATATTGGTATCCCTGATACAAGGATGAGCAAGATACGATTGTAGCCGACTTCGTGGGTTACATGGATAAGGCGCCGTTTACACGCACACTTCAGAGCGATCGAGTCCCGCGCCACTTCAGGCAATGGTTTGTCTAGCGGGATTGTGTATATTATCTTTACTTTAAAAAACAGCCTACGTTTTTAAATGGTTTGTCTAACGGGATTGTGTATGTTATCTTTACTTTAAAAAACAGCCTACGTTTTTGAATGGTTTGTTTGGCTACGCAGGGTTTGTACAGCGGGCTTGTGTATGTTATCTTTACTTTAAAAAACAGCCTACGTTTTTGAATGGTTTGTTTGGCTACGCAGGGTTTGTGTAGCGGGCTTGTGTATATTATCTTTATTTTAAAAAACATCCCAGGATTTCAATGGTTTGTCTCCATTCCAGTACCTACGCACCTTATTATTTATCCCACGAAGTCGGCTACAATCGTATCTAGCTTTGTTTGTATCAGGTCTGGGATACCAACATAACAGTGACAAAATGGCGGGCGAAGTGTCGTAGTATCGGTTCACAAAGTGAAATTTTATTTATACTTTAAACGGCTGTATCTCCCTCAATTTTGCCGAGCGCGCCTTAATTTTTTTTTTATTCAGCTTCTCCACACTTTTCTCATCTAGAAAATGCCTTTTTATTAAATTTCCAAACTGTGCCAGGATCTGCATTTCACCCCATTCTGGCTTTGTACAGGAATTTTTATGTCGGTTTTGGGGAGGAATGCAGATCCTGCCAATGTCTGGAAATTAAATAAAAAGGCACTTTCTAGATGAGAAAAGTGTGGAAAAGCTGAATAAAACAAAAATTAAGGCGCGCTCGGCAAAATTGAGGGAGATACAACCGTTCAAAGTATTTAAAATTTCACTTCGCGAGATGATATTGACAGTCGTCATAACCTAATACGCTAAACATGGTTTGTGATACAAAAAAAGTGCCCCTTTATAACGCCTACTCACGTCAAGGCAAGAAAAACATCCCAGTTTTCAAGTGGTTTAGCGGCTACGCTAGGTTTGAGTAACATGGTTTGTGATTCTGGCGTACTATTAATTCTGTATTAGGTCTGGGATCCAACATAAGCAATGAAATAATGGCGGGCAGACTGTCAATATCATCTCGCGAAGTGAAATTTTAAATACTTTGAACGGTTGTCTCTCCCTCAATTTTGCCGAGCGCGCCTTATTTTTTTTTTTATTTTGCTTTTCCACACTTTTCTCATCTAGAAAGTGCCTTTTTATTTAATTTCCTGACATTGGCGGGATCTGCATTTCACCCCGGTTTTGTTTTGAAATTAAATATGTCCCTTTTTATTAATTTTGGTTAAATTGAAACTTAATTTGGGCGACTAAGCTGTATAATTGTCGATAAATATTACAAACAAATTTCTTATTTTTTACAGAAATTGGATAAAAAAAACCAACACCAGCCAATGTCATTGAGATTGTAATAATGTATTATAAATATTGTTATTATTCTTTGGGTCGATGTTTCTAAATAGCAACATAATTTTATTACTTATTTACAATTATGGTTTACTATGATTATAATATAAAATTATGCATGTGCAGTAAAGCAAACATCGTATCATATAATCATAACCTCGAAAACACGGATCGGGACCAGAGTCGGCCCTGGGCCAAATGGCGACTGTCGCTAGTAAAAATCACAAGGGCACTTTATTATGTGTTAAGTCAATTTTCTGGAATGGTCTGCTACAATTACACTTGCACAGGGTCGGCCCTAATCGGAACATTAAGGATCATGGAAAATTTTTAATCGAATGCAGTTATGGCTGTATTTTTACACTTTCGTACACTGCAAACACAACAGTCAAGAGTTGCTGACATTTTACAATAACTTCTTCAATTAAATACGATTAACTTTAAAAAAAAACATCTAGAAATTTGTGTACCAAATTTAGTATTGAATAATCTACCAAACATCAAAATTCAGTATTGATAATCTATCAAATGACAAAACTCGGAATTGAGTAATCTATCAAACAACAAAATTCAGTGCTGAGTAATCTATCAAACAACAACATTCAGCATCAAGTAATCTATCAAACAACAAAATTCGGTATCGAGTAATCTATCAAACAACAAAATTCAGTATCGGGTAATCTATCAATCAACATAATTCAGTATTGAGTAATCTATCAAACAACAAAATTCAGTATCGAGTAATCTATCAAACAACAAAATTCAGCACTGAGTGTATCAGCATAGTATATTGTACAGGATGTATCAGCATGTACCTGAAAGATTTTGACCAGCGATTCATAAGTGTATTTGGAGTAAAAAATATAGATATCATTTTGCTGCCTGATATTTTTTTCAATTAAAACGATTATAAAATAAAAGGCGAAACGTTATCATGTGTAAAATCCGTGAAAGATCTCGGTGTCGTCTTTGATCCCGAACTGACATTCTCTTGCCATATATCGCAGCTCACTCAGTCTTGCTACAAACTTCTTGGATTCATCATCAGGACTTGTAAGCAATTTGATAACCAAGAAGCTATGCTAGCGTTATTCGATTGCATACTGAGAAGCAAACTGGAGTACGCGAGCGATGTTTGGACACCGTACCACCAGAAGTACATTGATATGTTAGAGCAAATCCAGAAGAAATTCCTCAGGTATGTTTATATGCGGAAGCATGGAACCTATCCAAGGTTCATGCACCATATTGACTTACTTGAGGAAACTGATTCTGTGAGCCTAGAAACTAGAAGGAAAGCAAGTCTTGCTATTCTGTCTTTCAAAATTTGGAACAATTTCATCAATAGCCCATTTCTCTTGGGATGCTATGATTTATATGTACCAGACCACTACAGCCGAAGTCGACATCATGACTTATTTAAAGTACCGAACGGCAGAACAGACGTCTTGGCAAAGCATAGCATGACGAGGGGAGTGGTGCTGTTAAATGAAATTGCAAACCATTTGGATGTAAGTGACTGTTCTTTATATGCCTTAAAAACATTATTGAAGAGTCACTTGCCTAAATGCTGATAGGGTAACTAAATTGTACTGTAATTGGAATTATTCTGTTGTACAATAATAATAAAAAATAAATAATAATAAAAAATAAAATAAATAAAAATAAAAATATTTTTTTCACACTGCCCCACGTTGCAACTGATAATGTGATACACTCTCTGTCTCGTCTGAACGAGACGGAGTGCATATCATGCGATGTATTGAGTTGTAAAGCCTGTTCAGACACGAATATAAACTGCGAGCAGGTATCTGTTGAACCGCGAGCGCTTATGTTTCATACCGTTCACACGACGCTATCAAATATTTCTTCCTATGGTAGGAGAGGGGGTCAGATGAATTAGCGAGCGCCCACGGAGTGCGTATTTTTTGTACTGAATCTGTCAATTTGACATCTGTCATCCATGGTTCTAGGCAGCTCCGTTATTAAAATGACCCCCTCTCCTGTTTTCGTCGGGTGGCTCGAGTGGGGGGTGCTTAAGAGCTCGTTCACATTGAGCATATAAATATAAAAGATCATAGCACGCCACATATCGCTCTCCATACAATCCCTTCAGACCGTTCACACCTGAGCGCTTTATGCGCACATCAACCATAGACAATGCACATCTTACGCCGTAACCGCTCCTGAGGCGATATGCCAACAGTTAAGCGCCCCCCACTCCGACGAAAACAGGAGAGGGAGTCATTTTAATTACGGAGCTGCCAAGACCGGTGGGTGACAGATGTCAAGTTCATAGATTCAGTACAAAAAATGCGCACTCCGTGGCCGCTCGCTAATTCAACTGACCCTCTCTCCTACCATAAGAAGAAATATTTTATCTGCGCCGTGTGAACGGCACGAAACATAAGCGCTCGCGTTTCAACAGATACCTGCTAGCGGTTATATTAGATGTCTGAACACCCCTTAACTGTCTGTTGGCGTATCACCTCAGGAGCGGTTACGGCGTAAGATGTGCATTGTCTATGGTTGATGTGTGCATAAAGCACGTAGGTGTGAACGGTCTGAAGGGATTGTACGGAGAGCGATATTTGGCGTGCTATGATCTTTTATATTTGATAGCTCTGTCTGAACAGGCCCGTGTACCCAGTGTCTATAAGTTTTTATAAAAAATTTCTAATTGAACAAAAATATCATCAGATAATAATAATAATTTTTTTTTTTTTAAGTTTCTTTATTCTTTGAATTATTTGTTACATGAATTGGGATTTTTCGACCACCATACTAGGCACATGCCTGTGTTGTGGTAGTCGATTTATAATAATAATAATAATATATCAAAACAAAATAAATTTAAAGATTTATAACTACAAAAAAAAGTACATCATAAGTACAGTAAAAGTACAGTTTAAAAGTTGCGTAAGTACAAAAGTTAATAACAGAAAACAATATACATATAAACAGTAGGTACTTAAAGAATAGAGATTTATAATTATAAATTTAGGTTTCTCGTAACCTGCCTCATTAAAATGACATTTACATTTTTACTTTAAATATGCTCAGGCTGCAGGTTCAGCTGATTAAAATATTTCAGGTAAGTGCTGATACACCTGTACATATATGTATATATATTATTGTTATTTAATGAGCAGGCAGCATTTTGGTGAAGCATTCTTATCTAATTTCATAATAAGTTCAAACTGAAAGCGCGGTATTCTCTTTTTCTAACACTATTTAACTCATATTTGTCATCATAATACAAAATGAGATAGCATAACTTTTATGAGACAATGTTAGACTGCGATATATATCTCCCATAAAAATCTAATGTTGTTTGTTGTCATTGAAAATGACAACAAACCAAAACGAACCATTGTCACCAAAATTGCCCACAGGGTTAAATTGATTTAATTTGTAGCATCGATATTCAACGACATCGTCATCAACATTGTGGAAGTTTGTTCCATGCTTCACTACTTTATTTGCAAGGAAGTGTTCTCTAGTGCAAAAGGTGTTTTGTTAATTTTTTTGAGTGCCCACAGGGATTTATATTTGTGTTGCTGGTGAAGATTTCTTGAATACCAGGGCAACTATAATGTCCAGATAAAATATTAAATCTCAATTAATTCATCCCTTAGTGCCTTCGTACATGGCGCTACTTACAAGCAACGCGAGCTTCATGTGCATAGCACGCGCGCTGCTCGTGAGTACCTACCATACAATTTTGCTGGTATTCGTACACGTCGCTACGCGCCGGCTGTGGGTTTCCCGTCAGTTGCACGCTACCGACGGTGCGAGTATCACGCTGCACGTTGCAGCATTCGTTTCTACTACTATTCGTTCGACAGAAATGGCGTCTGAACATGAAAGTAACATTAAATTTGTTCTGGAAGTGGAAAAAAATGTGTGTTTATATAACTATGCTTTACCAGAATGTTAGAATGGATTTAGTGGAAAAGGCATAGATTGGTATTGGAAAAAAAGTCAATTTGACAGATAGGAAATATTGTTTGTCATAAATAATATCAAACACAATAATTGAACTGCCAAGGTAGCGAAGCCTGAGGAGTAATAAAATAGTTGGCTAAATAATTCCTCAGATTTTGTGGAGATGAAAGGGGGAAATCTCAAGATGCTCAGATATACGAGAACATCATCTTCATCGCTAGAGGCTTTGACATTGTGTTAACTCCACGGCTGTACGTGAAAAATTATCAAGTTCAGTATATTTCGGGTAGCGCCGTGTACCAAAACTAGCATTAAAGAGTAGTATATTGTAGGCTACTTGTGATAGCGTCACAATCAGTGGCGGCTCGTGACTTTTGGGTGTACTAGGGTGCTAATATTAAAAAAATGGCATCATGGATGTTGTCGTATGCGAAAAAAATTTTTTTTTATTTTTTTCAAAAATCGGTGTTTTGTATGAAGATTTTTCAGGAAATCGGTGCGGCACACCGCCAAACTGAAACTTTCAGAAATTTTTCATACAAAAAACTGATTTTCAAAAAAAAAAAAAAATTTTTTTCGGCTCCAACAACATCAATAATGTTATATTTTTAATATCAGCACTCTAGCACACCCAAAAGTCACGAGCCGCCACTGGTCACAACCATGTAGTTTGTAAGTATCTCCATGTACGGAGGGCGTTACTCTTCTTTATTTTAATGTTGGTAGGTTTAGATCCTTGAGTATCTTCATATCTCTTGGTATTTTTGTAAATCATATACTGGTATTTAAGTTAGAAGTTCAATGATTATACAATAAAAGAAATATTAGCTGCAGGGCATTCGTCGCTGCTAAGGAAGAATAATTTCAAATTGACTTCCAACCTCAATCCACGCCTTCTCCGCTAAATCCTTTCGTACTTATTCTGGTAAATTATGGTTTTTTTTTTTTTTTTTTTTTTTTTTTTTTTTTTTTTTTTTTTTTTTTTTTTTTACATTAGCTCCACACAGGAGGCACCGAGGAAAACAAATTTCCCTAGGGGCCTATGTCGTCTTTGAGAATGTTGTGTGGAGGGTTTTTTAAGGGAAAGGAAGGAGAAGAAGATATGGGAAGGAAAAAGGTATGAGGGGTGGGTAGGAATCTGGGGGTCAGTGCAAGACGAAGGGTCGGGCGAATCCGGCTGGAGAGGTCAAAAGGCCTCCCTCAATCAGTCTCCTCCGTTGGGCAAACGTATCCGCCACAAAGACCTAGACAAACCTCATCCCATGAACCCGGGCACCCCTGCTAAGTCACCAAACGTAGCGAACTACTTGGGGTGACCTGTGGCAGGGGTGTTGGTTGTCCAATAAATGGTTCCCGGGGCGGCGGTACCCATACCCGCCTCCCAAATGGTTATAAAACATGAATATTTTCCACCTCTAGAAAAAATTTACCATTACAATTATGTTCAGATGTCATTTCTATAACTTGAGTAGCAGATGTGTATGTAATTAGCATAGCCTGCTACCCGCACTGTCAGTAGCATGCAACTGATGTCAAACCCGTAGTCGATGCGACACGTTGTGTACAAACACTAGCAAAATAGTATGGCGGATACTCACGAGCGAGGTTTACGCTACACATATAAAAATCGAGTCGCTTGTAAGTATCTCTGTGTATGAATGGCTTTATTGTTCGCAAACTATTTGATTTTATTAGGTTTCTTTTACCCCCTTTCTACTTGCTTCATAATTTGCAAAGAATGGAATGTGATGATGTAATATATGCTGCAAAATTTATTTTTATTATCCTATAATTTAAACATTTTTCTTGTAATAATTATCTGTTATTCTATTCAAATACTAAGACGGGTTGGAGCCGACGGTCGAAAGTAGCCATAATTTTTTACCATCAACCTAATTTTATAGCAGTTTATTTATAGCTTGTCTATTTTTCTTTGGTTTGATGTACATTATTACGTTGGTGGGCAATTCAATATAGGCAGCAGAACATAAAACTATATATACAAACCTTAATGAAAATATGAAGATAAAAAAAAGCAATTATCAAGTTAGTGTGTCAGGATACGGTCCGCCTGTTGGGCCACATACTCAGCTGTGATATAAAAATAATTATTCTTGATGAATATACAGGGTGTAACAGCCCGTGCCCGAGGAATTTCAACCAGTGATTCTTGAGCATATTTGGAGTTAAAAACATAGATGTCGTTTTGCTATCTGAAATAAAAAATATTTTTCCATATACCCCGCCACTGTGCAGGTGGGTACAGCCTAACAGGTCACGTGATATGTACTCTGTCTCATTCCAGTAGCACCGTAACAGATAAGACACGCTGCTTATCACATAATCCGCCGCGACGTGTGATCAGTGGCACATGTGATAGAAAACAAAAAAAATATATTAAAAAAAATATTTTCAAATATGTGTGTATACATATATGACATGTGATAGAAAACAAAAAAAAATATAAAAAAAAATATCTTCAAATATGTGTGTCATATATGACATGTGATAGAAAACAACAAAAAAAATATTAAAAAAAAATATCTTCAAATAGCAATAACATCAACATTTTCTACTCCATATATGCTCAGGAATCGCTGCTTAAAATTCTTCGGGTACATGCTGTTACAACCTGTATACCGTCAGAGAAGTCATAAATGTCGTGAATATATTGGCTAAAAATTACTATCTTTAAATCAAACCAAAAGCATTTGTCTACTGAAAAGTTATTCTTTTAATATTGTTTGGAAAAACTGTTCCGATGATGAGCGTATATTTACGATGGTTCCATGACAACTTAACACAGTGGCAAATAAACACACCTTTGAAAAGTGATATAAAGTTTTTAAAAGCGATGAAAAAATCCCATAACTAACATAACCTATTTAACCTAGTTTTATTTTTTATCACTTTTCACAGACGTATTGATTTGCCACCGTGTTGAGTCTGGTGACTATTGACGATCGATCTTGCGGGATTTGCGGTCTTTTGCAAAATCACTTTTATATGTTTAAAGCTGCAAAAAAGAATGTGAAGAGAATATGGTGGATAAATAGAATAGAATGGTGAATAATCGTATTTGCACGAAGAGTGGATACATGATAATATGTGGATAAGGAGTTTCCCAACAACGTCTACAGAAGAGTGTTTTGAGATAACAATGTTTGTAAATAATATGGCAAAAGTTGGCCTCGAGGTCAAATGTTTCCATAAAACATAGTTGATATATTGATATTGGAAGGTCAATTAATAAATCTGAAGGGTTGGACAATAAATCATTTATCGAATATTGAATGCGTGATACAAATTTGCAGATTTTTAGGATTTTTTAACCCGGCAAGCGTTAGGTTCAAATTTGTAACATTGAACGTAAAGTTGGGTACTTTTCACCCGAAATTCTTACTTAGATCGTTTTTTTTTTTTATTCTTGACTTATTACAATTTTTAATTCGATAGTATACTTACCTTGGGCATAGAACAGTTGAGTGCGGCAAAGTAAAATTATCGAGCAACATAAATTGCCTCGGGTAAACTTTACCCAACCTTACGCTCGCCGGGTTAAATGACCTTTGTTTGGGAAATTTTTTGGAGTGAAAGCCTACCAGATGATGAGAGGTAATAATTTAGTCTGTACACGAGTGCAGCACTGAAGCCAAAATACACAAAGGTGTGAGATAACTCGTCTCGCTTGTTACAGCCGGCACACGTGAAGGCGTGCTTCCTGGGGTCCTCGCTGAGCATCCCCATCACGGACGGCAAGCTGAACCTGGGCACGTGGCAGGGGGTGTGGCTGTGCGAGCACCGGAACCACGCGGGGTCGCGCAAGGTGGTGGTGACGCTGTCGGGCTGCCCGCGGGACTCACCCCTGTCGCCCGTGTCCCCGCTGGCGTCGTGTTCCAGTTAGGAGCGGCCGGGGGGTAGTCACACCCCCCACACACCGCACTCCCGCTCCTCCTCCAAGGCCACTCGCAGATAAGCGCGGCCGTCCGCCCACTCGAGGAGCATCACTCGTCCATATAACCGCCTCACAAAGAGTTCATTGACTACAGACAATTATGTTAATGTGATTGCAGGTGTGACTACATTTCTAGTTAATAATTCTGCCAGACTATGTCTTATGTTTTAGTGGATGTGCTTGGATAGAATTATAGAGTGGAGTTTGTTAGGGCAGAAGGAGTGGCGCTGATATGGTTAGATACTGTAGTGACCTTTTTGCACTCCGATTGTTTGATTTTCTCTTCTATGTCAACTAATTACTTATATAAATTTTACTCTATTCTCGACACGACAATATGTAAATAAGATTATAAAATTATCGAAGTATTTGATAGTACATACCATAGATATCGTTGAATTTTGTAAATAAAAATATGAGAAATTTTTTAAATAATAATTTATTGTTCCATTAATGCGTCTTGACAATATGTAAATAGAACAGTACAGGAATATTGAAGTTTTTTGTATAAAACGATAAGTTAAATATTTTCATTTGTCCGATTCAATTAAATCCCAATTGTAACAATGTATTATCATTCTCACAACACTTTACTAGAGAGCATTGTCTTCAGTTTAAGCCATTATTCTGTTATGTATCTATCTCACTTGTTCACTGTCTCCTTGGCATTTGATTTGCATGCCTGAAATTAAATCTCCCGAATTGTTCAGTATTTTGGCTGGTTTAGATGTTTCAATTTGACAGCTTCACTTATTTTTCTTGGTAGTATCAAAAAATCTGGAATTTTTCTAGAATTTAGCAATAACACATGCTTACATTGCAGACATAACTGAAGATGGCAGAGTTGGTTGCATCCAGTCCTAATGGGTTCAGCATTGCGCGGCAGTCTTTTGTAATTAGCACTTCATCATTAGCCTTCTCAAGTTTAGTATTCTGCGTGCATTGTTCTCCGCGAGGGAGGCACCTCTTGCCTGGACTGAGCAGCCATTGCTCAGTTGTTAAAGGTTGTTATTCTAACCTCACAATCTTTGCTGCTCTCTGTGAAGCGAATTATCGAGGGCGCCCTTGTTTTCCACTAAGTTAGTCCTACTAGTGTAACCACACTCCAATGTTTGAGTTAAATGTCCTCCTGAGACTTGTTTTGCCTTTGTGTACAGATTGGTTGATATTTACATAAGTGTTTAATGAGTTTTCACTTGCATTGAATGGAGCGCACTGCGCAGCATGAGTGATCATAAATAAGTATAGAAAGCTATTTTATATTTTCATACACTTGACCATTTTTTCCAGTTCTAGACTTCACATTTTATTAAAATGTATTGAGGAATTAAAGCTACCAACTACTGTATTGGTAACTGTGTACATTTCATTATGGAAGTGATAGAAATGAAATGGGTTTGATATGCACCATTGAAAGTGTCACTTTGCATCTCTTAGTATAATCCAAACATTTGTTTTGGCAATATCTGCAATCAGTGTAAAGTTTTTATAAAATTTTAATACAGTGTAAATATGTATAGGCAGATGATGTAAATAATAAATCAATGTACACCATGTGTTCACACATTACTTACACGTGTGCGTGCGTGACTAGGTTCTCACATTTACCATTCCTTATAATAAGCAATCTCTTTCTTTCCCTCTTACGTTTTCCACTTTAAGTACACCGAGTGTTGGCATTACTCACACTTGGGCATGCATGACTAGGTTCTCACAATAACCATTCCTCTTAATAAGCAATCTCTTTCTTTCCTTCTTCCTTTATTCCACTTTAAGTACACCATGTGTCGACACATTCCTTGTATGTGTGCGTGCGTGACTAGGTTCTCACGGGAACCAGTCCTTATAAGCATTCTCTTTCTTTTCATCTTTATCCACTTTAAGTACACCATGTGTTCCATACCTACACATATGTAATGTTTATGTGAATAAGATTTAAAACTACCCATATTTTCCGCTTTCCCTCTTATTTTACTCCACATATCAAATTAACGTGGCCTCTTTCACCACATTTCTTCCACCTAGAATCGGCTGTTCCTACTCACCTCAAAACAAACAAAAGCAATGAAACTGTCTTGCAATTCCACACATGAATAATACCGAGTTTGGATAAACACGATTCATTATATAGTACGCTCCCCGAGTTTAGCTTTAAGTCACCAAATCTTGCTCCCTTCTTAAATAATAAAGTAAATCTGCGATAATTTGCTAAGAAATGTTTGGTGTAAAGTTGTGCGCAGGTCTCGAGGACCTGATACTAAGGTACATCTCCTAAAAACAATATGAAATGGCGCACCCCGGCTGTGTTCACAATAGCTAGAAGCTATATTTTTTAAATTTTAACTCTGTGCCTCAATTCTACACCACCAACATGTTGTTTTAAACAATATTTTTTCATTTTAGTTTCCTGTGTAATTTTGTAAAAACTTATAGAAAGTGGCCATTAAATAAATCGCAATAATGGTGCCATAAAGATTTTAATGTGAAACCATTTAGCTTACAGAATTGATAACGGGTCAAATATAGTTAATATTTATAAGTTAACCAATTTGCAATGCGCTCACGTTCCAGAGCAGAGCGCAGTAGATATTATTTTGTTTGTTGTAATGTTGATTTCCTTAGTTAATGAAAGCATTTGGTTCCTATGTGGGCCTGTAATGTATGATTATTGGAAACTACAGCATGAATACTACTAACTAGCATCCAAATAGATTTGGTAAGATTTCTGAGCTTAAAGTAGGTAAATATTACATAAGCTCGGGTTGTTTGGTTGCGATGGTTCTGACGACCATCAAGTCAGTCAATCCAGATGATGATGATAGTGTTGGTATCAGCAGATTGAGATACTAAACTACTAAACAGTGTAAACCATTATATTATGTAGTACCTATATTGTAAAAGCAAACTTTTATCCCATGTCCATTAATAATATAGATAGGAATCAAAATATTTCACGGCTTGTGAAAATGCACTGGCATCCAGTGTTCTTCGTTTGGTTATGTATAAGAAATTATGCACAAATTTTATATTTTAGTAAAGCAATTTTTATTTAAATATCATTGGTAGTGTTATTTAATTTTATATAAGGTTTATCTAGTACAATACGGTAATACTCCAATTTATAGTATAATATATTATTCAAAACTGTTTTTTTATGAAATGTATCGCCATGTATAATGTTATTATTATGTATTGTTTACATATATTATATGCATTTAGCATCTTTTTGTAAAGTATGAGTATCTATGTTGGTTTTTCTGCGTTAACGTAATCTTTCATATTCTGTAACGAAAACACCAAGTCAGAAGTAAATTGGGGTATATCTGTATTTAGTTTTCTATGTACGAAGGAGTAAAGTTTTGTATTGATTATATTGTCATATAGCTGGGGATCTCAAAGTCCGTATATTTAACAAATAGGCTTTTCTATCTGCCGAGACAAATGATTTGCTACAAATAGACTATGCTTAAGCTGTAAAATGCTAATTGGACATGAAGTATATGAAAACATTATTATTAATTAAACTTTGGTATTACCGACTCGCTTTGAATCATTTGGCATTAATCTAAAATTATCAAAATTAATTGAAATCACCGAGCTGCAAAATTGTTAAGTTTGTAACGCATTTCCTAGATATAAAATGACAGGAATTTGGTTGAGACCAGAAGCAGAGGCCGTAACAAGCAGAGTCAGTAGGTGGGTTGTGCTATGCCGGGTTGGGCTGTGCTGCTGTTTGCTATTAGATTAAAGTGGATGTACGCGGTTTTGGGTATAACGGAACTGCAGGCATCCGTGGCTTGGCAACTATCTCTACGTACTAAGTACACCTCTCCGCATTATATTGGGTAATCTATAATAATGTAACAAATCAGATGTATTATAATTTATTTTCATTTTATACTTGACCTTGTACAGAGCGTAATACATTCCTAGATATACTATTCCATTGTGGTGATTTTATTTGACATGTAATGATCTCGTTATTGTTGAACGTTGTTTGGACATGTTTACTGTACTGTAATCACATGTCACCTTTTCTTGTGAAATTTGTATAAAATTGGTCATCAGTACATTGTACCATAAATGAATGCATTTTCATTAATATAAATATTTGCATATAGATACACAATTATGAAACCTAAATTAAATATTTGCAAAAATCTAAAAATTATTTTAATTTAGTGTTCTAGTTCTGATGTATTCTTATTTTTATAAGTTCACCCTCCCTCTTGTGCTGAAGTGAACTTTGATGATTGTATAATTACAAATCAGAGATATACCAACAGATATGGATCATGGAATGCAAATCATTGGCCACCCGACTCCACCTGTGATATATTATATAAAGCAGAAACCAGAGGAATGATGTATCTGTATTTTTGGTGAATACGGGAAAGATCCCATACGGAATTGGCTGTCAAATTTGTGATTTTCTATGACTTTCAATTGCTTTTTCAATGAGTGTTGTCGGCCGATGACTGCTGCCACCAATTTTAACTAGTTTAAAACTAGAAATAATGTAAGTATATATGATTATTTATGCATTAAATGTACGTTTAAAGGTTATACCATGATAATCTAACAAATAAACTAAGAACCTATTTGGTGCATGTGAATAGTTGTTTCTTCTAGTAATTGTTGAAATGAAGTGCAATTTCCATAAGCTGTGTTTTAAAAAAATTGATGCCAGCTGTCATCGGCCAATAATTCCATCAACACTACGAAAAAACAATTGAAAGTCATAGAAAATCACACAAATTTCACAGCCGATTCCGTATGGAATCTTTCTCGTATTCACAAAAGGTACAGAATCGCTCCTCAGCACAATTCATATTTACTTCAACAGTGGTCTTGTTTGCAAGTCTCGCACATAATACAGCGGTTGTTTATTGTGTATAATTAATGAGTTATTGAAAACTTTTACACATACCTACTTAATGAATCATTCTTGACACTTGGATTATGAGACTTACAAACTTTTAAAACTATGTTGGAATTAACAGAAGAAACAAGTCATTCCATGATGAATTATATGTATTAAAAGTAAGTTTAAACAATAATCTTTGGAATAACAAAGGAAAAGTGTGCGTGGTTGCAGGAATACCCCTCAATTGAGCTGAACGCCCCTGCTGCAGTGTTAATGTCTTTTATTTTTATCTGTCGTCAGCTCAGCGCTTGAAATGTTATGAGGTCCAGGTCCCGCCTCTGCATTAATAAAAATACATTTTTAGTACGCAACATTGTTAATATAGATTCATACATACTACTTTATAAACAATATCACATGACTTCCGTACCTTTTATTTTGGCCTGGACAGTTAGGAAACTGGATTTAATATTGTCTAAGGCATCACCGAGACCGAGTTTTATTTGGTTGAACTCTTGAGTGACGAGGGACAATCTTCCTATGAGATAATTCAAGTTTTCATCGACTTCAGCCATTCTAGCTGTTATGATTCCAACCTGGGAACAAAATAATTACATATTGGTAAATAAACAGATATGGTGTTGTGAAATAGAGATATGCGAAGACTGGCTGAGAAATTCTCCAAATAAGATGGAAAACTGGTTCAGAAAAATTCCAATGAAACTAGAGTTACTGGAATAATTTGTGTTGTCTGTAAGTATGAACAATGTTTTGATAGCAACCTTTCCTTTTTATACTTACCTTATTATAGAAGAATTTTAACCAGAGATTCCTGATAACATTTGAAGTAAAAAACATAGATATCGTTTTGCTCTCCGATGATATATATTTTTAAATTAAAAATTTAAAAAAATACTTTTCCAATCACACCTCCCAACTGAGTAGTCAGGAAAGAAGCGCGTTTATTGCCAAGCTGGTCACTTGATGAGCATTACATCTCATTCCAGCAGCATGGTAACACACGAAACAGCGCATGTATTACGTGATCCCGTCTCGACATATATAGAAGTGTGATCAGTAGCGACGTGTGATTGAAATTTTTTTTTTTTCGGTGGAAAAAAATTATCATTAGACAGCAAAATGATATCTGCATTTTGTACTCCAAAAATGCTCAGGAAATCGTTAGTTAAAATGGGTTTGTGTTGTTACACCCTGTATATTGTTATCAAGTTTAATTTGTAAAACTCCATTTTATTTTAAAATTTATATGATTTTATTATTCAATTTATAAAAACGGTTAGGACGGGTTGTTTTGAAAAATTTGAACAATTCATCAAATTTCGAAGTTAATCGTGATTATTTCAGTTTTACGAAGCAACTGGCCTGTATGATATATGTAATAACAGAACTTGAATAGAACACAGAGCTCGAAAATGAACTTAAAATTTTGATGAATTATAAAATTTTTTTGAAACAACCCGTCCATATTGAATATAAGAGGAATAATAAAAGAGGAACTTAAAAAAAACCAACCTTTCCTTCCATGCTATCCATCGTGGTAACAGTTCCATTGACGTAATGATCCGATTGTGCCTGTGAAATAAAATTTATTTTGAATGCATAACAGGTGAGATAGATTTACAGGGTGTTAAGGGACGTACTTTATTTAACCAGAAAGAAAGAAGGAAGAAATTTTAAAGTAAAAAATTTTGAAAAACAAAAAAAATTCACTGGAGACCAAAATTTTAATTACATTTTTTACTTCAAATAATGTCAGGAATCACTGGTTAAAGTCAAGTACGTCACTTAATACTCTATACCTATGTGTAATAGAAAAGGGGATAAATGACTACTGCCACTTTTCAGGAGGGTAAAAACTGGGAATTAATATCGTCTAAATAATTATTTAGACGATATTATTTTCTAGTTTTTAATTATAATTATTATATTTATTCATACTATTTATGCTATTATCTTTAAAAAAGAAGATACTATTAATAAGTCTAAATGAAACAGAACAAGACACAGTAAAATAAAAAGGTAATGGTCGCAACTGGGAATCGAACCCAGGATCTCCGTCTTACCGGGACGACGCCTTAACCAACTCGGCCATTGGGACCTATTTATTTTTACATCATTTTTGTCGATCTCATTTCAAATTCAGAATTAACAATATTATCTTCAACAATTTTTTTTCCTCATGGTTGTCTTGGTTAAGGCGCTGTCCCGGTAAGACACAGAGATCCTGGATTCGTTTCCCAATTGCAACCGTAACTTTTTTTATTTTTATGTGTCTTGTTCTGTTTTGTGTTGGTTTGTGTTGGTTTAGATTTACATATTAGTATTATCCTGTTCTTCAATGACATATTACATTGACGTGTATTACCGTCAAAAGCTTTTCCAATAAAATTGTATCCTGTTTCTATTTGTTAGGTACCTTACAGGGAAAACTATATAGGTACATTATTATTTTTTCATGCTTTGTGATAAAATTTGATTGCTAAAATAAGGTGTTCAGTGAAACTCACCTGAAGTTTGTCTAAGGCGGTATTACTAGCCGTGACTTGTTGGTACATAATACCTATTTGCCGCCAAACTTGTGCGATTTCGTGCTCTATTTTAGAGCTGAGGTTATTTAAGGCTCCCGTCTGACTGTCCACGATGGAATGCTCTATCTCATCGAACCTCTGGTTCACTGTCTGGTTAAACTCCTTTCCTTGGCTGGTGACCAGGGCTCCCACTTCCAATAATATCTGATGTATTCCATATTCTACTCTTCTCTTTGTGTCCAAAACATTGTCGGCAGTTTGAATCATGACCTTTTCTCCCTTTGCTAAGGCTTGAACCTAAAAAACATGTAATATATTAGTAGATGACGTATTTGTCATTGAAGTCTGGTCAATGACTAAGTTGGCATCGCATTCGGGTGTTCGATTCCTTAGCTGGCTTAGTCCTCCATCACGACACAAGCAAAATTTTCTGCTTACTGTGGTGGTAGTAGGAGATTTTCAAATATTGTCAGGTTATTCGTAACCCAGGAATGTGTCTTAACTTTAAAAAAAAAAATAGTAATTTAAATGTATGTATACATATATGATAATCATTATAATCTTGACTGAAGCATTGGATCAATTAGTTCAGTTGAGAAGGTGTTTCGAGTTCTAAATATTAGTTCAAGTTTAAACATTTCTTAATCAATTTGCAAAGACCCGCTGGCCAAATGTGAACAGATATTTTAAATCATTTTTAGAATTTTTTTAAAGCATGTTGCGATCTTCGAATAATCACAAGGCTAAGGGTGGGTTTCTTCATTTACCGAGAATGCTAAATGCAATGCTAATTGTAAAAATAAACGATCGAAATTTAAAATTTAAACGAAATTTCTGTGCATTTGACCGTTTACTTTTACAATTAGCATTGCATTTAGCATTCTCGGTAAATGAAGAAACCCACCATAACTTTTTAGTTTCACAGTTTAACAAGAGATGTCTCGCATCTCTTCTTAACTATTTGTTATTGACGTTTCGCGAACAGAATTATTGAAATTAATTGAAATTTTTGATATACCCATTATTACAAATCATTTACCATGTGTGTACGTATTAAAAAATGCATATTCGAATTTAAATTTATATTTGTGATTATCAACTAGGCCGTAGACAACATACATAAGTCATAATATTTAATATTCTCCAAATATCTACCACGTACGGCAATTTTAACATAAATAATATGCAGAATTCATGTGGTTATAAATTTAACGATTTTTGAATTATTTTTTTATGAATCCTGTAAATATGGGATAAACGTTCATATATAGGCGCATTTAATGGATCTAACACTATAAACAGTTTATATTTCTAAATATTAAAATTCGGAGGTATGATGTTACAAATGAGGGTGGAAAATTTCCAAACTGAATGCTTAAAAATCTCCTAGTGCTCAAGGCCGAAATTATCATATAACAGGGCCCTTGAGGTGATTTTCACAAAAACGGCGCTATACAAATCATCAAAATTTGATTATTATTAACACTTCAGTGGTTATTTTTATTGTTTATTTTCTGGTTAGTACGCAACAGATGTTTACCTCAGTTCTTAGCTGTTCATAGCTTTTACTAACTTCCGCATGCATATTTTCTGTTAGTGTTCCAGTATCAGCAACACTCTTGGACAGTTCCTCTTGTGCTTGTTCATAATAAGTTTTCATTTCGGCTAGTTGAGATGTCATCTTCATTATTCCTGCGACAAAATTTGATATTATATTTCTGAAGGGTTTTTGGTTTAACAAGTACTGTTTATGCTAATTGATGAATCGGACACCTTACCCTTTTCA
This sequence comes from Limnephilus marmoratus, assembly GCA_917880885.1. Classification (NCBI taxonomy): domain Eukaryota; kingdom Metazoa; phylum Arthropoda; class Insecta; order Trichoptera; family Limnephilidae; genus Limnephilus; species Limnephilus marmoratus. Next base: position 20,559,286 of record OU862908.1, read on the forward strand.
GAGCTGCTAAGTTGATTATACCCTGTTTCTTCTATGGAATTGATTGTTTGATTTTTAATAGATTCCGTGTCATTTTTGGATGGTAATTCTTTAATAGCTGCTTCAACATTTTCCAGAGACTTCTGAATCCCTTGAATATTTTCCTGCTGCTTTTCAAGAGCTGTAACAATAACATACAATTAAAAAGCAATATATTTTGTGGTAGTCCTTGAGGTAATTTTTCACAAAACCGGCGCTATACAAATTATCCAATTATTATTATTTAATTAAAAGCTTACCAAGTGTCATTTTATTATGCCATGCTTCATCAGCTAAAGATATTTCTCCGTATGGATCGGATTCGGTGTTTGCCTTTGAAATATTCACATGATACTCCATGAGCTTGGAGTCGTATTTGGTTAATAATTTCTCCGTCTCACCGATATGCTTTATGAACATTTCTTCCTGTATGTTTGGTTCTTTAACAGGTTCCTGTAAAGTAAGAATTGGTTTCTATTAAAACATCCATTATTATAACTAAGTTGGGAGTTTTAGAAATGACGGCTTTACCTTTTCTTTCTGACTGTCTTTCAAGCTCATGATAGCTCCCTTTATGCCTCCTACAGCCTGCATGAGCCCGTCTATTCTACTGTTTAACTTATCTTCCAAGGCAGATATTTTTAGGTTTGTAGAGTTAGTATCGGGTACAGGAATTACAATTCCACTGATCTCAGTTTTAATCAGGTTGGCGATATTTGAACTCCAAGAATTAAGAGTGTTTTGTACTGTTTCTATTATTTCATTAGTTTTCTGTAATTGCTGCTTCTCACGTTCGTCTTTCTGAAACAAATGAATAGCCCCACAAATATTAGTGTAAAATGTAGAACATGGTTCGCGGGGATCGGACTTTCGGAGTATCAAGCTTTGAATAAATTTCCACAAGATGGAGTGAAACTCAAAATTTACCTTTATTTTTATTTTTAACTTAATGAGCAAAACCTCAAATTGTAATATTTTAATTAAATGAAGACAATATTAGCAAAACTCAATCAAAAATCTGAAAATAGAAAAATCAGAAAAAGATACGGTCACATCAAGGACTCCAACCCAGGACCTACACCTTGCCGGGGCGGTGCTCTACCGACAGAGCTAATGTGTCTAATTCAACTGTATCATATTTCAACTAAGAACTACCAACATTACTTTATTTTCTTAAAGCATATTTTTACCCCGGCAAGGCGTCCTGGGCTAGGCCAATAAAAATATGCATTAAGAAAATTAAGACAGTTCTTAGTTGAAGTATGATACAGTTAAATACAACCGAATTGGATAGGGACACATTAGCTCAGTTGGTAGAGCACCACCCCGGCAAGGTGTAGGTCCTGGGTTCGAGTCCTAGATGTGACCGTATAACTAACTAACCATCACGCCGTTTCTCCGCAGGGGTAGGCAAAGAGGACGGATCGCCAAACAACTCGATCTTGGCACACACTCCTTGCCTCGTTCACATTCATACATCGTCTCATACATGCTCTTCTATTATTCTGACTCTTCTTCTACCATTCACATTTGTGTCATATATTCTCCTTACATTCCTTTCCTCGTTCATTCGCTCTACATGCCCAAACCATCTGAGCGTCCCTTTCTTAATCTTACTCATTACACTTACATCAGCCATACATTTTTTATTTTCATCATCATATATTTTTCTGATTTTTCAGTTTTCAGATTTTCGATTTGAGTTTCGCTAATATTGTCTTCATTTAATCAAAATTTATCTCTTCAGAAAATCATATTTGTACATAAACTAGCTGAAGTCCTCGGCATTGCTCGACCTTCCCGCAGAGTTATTTGATATTAGATGTAGACAGTAATTTTCCTCTTATTTTGAATTTGTGTAAAACTGCGAAATTTCATCAAAATTCTGCTTTAAGGGGTGGGAAAAGGCAATGAAGGGTGGTTTTTATAAATTTCATGTACTAAGTGACCTTCCTCATGCTTTGTACATCAAGTGTGCAAAATTTTATCAATCTCAGAATGAAAAAGTAGATTTGTATATAAAAAAAATCCACTCCTGGTCATTCTTCTTTGTAAATAACTAGCTGAAGCCCCCTGCATTGCCCCGACTTTACACAAGAGTTTTTTGAAATCAGACGTAGACATTGAAGTACCCACCACTGTCCCACCCCGGTATAGGCAACTTATGGTCACCCCTTCGGAGTTCTCGCAAGAATCTAATTTTTTTGAATAAACGGCTCTACATTTAATGTAACGAATCTAGACCTTCAATGTCCCCTCATACTGTGTTAGGCAGCGGTATGCGGTCGCGCCAACAGGACTGTACTGTAATGGTCAATCGCTACAATTCTAAAGCCCATGGAGGTGTCAACGCAAAAGCAGTGAGCCTCATGGACAGTCAAACAAGTTGTTAGTAACATCAACAAAAAATAAAAAAGAATGTAATCCAAAATGACAACAGCCGTCATGAGTAATCAGCTCATGACAGCGAAAGACCACACACAATCCGGCGGGCAGCACCGGGCACTGTACATAAAAGAAAAAAGAAACAAAAGAAAAATAATGTATATATACAGAGTAGAACTGGTGTCACCGTAACCTGACTACCGGCAGTACCCGAGAGAATGAAGAAGGCTAATTGTCCGGCCTCCCGATAACCGGCGGCGTCGTCCTTAAGCCAGCTAGCCGGTGGTGCCTAGACGAAAGTAACTGGAAATCATAGAAGAAGACCCTAGGAAGAAAAGCGTTGGGTCGCCGGAGGCGGGACGGACAGCTTTCGGATGCCGTTCAGCCTTCTCCCCAGCCTCTTCATGTCACGGGGGGTGGCGCGGCAGACAGGTGCAACTCCACCAGTTCCATAAGACCGGCCATGGTCAGTAGGTGGGGACTCGGTCCAGGGTCCAACCCCTTATATGGGGAGAAGGACGGCACAGAACAAACAAGTGAGTTCAGTTCTATAACTACAAAAACTAATCATAATTAAATCATAACGGTAATCATAACTAAAAAAACTAAAAAGTAATCATAACTAAAGTATATATTACAAAATAACATAAAAGTTTAAGGCATTAAACCAAGTACCTGAAATAAACATGAAAGAAAATATAAATACTGTACATCCTGGGCAATATTGGTCGTAGAGAAGATGCAAAGAAAGTCCGTGGTAAGTCAGGAACAAGTACACCTGGTGTCAAAATCTACTAATCAGCGACTCTAAGCTCAGGCCATCTCTCAACCCAGATCCTTGTAAACTTCCTCAGGCACTCGAAGTTCGTCTTGTTCGATACCAGATCAGTGTTCCACATCAGACGTAGACAGTAAACATTCCTTTTGTTTTGAATGTCAAGTGTGCAAAATTTCATCAGTCTCAGAATAAAACTGTAGATTTGTATAAAAAACAAAGCCACCTCTCAGGCCGCCCGCTCGCCCGCATGACGCCCGCCACAGACACTCTTCTTTATATACTGACTGACTGGTGTTGCTCGGGATTATGATTGGTTTGGGTCAAGTTGAGGCTGTGAATCCTAGGGAAATAATATTATTCGAAAGGATTGAAAAAGCTAACTTTTTAAAAGTATTTGTTTCATTTGATCGTGTGATGTCTCCTTCGGGCATCCTCGACTTCATCTACCATTCTCTTCCACATCATACATTCTCCTTATACCCCTTTCTTCTTTCATCACCACATACCACAAAACTACTTTGCCATACAAAACTACTATTTGTTTTATTTGATCGAGCCATGTCTTCCTCGGTCGTCCCTGCTACAATTCTCTTCCATATCATACGTTCTCCTAACACCCCTTTCCTCGTTCATCACGCACGTCTCATTTTATCACACCTAAGTATTTGATTCACTTGGTTGTACCATGTCTTTCTTGAACCCCAACTTGTCTTACCATTCACTTCCACGTCATACGTACTCCTTAGAACTCTTTCTTCATTGATCATGTAAGTCCATTTTACCAATAATAAATATTTGATTCCTGTCTTCCTCAGGTGTCTCCGACTTTTGCTACAATTCACTTGTTACAGTTTAAAAAACAACATTATATTATGGACTTTAATTGGACTCCGTATCTCATTTGCGTTAAGCCTTCCTCAGGCGTCCCCGACTTTTTCCACCATTCAAACCACTCTCTAAACACTCCTGGCACTAATAACAACAAACTTTGAAGCTTTCAGCAGAATCAGTCCAGTAGTTTTTGAGTATGTAGGGCACACCCATATGGAAATTGCCTTTAATTTATATAGATGAGGTCCTTGCGCTAAAAAAAATGTGCAACACTGTTGAAAAAAAGAGCCAAACTGAACTTCCAATTCAAGTTATGAATTAGCCGAAGAGTATGGATATTAGAGAGATGGCATGTGAAGTATGACCGCGTGCTCCAATTGTGATATTTCGAGAATTTTACAGAGACGGCGGACATTGGCTGTTACACCTCAGTCGCGCATTGAGCTCCTGGTAAAACATTGATAAAACAAAGAAAGAAAAACAATACTAACTAATAAAAAAATTTAAAAATCTATTTCAAGCTTATGAGATACCCATGTTAGCTTAGCACCAAGGAATTGCGATGTAAGTAACAGCAAGTTCATAACATTAGTTTTTACCACACTTGCACTTGTCAGGATTTCCCTGAAGAGTAAGGCGTATGTATTTCGACAAGCGCAATACGGATCAATTATAATCTTGATTTTGCAAAAAAATTTGTTACGTGTTATTTTAAGGTAACTTAAAATAACTTGTAACTTAAAATAACTTGTATACGGTACAATAAAAAAATTAAACAACATCTAAGTCTTGTGTTACTTCCCTTTCCTCATTATATTTTTTCAATTTTTACCACAATTTTTTGTTTGGCAAATAACGTATAATGGGCTATTATATTCTATGTCCAAAATATGATAAAAAATTTACGAATGCTTTTTTAATAAATAAAATAATGATTCCCATTTACAGTTCGGCCCTTATCTCCAGACCGCTGCCCTCCCGCGCACGCTGACCTCTAACCCCGTCTCTATCCTCCCCCACTTGCTGGCTACAAATTTTAAGAGCTACACGGGTTCTCGCCTGTCCTACACATTCCAAAAAGTTCCAAATTATAGTTCCATGATTTTACCCAAAACTTATTTTATGAGTTTTTTTTACATTAGCTTCACAACGTAGGTCCTGGGGAAAAAAAAATCCCTCAAGGCATATGTCATCTTCGGGTATGCTATCAGGAGGGTCTTTTTAGGAAAAGGAAGGAGAGGAAGTTCTGAGATGAAAAAAAGGTATGAGGGATGGGTAGGAATCTGGGGTCAATATGTCCAGGAGTGACATATGAATCCATCCCTCTCACTGCGGTGCAAGGCGATAGGTCAAGAGAGTCCAGCTGGAGACAAACGCATCTGCCGCCAAGAACTAGACAAATCTCACCCCATGAACTCCAGGTAAAGTCACGAAATGCAGTGAACCACTTGACCTATGGCAGGAGTGTTGGTTATCCAATAAATGGTTTCCGGAGTGGCAGTACCCATACCCGCCTCCCAAATTGAAGTACTTTTAATTATATTTAATTAAAATAAAAGGTTTTTGAAACAATTTTCCAATGTAAAACTATTCTTCAGAGGAAACACCCCATATTCCCCTGGATCTAAAATAAAAATCTAGGCTTTGGTGACGGATGTGTTTGTTCACCTAATGCATGGCAGGCAGGATCAGGAGAGACTGGTTGAGAGAGACCTTTTGACCTCTCCTGCCGGGCTCTCTTGACCCATCAACTTGCACCGCAGAGGGATGGATTCACATGTCTGTCATTCCTGGACACATTGAACCCCAGTTACCTACCCATACTCAATCCTTCCCAGAACTTCTCCTCTCCTTCCTTTCCATAAAAAGATCCTCCTCACGGCATCCCCAAAGATGTCATAGGCCATGAGATTTCAAAAACCTCCTGCACCCCCTTTTCCCACCCCTTAACTTCTTAAACCTCAAAAGTTCCCATTGGGTATGAAAAATTTGTATCCGTTGAGCGCCGACATAGCGATATTAGGTTGTGGGAGCACGGCGTTCCAAAGGTTTCTGCAGAATTTTTACACACTTCTTGATAATATTTTGCACCTCTGACATTCAAAATAAGAGATAAATTACTATCTATATTTGATTTAAAAAAACTTTGTGTAATGCCCGGGCAACGCAGGGGGCTTCAATACATATATTATAATATGGTTGTTTGTATTTACAAGATACATTTGTTCTCAGCCAAGAAATGTTAATACAAATAATATAAAGGATTACTTAGATGCATGGATTGCATCTTAGGGAACGTACCCATACTACGTGACACGTTTAGGGGGGGGGGGGGTCTTCAAAATGTCACGCTTCATACAAATGAGCGGCGAGTTGCTTAGGATTTTTTGGTCACCGGGGGGGGAGGGGGTGGGGGGGGGGTTAAAAATTGCAAAAAGTAGGTCACGTAGTATGGGTACGTTCCCTTACCTGTATGAGAATAGTTTCCACATTAGACAGGCGCTCATCGAGCCGGGAGATGGCCCCCTTGAGCGGGTCGAGGGACCGGTGGCGTTTGTCCAGGCCGGCCAGCCCCTTCTTCAGTTGCTCCCCGAGCGCCTTCTCTCGGAACTCATGCCGCTCCAATTTGTCTTCCGACGCCCTCAACATGTGGACCAAGGATAACATCGCATCACGAATGTCTTCATGTCTGAAAATCATAAATTTCAATTTTAAACATTACTAGCTCTAGTATTACTGGTAGGACTACTAACAGAACACTGCCTCTCAGGAGACACATGCAGCTATTGGGAGTGGAAAGCACCAATAGATGTAGAAAATGTGAAGAGGATGAAGAGACTCCAATTCATTTATGGTGCCAATGTCCTGCCCTGGTGGGCACCAGGCTCATATACCTGGGGAGACACACTGTAGCCAGAAGACTTAGCCTCATATCCAATGACAACTCTGGTGAACTTTATTAAAGAAACTATGTTATTGTTAAACGATTGAGGCAAAATGGGAGATAGCACAATGAGCCTATGGCCTAAGTGCTCACAGGAACTAGTCGTAAGCCGTCTCCGCAAAGAATAATAAAAAAAAAAAGCTCTAGTATTCAGCTTTATACGAGATATAAAAAGAGAATAGTACTTGTAGATTACATTCCTGGAAAATATGACAATATTATTTGTATCATCTCTTTTATCAATGTGATGTAAATAATACGTTATGGTAAGTAGAGGACCCAAAAAACATTTTAATACATTTTCCAACGTTTCTCCCTTGCCCTCTTCCCCCCTCCGCAGGATCGAACTTCCCCCCTTAGGTCCGAACCCCCCATTGTGAATGCTACAGATACGTCCTTGGTGGTTAAAAATATTAAAAAGTGGATAAAAACGACAGTAAGAAAATGAGTTTTGATAGCACAACTGGCAGATGCATCCTCTCGAATAAATTAACCCTTTCCACTCCAAGCCTTTTTTTGTTTATGCATTTTTTTTAGTTTAATTTATTTTTTGTTAATAAAATTGATATTATTAGATAATTGAAATAATTTAAGAGGCATACTTCAAAATAATGATTTGTTTTCATTAGATTTATATTTTCGGCATTTGGCCTTTTCGACACATCTCGCTTTATTTTTATAGACACAAAGGGATCGAGGATTATTTCACTAATATACGATCAAGCTATGTATCGAAAATAGAAATAATCCATTCAACGAGTATTTGCACGAAAACAAATACGATAATGCACAGTTGATAAGATGTTGACGACATCACGGTGCAATAATTACTAGTAGTGACCGACCAAAGGTTCGGTTTCGGCATCAGTTTCGGTTTCGGCAGATTTTCTGCCGAACCTTCGGCCGCACCGAAACTCTGCGAAAGATCTCAATAAATGGTAAATTTAGTCTTAAGTTGTGATTTAAATACAATTTAAATTGAAATACTCAATTAATGATGTACATCCTTTATAACGTACATAAGTGTTGATTATTGACAAATTTTTGTTTCAAGAAGTAGTTAACAAGCTTGTTAATTTTTAGTAACATAAAATTTTTTTTTTTCACATACTTACTTCAATTATTGTTTTTTTTTTATTTCATTTAACACATGTTAACTGTTTGTATAAGTGTAAAAAATAAGGCAAATTTCAGCAAAAAATAGATTTTTAACACGTCTAAAAAAGTTTCGGTTTCGGCCGAAACCGACAGCCACCGAAGATTCGGTAGAAAGTCCTGTTTCGGTCGGACACTAATTACTAGTGTACTTTTGTAACATCGATGCCTGCTCCTCTACCTGCAAAGAAATTTTTTTGTTTAGGCTCAGCCCTAAACAAAACTCATCCATCCCTCGACCAATGTACTAAAGTATTTTGCGATTCTAGAATGAGTCTTTCAATCGTGATTCAAAAATTTTAGTAAAAAAAAAAATTGTCCGCAAAAAGAAGTCAAGTGTCACTCGACATTGGAGCTGGTGGAACAAAATCAATGTCGAGTGACACTCGACATTGAGTGGAAAGGGTTAAGGTTCCAAATTTGAGTCTTGGTCTCAACCTAAACTTTTTTCTCCTCTGTAAGTTTTTCTAATTAATAATATATATATTTTTTTATATGAATACCGCACAAGAGTCCCAACTGCTCCCGTCTGGAGCCAGAGAGTTTATGGCATCCCTAATTGGGGTATGTTGTGAGGCTGAAGGTAGTGGGAAGGGGAAGGAGATAGGGAAGAGGAAGGCGGGGAAGTACCCGGATATTCAGATCTGGTCATCAAACACAGCTAAAGCCATTTCAAGCAACGTTTCAATTCAATTTTGAATGCTGGTCTTACACCAGGGCGATACTGAGAGTATCTTCCATACTATAGATTATTTTAAATGACTAAATTATGAAATAACACAAATTAATCAAATAAAATTAATTTGCACGCCGGGATTCGATCCCACGACCTTCGGTTTGCGAGTCAAGTGCCTTACCGCTGGACTGCGTCGGCCGTCGAATGTGATGGTACCAAAACCTGGCAGGGCTACAATAACTGGCAGAGCATTTGTAAAATAGGCCTTATATCTAATAGGCCTTCGTATTTACAATATCGTCAGTGTAAGTGCAATACCGCGGAAGAACCATTGATAAAAATGTTCAGGAGGGACAAAAAACTATCCAGGGATATATGCACTCTTGTTTGCTTATGTACTGGAGATGTTTCATTTGCTGTACTGACTTTAACCCAGTACTTTTAATCTAATGGTAAATTTCAAAATTTGAAAGCACCAATCAATGCGGTTTGTGCTGTTCAACTGAAATTGCTAAAAAAACGTATTTTGAAATTATTGGCTCATAGGTATCGAATTAATTACATAGACGATATTATGTTTCACAATATTGTTAATTTGTAAAAAGGACCTAGTGGAGCCATGTACTAAATAGCTATGATAAGCAAATAAAGCAGTACCTAAATCCAATATGGCAGAAGATTTTGTAAAATCGTGATGTTTTTGTCAAATCTTCTTCAAATCTGACCAGTGAGTGAATTTGACCGTGGTGTCATAAACAACATATTTTCTTTATTAGAATAAAGTGTTCATTTTATTATTTTTTCTATTTTGTAATATCACTAGTCTTCAGAAATGTATTGTTTTTTTGTTGGACAAAGTTATTATCCAACAAAATGTAAAGTCTAAATACCAATGAAGTTTTTATTTTTCCGTAAGGTGTCAGTTTGGGGTACTTTATTATAGAAAATTCTTCATTATTATATAATAAAAAAGCATATTTTATTTAAAAAATACACATAAACAAATAATAAACTATTAATAGCATGTAAGGGAACGTACCTATACTACGTGACCCACTTTTTGCAATTTCCCCCCCCCCCCCCTCCTTAGTGACTAAAAACCTAAGACCCCACTATTTTTGAAGACCCCCCCCCTGAACGGGTCACGTAGTATGGGTACGTTCCCTAACATAGTATTGACTGAGCGTAGCCCTTGTTTTAACCTGGACTTCTCAAGCATTTTGAATTTTTTCATCTTTCTGTAAATTTGTTAGAAACATTCCGGTTGCGGTTAAAGATGGTGGCCGTTTTAAACAATTGTGTGTTGCAGTTGACGGCATGATAAAAAATCTTTTGTATTTCTTGGGCATTAACTATGTAACAATTTCTAGATATTTTTGTTTTGAACAGTTTTAATTTTCAAATAATAGCACCATGTAAATCACCTTTACTAACAATGTTTCCATGTAATTTTGACTCCGCCCACCTTTCTTCCCCTCTCCCAAAATCACCCCTCCCACTATCTCCACCTAATTAATTTTTGTACTTGTATAGAATTTTTAAGTTTGCTCGTGAATAATACGGATGTGTCGAAACCGGTTGCAAAATATTTAAAATTAATGTAACAAATGTACATTGAAAATTAAAACTCTTCAAAACAAAAATGATACAAAATCATTTCTCTGCACAGAAGTAGTTATCTGGGGCAAATATTTGTGGTCTTCGATCAATTTACGTGGTCAATGCTTGTCGTAAATTATATACTATTTAAAAAAATATCTCATTTTCTGGTAAGAAGGTACCTACAATTTGCAAAAACATAATTTTGCAATAAAAAGGCAAGTTAATTATTACGAAAAAATAATCAGCTGATGCTGGCAAAATTTTAGCCTCAGCACGCAACGGGTTAATTACGCTGTCAGATAGGCGGATCATCTCTGACCTTGTACTATTAAATAAAATCATTAATAATTGCATTGACAACCCTGAAATTCTCTCCAAAATAAAATTTTACGTACCGACCAGAAATACGAGGCAAAGTGCTACCTTCTTGTGTGCCAATTCAAAACAAACTATAAGGATCTTACACCCATAAATAGATTACATCATTTCGGCAATAAATTTGGGATAATGTAGACATGTTTGCAGATTCCGTATCTTTATCTTTATCTTTAATAAATTTAAATGAATTCGCTCACACTGTATGTGCGCTTAGATCTTTTAAACAACGCATTGGATTTTCATGCGGTTTTCACTAATAGATAGATTGATTCATGAGGAAGGTTTTTGGGTATATAATTTGTAAAGGTTTTGTGTAAATTGGTTGAAATATATAATATATCTGGCCAAGCGGCAGCAGGCAGCGGGCAACGGGCAGCAGCCAGTGCTCAACGGGCTGACAAACGGGTGGTGTGGAGTTGATTTAACAGATGGCGTTGGTTATAAAGGTTTCCTTAGCCACAGCAACGTGTGGCCGGGTCTGCTATTTAGTTATAAAATGAAGTCTTTATAATTTCTTTAAGTTTCATCAAAAGGACATAGTTAATATTTTGAATTGGAATATTCAGCTTAAAGTTAATAAATCTTAGAAATTTAAGCTGTACCCTTTCTATATTGTCGGAATGTATTTTTTATATAATGGGGACCAAATGGGCGAATTATACTCTACCTGGCTTCTTACTAAAGAAGTGTACATTATTTTCAAACATTCTAGTGACTTAAAATCACTTGCTGTTCTGCATATAAAACCAAGCATTTTTATAGCTCTATTTGTTATTTCATTTACATGCAGAGTAAATGTTAACTTTTCATCAAATACAATATGCAAGTCCCTGATCTGAGCGACTGGTGTCAATATTACATTATTTAAAGAGTATTCATAAGTTACATGACTTTGGATTTTACGAAAACGAATAACTTGGCACTTTTGAATATTAAGAAATAGCGAGTTGATCACACACCAATGAAACAATTTATCTAAATTAGATTGTAAAATATGGCAATCCTCTATACTACATATCATTTTATATATTTTTAAAGCATCAGCGAATTGTAAACTTGTACATCTTTAAATATACTAACAATGTCATTTATAAATAATAAAAAAAGAATTGGTCCGAGGTGAGATTCTAGGGCTTGTGGCTTTAAAGATATAAGATTCTACAGAATTTATTTTAACACATAGCTTTCTTTTACTAAGATAACTGCAATAAGGTTCCTTTAATGCCCAACATACTTGGTTTATGTACAAGAATATGTCGCCTAACTTTATCAAAAGCTTTGGAAAAATCAGTGTATATAGAATCCACCTGATGAGGACAAGGGAATCAGTTATATAATTTTTATAAATGATTAAGTTACTTAAAGTATTTCTACCTGTGATAAAACCGTGCTAATTGGGAACAATTATATTACTCATTTGTTTTTTAAAGACATCTAGGACTAATGATTCAAAGAGTTTGGGAATAGCGGACAATATACATATTGGTCTATAGTTTGGTACATCGCTTTTATCACCCTTTTTGTGAATAGGCGTTAAAAAGCTTTTTTCCACTGATCTGGAAAACACCCTGATGACAAAGACTTGTTAAATAATATGAATAATGGGAAGTCAAACTGTTAATACGAGATTTTAAATATATTGGAAGAAAACCATCCGGTCCAGCAGATTTATTAGAATTTAATGCTTTTATACCCTTTTCTATTGTAGCTTTTTCAATGAAACAATGGCTTAAATCAAGTGATTCTTCAAGAGATTTATCTTTAAGGATCTCACTATCAAGAATATCCATGTCATAAACATTTTTAAATGAATCTGCAAAAAGATTGACTATGCCTTCGGTACTGTCAGTACATTTGTTATTAAGATACATAGTATTTGGTAAACTACAATCATTCTTTCACTGAGCATTAGAAAAATTCCATAATTTTTTTACTTTACGACGAACCTCTTTTTCTTTAAAGTAACATAATCATTGTAACATTTTCTGGATAAGTCTTTGCGTTGCCTTCTTAAGTTAGTAAAATTTATATACTTAATCGTTAACGTTTCTAGATTGCTTATATAATTTGTGCAATTGTTTTTTATTGTATATTAAGTCTTTTAATTCTTTTGAAAACCATATGGGAAATGAGAGGCCTTAAAATTAGTTTTAGGAACATAAAGTTCTTTCCAAGTGTTTAAGAATGAATAAAATTGTTGTACTTGGTCAGTTATAACATAACGTTACCAGCCTCTAAAAATGACCAATCTAAATGTTAAAGATAATCAACAATATTTGGCTAGTCAGCTTTAGTAAAATGGTATGATGAAGTTTTAATGTTCTGCAAATTTCTAGACTCATTTGTAATAATAATGTCTAACGCCGGGTATTGTTGATCAAGAGTTAATAACAGTTCGTCCGATTGTTCCACGATTGTATTTGGGTTACTAGAAAATACTAGGCCAAGCATTCGATTATTAGAGTTATGCACTTTATTTAACTGTGTTAGTCCTAGGAAGAAAGACATGTCCAGCATTTCCTTTGATTTTGCACACTGTACTTCTGTTTCGTTAACAACCACTTCATTGTTAATATCGAAGGACCAGTTCGGTAGAATGTAATCGCCAGCAATTATAAATTTGGCTTTAGGATATTTATATTTCAGTATCTCTACATCCTCGTGGTTCTTGTATATTTGTAGATCTGACGTTGGTGGAATATACGTACAAGTGATAATAATTTTACTGGTTGAAATATTTAGCATTACAAATATTTGTTCAATGTTTTTGTGCTTAACTGGTAATTTGCTGGATGATATTTTTTTGGATAAGCACACCATTTCACCGCCTCCTTTTGATTTATTGCTTGTAGTGCGGTTACGGTCAAGACGATAAATGTTGTATTGATTGGGGCCTAATTCCGATGAACTGATGTATTCATTTAGCCAAGTTTCCGTTAATAAAATATCATGTGGAATGGTGGGAGAGATTCTTTTAAGATATTTAAATTTTGTTCTCATCCCACAAACGTTTTGGTAGTACCCAAACAATTTTAGATGATGTTTAAGTTTTTTGGTATACTTGTAACTATTTTTGGAATATACTTGTAAATATTTTATTATAATATTAGTTTCCCCGTTAGCTTTCCTTGCATCAAAATTTATCCATACGTCAGTTTTCTTTGCAGCTCCGTTAAATCTTGTTTTATCTTGGTACCATTCGTCAGCTTATATTTTATTGAGGAATATTTCCCTAGCCTGATATTCGTCTTGGAGTTCCACTTTAATGGGCCTGATTTTTCAGTTTATTAATTAAATAGTTGGGTATTTATATTTAAATACTATTATTATTTTGATTTGTTAATTTATTAAAGAAACATACTTTTGTGGATGCGAGATCTACAGAGTGTTCACGGAACTACTCGCACTTTGTAAAGAGCCCTTGAGGTGTTTTTTCTCATGAAAATGGCGCTATAAAAATCATACGTTAATAATAATAATTATCACTAGTTTATAATATTAAGTTCAGAGATTTTTTTTTTTACATCTTATTATAGATCTAATTATATCTTAAGATCTATAATAAGATGTAAAAAAAAATCTCTGAACTTAAAAAAAAAATAAAATAATAATAATATAAATTGGTTTAGAATTGGCTGGTTTCGGAACCAACTTCCTTCTTCAGAGCAAAAGATAATATCGACGGTCGTGAAGAACAATGTTGAATGTGCGATTTTGTAGTTTTGTTTAAAGTAGAGCTGTTTAAAGTTTTTCTGCATTTAACTATTTTTGAGATCAAGAATTATAGCATATTAGAAAAATATACCTATACTAGCTGACCCGGCAACACGTTGCATGGCTAACAAAACGCAACGCCATCTACTGGATGGTTACCCAACCTTTATAACCTACCCCATCTGTTAATTTGCATACAAATCAAAACCACATCTCCCGCTTGCCAGCCCACTCGTCCACCGACATTCTCCTTGGTATATTATATATTTCAATCAATTTTCACAAAACCTAGACGTATTATATACCTAAATCTTCCTCGTGAATCACTCTATTGGTGAAAACCGCATGAAAATCCGTTGAGTAGTTTTTGAGTTTATCGCGAACACACAGACAGACGCGGCGAAGGACTTTAATTTATAAGGGATCGTCCATTAATCACCAGTGCCGTAAATAGCCTTTTCTGCACCCTGTGCGAACTTCTCTAACTGCGCCCTAATTAAGTGGACCCCTAACCCCCTAGACCAGTGTTTTTCAATCTTTTTGAATACGCGACCCCTTTACAGGTTGAAAAATTCTGGCGACCCCCTTTGACCTTTGGAAATTAGCATTTCTGGCAGATCTTATTAGCCACCTTAATAATTTTAACAAGAACCTCCAAGGTAGAGAAGAAAATATTTTAAGAGCTAAAGATAAAGTCAAAGCATTTCATGCGAAACTTCATTTATGGTCAATCTCTCTGCAGACAATCACTTGTCGTAAGGGCTCACATTCCTTGCATGCTACAGAGCTAGCATAATTTGCAAGAAAAACTATTAACATACTTTCCAGACTTGCACTCTGAAGCTGACAACATGATGGATTTAAACCCTTTTTGGATAAATCAATAGAACTGTGAACAAATATGAAAGAAAATCTTATATTAAATGAAGACAATATTAGCTAAACTCAATCGAAAATCTGGAGACAGAAAAATCAGAAAAAGATATTGGCACCTCTGGGACTCGAACTCAGAACCTTCTGCTTACATGTCAACAGCTCTAACAACTGAGCTAAGGTGTTTATTTCCAATTCGGTCACTTTTAACTGTATCATACTTAGATTAAGAACTACCAACATTATCCTAAGCTCAGTTGGTAGAGCTGTTGCCATGTAAGCAGAAGGTCCTGAGTTCGAGTCCCAGAGGTGCCAATATCTTTTTCTGATTTTTCTGTCTCCAGATTTTATAATGAGTTTCGATAATATTGTCTTCATTTAATTAAATATTAAAATTTGAGGTTTTATTTATAAAGTTTTTAAAAAGAAAGTATTCCTCCTAGACTTTCAGAAAATTCAATAGATGATGTCGCATATTAAAAATAAAATGGATAAAAATTTATACAGACACAATATAGAAAGCATTTAGTTGGGGTTTGAATCTTGCAATCATATATAAAGATAGCAGATATGTGCGTTTAGAAAATGAAGATAATGTTGGTAGTTCTTAGTCGAAATATGATTCAGTTAAGAGTGGCCGAATTGGATACAGACACCCAAGTTCAGTTGGTAGAGCTGTTGCCATATAAGCAGAAGGTCCTGAGTTCGAGTCCCAGAGGTGCCAATATCTTTTTCTGATTTTTCTGTCTCCAGATTTTCGATTGAGTTTCGCTAATATTGTCTTCATTTAATTAAATATTACAATTTGAGGTTTTACTCACAAAGTTAAAAATAAAAAATAAAATCTTATAGCTGCTGACGGCATGCTTAAAATAGCATTTCATTTTCAAAGTGTTCACGTGTTTTGGGTGAAAAGAAGAGTATCCAGAGCTGGCAAGGGAAGCTCTAAAATTTAGTGCCATTTGCCACTTCATACTAACATGAACTGACATTCTCTTCAATGGTCACCTCTGCCATAGGTCACCCCAAGGGTTCGCTACGTTTGGTGATTTAGCAGGGGTGCTCGGGTTCATGGGGTGAGGTTTGTCTGGGTCTTGGAAACGAATGACCGGGACACACCGAACCCCAGATTCCTACCTACCCCTTAAACCTTTTTCCTTCCCAGAACTCTCCTCTCCTTCCTTTCCTTAAAAAACCCTAAAACGGCATCCCCAAAGATGACATAGGCCCTGAGGGAAATTTTTCCTCAGGGTCACCTGTGTGGAGCTCACGTAAAAAAAATGAAGCACATTTAAACTAAAAAGAAAAACAGACTTAACTTAGAAAATGATTTGATTATTAACATATCAAAAATAGCACCACGATTTGAAATATTTTTGATCCCATCCTTCTCATAATAGTGTTTTTATTGTAGTTAGAACTCGCCTTTTTCTTTTTGCAGGCGACCCCCCGAGTAAGGCTTCGCGACCCCCCTAGGGGTCGCGACCCACAGATTGAAAAATACTGCTATAGACCCTCAAATGCAAGTTCACTAGTGCAAATGCGTTGCCCACCCTGATACTTAAGATTTATTTTTTGGGCCACTTTGGTCTTCATACTTCTATAATAAAATACCCTGCAAAGTTTCAGTAAACTGTAAATTAATTTATTTTTAAGTACTTGGTATGGCAGAGTTTTGAATAAGGAAGGTAGCATAGCATAATATAAATTGCGTTTAAGTATGAATTGGTGAAAAAACGTTTAAGTATTCGAAAATATTTGCAAAGATTATTCACAACTACACAATACACAAATGAATGAGACCACAAATGAATAAGTTCAGATAGTAAAGATTTAAAGCAAGCCATAAACTTTTTTAACGATTTACATTTCGTGCTTTCTTCATTGCGAAATCGTTTATAACCTTTTCATACGACAGTCACCGTCCTATGTCGCGTTCAACCGACAAAATCGCTAGGCCGGTCAACCTTTCTTGGTCAATCATCGAGCGCAAGTAAGTTTTTAATAATTTGAGCTTACTGAATGATCTTTCGCAGGAAGCTACAGTCACTGGCATTGTTAAAAAAATCTTTATAGCGACTACTACATTGGGAAACATCTCTTTTAAATCTAGTTCGAGTATAGCTTTAAGAAGACCCCGACTTGAACTACGGTCACATTTATCAAATAATGTAGTTGTTTCAACTTGACTCTTTAAAGTGGCAATCAGGAACAAAACGAAAAAATAATAGTCCTGCCTAGTCTGGCCATTCTTGCGCCCCCCAGAGTCTACGCCCTGTGCCTGGGCACCGGTGGCACTGCCCTATTAACGGCACTGTTAATCACGTGATTTTTTTTAGCAACTTTTTAACCCCCCTCCCCCCACTGGTGATATTTGGTGAGGTTTTAGACCCCCCCCCCCCCCCCCCGAAATCACGTGTATTTTTTTAGTGCAAAGAAATTTGAAATTTTCAGAATATTATCACGAAAAATAAATACACGTGATATCTCATTATACCTCCCCCCCGTCGTGATTTTTTCCGACCCCCCCCCCCCCCCCCCTTTCGAGCATCACGTGATTAATGGACGACCCCTAATATGTAGATATATTTCATTCCATTTCATCCAAAATTTTGAAAATTCAGACTTTTAAATCAACAAAAAGAAGTTAAAATAAGCCAACAGCATAATTTTCAATTTTTAGCAGATCCGACATTATTCTTCGGGACAGTTCGATATATATTTATTACTTTATATAAATTGTTTTTCCAAATTGTTCAATCATCACACAGTATAAAATGAAGATAGATCTTTTAAACTACGCAACGGATTTTCATGCAGTTTTCACCAATAAATAGAGTGATTCAACAGGAAGGTTTATATGTATAATACATGCTTATTATAGTAGAGAAAAGCCGAGAAATTCAGAAATATTCAATTCAGGCAGTGGGCAGCTGGCAACCAAGTGGTGTAGATTTTATAAAGGTTGGGTAATGGCATTGTATTTCGTTAGCCACAGAAACGTGTGGCCGGGTCTGCTAGTTAATTATAAATATAATCTAATCAGAATCTTGATAGAAAATTATTAAGTAAAACGAAATATTTACTTAGGTATGCAAATTAGATTCGTTATCAGAATAATGATTCGAGAAAACTGCAGTAAGTATGTATTACTTCAAACGCAGAGATAAAGTGGTTTTAAACTTCGATTCGAAGAATATTCAACAGAGAGATTCGCAAATAGTATTGGAAGCAATTATTTGAATAAGTTCCGCCGACATTTACCGTTTCCGGGACCATAGACTGGAGAAAAGAGCTCTATTTCTGTGTGAACTGACCGCTTTGGCGGATATTTAAAAATACTATGCGTGCACAAAGCATTTCCTAATGCACGTAGAAGAATGAAGGGAAAACCTTATAGTAAACATTGGTAAACATCGATGTTT
This sequence comes from Limnephilus marmoratus, assembly GCA_917880885.1. Taxonomy (NCBI): domain Eukaryota; kingdom Metazoa; phylum Arthropoda; class Insecta; order Trichoptera; family Limnephilidae; genus Limnephilus; species Limnephilus marmoratus. The sequence goes on from OU862908.1 coordinate 20,578,065, forward strand.
ACATTTTATTAAAACCTCCGTCGATGACAGTAATCTTATTACAGAGTTCAACTTATTATCCAAAAAGAATCATAGATTCTAACTAGATTCTTTATTTTATAACTGTGTTTGTTCTTTGTTTAGGAAAATAATCTAACTGGAATTTGAGATTATTTTTACTGCCAGTGTTCTACAGACGGTTGTGGATATTTTAGCATCTCGCCAAAAGAATCTAAAAAATATGATTGAGATTGAGGCATCCGATTGACCAATTAAAAATAAATCGATTCTGGTTTGATCACTATTTGCCAAAAAGCTGGCTGCTGTTACAATTGGAATGTTGAAACCATGTCAGGTGCATTCATTGACTGTAATAATATATAACTGAAATAATATAAATGAATTCGTGAGATGAAAAACAAAATAGCAATACCCTATGATGGGTGATGGAAAATATTCTATAAGTAATGATTCTTGAATGTCAGTCTCTCACCAACGGACTGCCATTGACAAGAGCCATCTGCGCTTCAGTACAGGGGTGAATTTGAAGTACGGTGCATATATTATAATACTGTTTAATTAAATAATGAGCACGATTAAAGAATAATGACCGTTTTTCCGCCTCTGTCTTTCCTCCCTTCTTCAATTCCTCAAAAGACTCCCTACACAGCATCTCCCCAAAGATGACAGAGGCCCTGAGGGAAACTATTTTCCTTGTATGTGTGTGGAGTGAGAAAGAGGATATAAAATCAAGACCTTTCGGATTTTTATAATAAACGTCACCTATCTATAAACGTTTCCGCCGTTTTTTTTTTTTTTACATTAACACCACACAGGAGTGAGAAAAATAATTTCTCTCAGGGCCTATGTCATCTCAGGGGATGCTGTATGGAGGGTCTTTTAAGGAAGGGAAGGATACTAAGTTCTGGAAAGGAAAAAAGGTATGAAGGCAATGAATGGTGGATAGGTATCTGGGGTGGTCAGTGTGTCAAGGAGTGACGGACGAATGAATCCATTCGTCGTAAGGCGATGGGTCGAGAGAGTCCGTCTGGAAAGGTCAAAAGGCCTTCCTCAATCAGTTTCTCTCGATCCGGCCCGCCACGCAGCAGGTGGGCAGACGCATCCGCCACGACCTGGAAATACCTCACCCCATGAACCCGGGTACCCCCGCTAAATCACCAAACGTAGCGAACCACTAGAGATGACCTATGGCAGAGGTGTTGGTTATCCAATAAATGGTTCCCGGAGCGGCGGTACCTGTACCCGCCTCTCAAATTGTGAACTAAATTGTCGTACTAAAAAATACCGAGTGTGGAATGTTTTTGGATAGGACCCTACTTTTAGTTGGGTACCTACTTTGATTACTGTAGAAACTTAGATATTATGTAAGTACGAGGATAATAATATTTATGCTTATCAAACTGTAACAATGAATTGCATATCTTTATACATAAAAATTAATGTTTCTTTGTCTGTCTTTCATGTGTTTTCTATATATACTGGTGAGCTCTAGTGTTATGAAATTTGCAATGGGTGGCGCGCGCGAGTTGTTTGAAAAATTAGTAAATTTCATATAGTTTATCAGCAGGTAGGGAAGGCGGGAGAACTCGCTAATTAAAAATAAAATTAAAACCAAAACTTCTTACGTTTCGCCGGCAACTGTAAAAAGGGTGTTCAAAATAGATGAATTCACACATTCAAAGTAGTTAGGAAATAGTTAGGTAGCTATTCCTTGGAAATCTTTTTGAAGTGAAAACTTCTTTAGCACCGTTGTGATTTGAAACTAGATGAAACGAAAAAGCGAAACTAAAAAGAGACAAACATACATCTACAGGATTTAGCCTGAGAGAATCCTCTTTGTGTGGTGCTTCGTAGCCTCCCCACTCTTGTCTACTTTAGTTTTCTGAAGGGTTCGCTTCTACTGCGTGTGAACTGCACACAATTTTTTTTCGAGAAAGATCACCATAAAATGTGCTTCTGTTTGTGATCTGGGGAGAAAGGCGTTATATTTTAGCAGTTAGTTTTGTGGTACCTATCGATTAACGCACGACTCAAACGTAAATTTAATTTCCCTGCCTTCCCTTAGCAGGGTTCTAATGTTTTTATTGTGTATTATGAATTTATAAAAAAGCGGGTGTAATATTTTGCAATCGCGTAATTTTTTAGTAAGGCCCAGTCTGCCCCTGCTGCGCCCTTTACAAGAATACAATATTATGATCTGTGTTGGCGCCCACAGCCCATGTGCACAAGCAGTAAGCACAAACAGGATGCACAGTTTATTACCTCCGTGTGTTCCTTTTATAGCTCGATCTATGCTTCTCTATACCACCACTGTTCTAAAACCTAATAAACATTGAGATTACAATCGCCGGCTTCGTTTTTATCAATTGAGGCGCCAGCATGACATCTGGATGGATGGTTCGGGACTCGGTATGAGAGCCGAGGGCGGATAATTAAATTATAGAACAATAAAGGTATTAAAACTTATGGGGTCCATTATTTCGAAAGATAGAGTAGTGTTTTGAATAATTTCGCCCCCGCAAGCAATTAAACGAGTTGGAGTAAGTAGGTTACTAACCCAGGGATGGTTGGTCCGGTGACCCGACAGGACACTTAATCCGCCGACAATTGGCCCCGGAAATGATATTTACAATAAAATTTCAATTTTTTGTGTATAACTAGTGAATTCCCGGCGTGCATTGCTATGCCAATTAAAAAAGAAATGGTTTCTCACTTTTTTTTTTACATTAACTCCACACAGCAGGCCTTGAGGATAATAATTTCCCTCAGGGCCTATGTCATCTGGGATGCTGTGTGGAGGGTCTTTTTGAGGAGAGGAAGGAATGAACATTGGTCTTGAAGGGACCCGTGTTGTAGGAAGGAGGAAACACAGAGGCCAGCAAATCATTCCACAGCCAAGCTGTTGAACACAAGAACGAGTCGAAGAAGCGACCTGTTGTCATGCGACAAATGTCAACCGTGTACAAATGTTGGGCACGCGTTTGGCGTGTTTCCCGACTATGCACCGGTGCCGAAGGGATCAATGACACTAATTCCTCGGAGCATCTTCCATTGTAATACCGGTAGAACAAGGATAGTTCATAAGGATTCTTCAACACATCATTGCAAGTTCCAAATCGCAACAGCAGGCAGTCGATTTGTAACCTTTAATCTCCCTCTTTGCAAGACCAACTCTAAACAGAACTCATATATCTACACATCCACACACTCATTTAACTTAAATTATCACCACATTGACATTTTTAACTCGACTTTACGTGACATACGTGACATAAAACGAAAACTCACCAAGCAACATGACTCAAACTAGAAAGTTCAATCACTATAAATTCCCGTCCTCTGACTCTTAATCCTATTCCTACGTTCCCCCCCCCCTTTTTATATATTGTAACTAAAAAATAAATTAAATAAGAAAATACCCTTACAATGTCACACTTTATCATTATATATCATCAGTGGAAAGTTCATAATTGGCATAATTAACTCTTATTATTGTATTATTTTGTAATCTCTGATTTGCTGTCAACTTTCTCTAAAATAAATAAAATAAAATAAATAGCATTCCCACCCGACGCCTGTGCTCTAAAGATTGCAATCCGTTTTAACAAGCGGACCGCCCGTTTCTGCACAGAGTCGAGGGTATTTTTCAGGTATTTTGGAGCTCCAGAGCAGAGGTGGCTGCCAAATTCAAGCGTGGGGCGCACTTGTTATTTGTACAGGGTTATCAGTTGCGTACAAATCCCCAAAGTTTTATTGCAATCGGATGAATGGTTAGCAACATAGACGTAGCCACGGTGGGGCAAAGTGGGGCGTTCGCCCCACCCTGGCTGACCGATGCACGATCTCTGAGATTGACGACCGAGTCGCGTTTACAAATTTACAGCACTTCATTGTATGGTTTTTCCTTCTTCCGTTCATATGGTTTTTTAATTTTTTTTTTATTTCATAATATTTTATTTGGTTTTTTTTTGGCTACCACACTGGGCTAATATACCCGTGTTGTGGTAGTCATACAATTAATATTTTAAATAGGAATTAAAAAACACTATTCTATTGAGCCTAAAGCATGAACATAATATTGAAGAAGCCTACTTTTTCGGTACCTACTCTAGATTTTTATTTTTTGCCCCACCAAAAATCAAAACCTGGCTACGCCCATGGTTAGCAACACATAATTTCATGACACCAGAGCTCATTATTGTATATAGAAACCATCGCGGGCGTGCGCACAGCAAAATCCCCAAAGTTGCATCGCAATAGGATGAATGGTTTAGTAACACATAGACATCTCATATATATATATATACACAAGCAAGCATATACAGGGTGTTAAGGGACGTACTTGACTTACTTTAACCAGTGATTCCTGACATTATTTGGAGTAAAAAATGTAAATGAAATTTTGGTCTCCGGTGACTTTTTTTGACGACGTTTTTTTTTTCAAATTTTTTTTCTTTAAAATCAAACAAAAAAAAATTCTTCCGCACGTCGTCACTGGTCACTCAGCCAGGTGTCTGACGAACCCCTTACCCCGCCTCCAACTGTTTAACAACTACCATTTTTTTATGCTTTTGTAGAAAAAAAAAAAAAAAACGTCAAAAATGTCACCGGAGACAATCAACAGTAGATATATATAAATTCCTTTGATATTCATACCATCTTATTATAAAGGGTATTTTTTAATTCGATTTTACATTTGAAATTGGTAAATCTATACAGGGTGTTAAGGGACGTACTTGACTTACTTTAACCAGTGATTCCTGACATTATTTGGAGTAAAAAATGTAAATGAAATTTTGGTCTCCGGTGACTTTTTTTGACGACTTTTTTTTTTTATTCAAATTTTTTTTCTTTAAAATCAAACAAAAAAAAATTCTTCCGCACGTCGTCACTGGTCACTCAGCCAGGTGTCTGACGAACCCCTTACCCCGCCTCCAACTGTTTAACAACTACCATTTTTTTATGCTTTTGTAGAAAAAATAAAAAAAAACGTCAAAAATGTCACCGGAGACCAAAATTTCATTTACATTTTTTACTCCAAATAGTGTCAGGAATCACTGGTTAAAGTAAGTCAAGTACGTCCCTTAACACCCTGTATAGATTTATCAATTTCAAATGTAAAATCGAATTAAAAAATACCCTTTATAATAAGATGGTATGAATATCAAAGGAATTTATATATCTACTGTTGATTTTTTGTACTTATGCGCTGGTGTACACAGTAGGTTAGTGGTATACAGTATACAGACAAGTAGATTTTCTTTGATGCATTTAAATAAAAATATGTTTTATACGTTGTTATTCCTCTCTGCACATCCCTTCGGGTCACTTAGTTATATTTTGTGTAAGTATGTATCTTGTATTTACCCTAAACCGACTGCATATTGTATGTAGGTATGCCGGGGGGAGACCAACAGTCGGCGGATCAACTGTTATTTAACCGGTTGGTCCATGGTCCATATGCACTGAATTCGTTGCTTGCTTGCCATACATTAATTACGTGAGCTCAAATGGGGGGGGGGGCAGCAAAATCTTACGTTACTTGAAAAGAATATACGAAGTGGCCCAAATTTATCTCACAAAGGGGGGGGGGGTCTAAATTGGAAGAAAAACTGCTCACGTAATTAATGTATGCCCCCTTACCGCCAGTGAAAGGCGCGTTTTACCCTTTATCTTCGTACCTACGCATTTCGTAAAGAATAAAAAAAATGTATTAATTATGTTTCTGTTTAGTTCTACTAATTTATTATCATCTGCTGCCCTTTCGCCAAGTTAAGTGGTCGGTTTCTTGTCGTTGCTTATGAAGAAAATGCACTTTCTTGGTTTATATTGTAGGTTCCTACCATAGACATATGTACCTACCTACTTTATTTACTTATTTATTATTATCTAGAGAAACTTTCCCGGGATACGGAATAACATAATATTTGAAAATCTTCTACCAAGGGCGGATCCAGGATTTTTTTCTGGGAGGGGCACAAGGGGCGGACAAGCAAAAAAAACAACAATTACCTACTGTTAGAAATAAACTTCAAGTTTATTTCTACAAGTTTAACCCTTTATAGGACGGCCCATACAAAGTGGCCTGTAAACTGGACAGTCACCTTAAAGTCGATAATTCAACGATTTTTCTAACAATGTCGAACCTTATGATTATATATGATAGCCGATAAAGCACAGTGGCCTATTAACTGATCAGCGTTCCAGGACGTGCCGCGCAATCAAAAATTCGCGCCCTTTTTTGCCGTGGCCTGTCAACTGGCCACTGCGCATCCCGCACTAGTATTTGCTGTCAACGCAAGCAGACGTTAGGTATTTCTCCGAGTGATTAGATTAAATTTAATATGTCTTCGAATAAAAGGTGAGTAAAACGATTATGTTGTAATATATACTTTATTATTATGTGAAAATATAATCGAGTACTGTAAAACAAACATGTTATTTCTTCAATTCAAAACGACCGGTGTGTTGAAAAAAAGGTGGGTTAGAAATTACACATGTGAGTTTGCAATGTTCTCCTAAGTGCATATTTTGATTGATACATATAAATTATATCATTTTATACGAAATACATAGTCTATCTTTATGGAATAATAACAAAATAAGCACACATAAACGGGTTCGGGAGTTATAAGTTATAACTTATAATAATCCTGAGTTTATGTGGTTTTCAGTTTATGTTGTTTTAGAAATAAATTCAGTTATCAGGATCTGGAGGGGACGGATGACGACCAATGGGAAGAAATGGCCATTACTGATGACCAAGCTATCGATTCTGATATTGGTGGCGATTCCGACGACCGAGTCAACTCCTTCATAATTTATAAGGACACCTGGAAAAAAGCCAACCCAAAAGGAACAAAACCTACGACACATTTGCTTTTTAGGAGTAAATTAGCCAACGAGCTTGTAGGCGAGCCCAAAACTTTGTATTCTGTTCAAGAAGATGATGATCATAGGCTCATAAAATCAAAAAAAAATACTTAGATGTAGGTATTGTAACACTGCATCAAAACCCAAACGCAGTGAATATGAATGCGTTTCGTGTGATGTGGCCTTATGCCTTGAATGTTTTGTTCCCTTCCACAGATCAGGACAAAAGAAAAAAGTTTAATTATTTCCAACACTTTAATTGTTTTTTGATTAAATAATAATTCAATGATAATTAGATTAGAAACGTTGTTTATTTTGTTTGTTTTTTTTTATTTTTTAGGCTATGTTTCAAATCATAGAATTTACGGAAGTAAGTTCAATGATTTGGTTTGAATTGATGCTATAATTTTGTTACACTTTAAGACTAATTAAAGACTGATTACGAAATACACAATGGTTTTATTTTATTATATGATTTACACCAAAAATAACAGAGTTTTATAGGTGTCCAGTTTACAGGCCAGTGATTATACAAGGATAGTTACTAGGGCAGAACGGTCAGTGGTCAGTTTACTGGCCAGTACATTTTTTGGATTTTCTCGGAAAATAACACGTTTTTGAAAAATTTATCGATACATGTTGTTATAAATAACACTACAGAATACATAGTCACTTAAAAATATCGTGATTTCAAAAATAAGTTTAGGTGTGCGCTAAAGGGTTAAGTATGTATGTATAGGAAGGTTTATGAAAGTGTCAAAACAATAGAAAAATTAAATGTTTAATAAAGACAGTTTTTGCTTCTAAGTAGGTATGTACCTACTGTGATGGAATCTCCACAGTACACAAAAATACCGTCTGGGGGGGGCACGTGCCCCCGTGCCCCTTACCCCTAAATCCGCCCTTGTCCTCTACTATCATCATTAAAAGTGGGAGATGTTGCTTGTGCAATGATGGAGGACTTAGTCAGCCGATGAATTGAATCCACTTATTTATTTTTAAAAAACTTTGTAGAAGTTAGGTAATAATGTGAAGTAAGTATTTCAGTTCCCGTAAACGGAAAATACTGCATTTTAATAAATTAAAATGTCCCGGCCCCCATAGTTATTGATGTCAACGTTTTAAGTTTTTTTTTAAATTCTCTTATTTAATCCAAAATACGAATCTAATAAGTTAATAATAATCAAAATAATAAATAGGTTCCTAGTTTGGGTTTAATTAAGAAATATTAAAAAAAATACCCTAAAAACCTTTTTAATAGGTATTATTACTGATTACAAAACATGGCGTGAAGAAAATACCTACGTCAAATTATCTGTTTTTTTAACGAAATACTAAATAATACTAGAAGTCGGGATTTATCTCAATGCAGTAATTCTGGGACTACATCTCATATGTATTCCTCTTTACCCAGAATACTAATGGAGGGAAAGAATTATACCGAATCAGTGGACATCTTCAATTTATCACTAAATAAATACAAAAGGTTGTTACTGAGGCAGTTCAGTTATGTATAATAAATTCTGTATATTTTTACTAGGTATTTATAATATGTAAAAGCCCTTAAGAAGAGCGTTAATAAATAAAATTAAAAATTTTATGTATTCATTAACATTTTTCCGGAAACTGAAAAATGTACTTCATTATTATATAATTCAAACAAAGTGTTTTTTTTAAATAAATGTACGTATTTATTTTCTGTACCTATATTCAGCCCCGACATGATTCCGACTGCATTCGTCAACTCAAAATATAGCCACTGCTCAAAATATAGCCATTGGTCAAAAACCTTTCAATGTAGCATGTTTTAAATAAACGTAAATTTGACATAACAATTAAAAATTATAGAGTGCCTCTACGCCGTACGGGGCGTTTAACCTTCCCCCCTCCCTAACCCTCTGATATTTTCAAAACTGCTTTCTTAGCTCTGAAGCTCACCGCCCACCCCTGATTTACTTCTTATAGGCATCAATTTAATAGGAAGCTGCAAAGTTTCTTCACAGGTCCTCATTTCTCCTTACAATAATATTGTATGCAGGCGCGATATATCCACACTCCACACTCGACATGAATTTTATTGTTTCATTTCCGTCACTGGTGTTTTAGTTGACAATAAATCATTATAGTTTTTTTTTATCTAAATTATTATCTATGTAGGTAATTGAAATACACATTATGATAGCAAAAAATAATGTCCCATTGACCCCTTTAGACTGGTTAACACAGAACCGAACTGGGAAAAAAATCCGTGTCACTGAGGTAAGTACCTACAGATTTCATATTTCTAACGTTAACAGAAATTTGAAAAGCTGTAAAGGACAAATTGTTAATTGTTCAGAAGAGCGAAAAGAAAGTTTTATTTTTCAAAAAACCATAAGTCCTGCTTTTGTAGACCTATAATTATTATGATTTTTTTATTATAACATAACATGGAATAGATCTTTCAGAATACTTAATATTTTTTTGTAAATTTCAGACTTCAATTTTTTTATTTAAAAAATCCTTGTAAAGGTAACTCATTTTTGGATTTATTTTCCTTTACAGAATTTTAAATTTCCGCTATCGATATAATTTGTTCTCACTGGTAAGACATTGATGAACTCCTGCTCCCAGCTACGTTGGCATTTGAAAATACATTAAAGCATTATAAATATACGTTGAGTAATACATGAAAGGGTATAAAACACTTACGTTACTTCTCTGGCCAATGTAAGTGAAATAAACGGCACCGTAAGCACCAGAACTAATAATAGGATTTTCATCGTTTCCTGAAAGAAAATAACATTGACGTTAACAATGTTTAAAAAAAAACTGTTCTAAATTTTATACAGAAACCCAAAGTTTTATTTTCCACCAAACATAAATTTGTTAATTAATATTGCACACATTATAAACTCACAACTGACTCAACTGACTCACAATCGATAATGATGGTACATTATTCCTCATTTACATTCATGCAAATAATATCTGGATGTAGGTACTGTGTGTCTATACGACATACTTAGTTAATAAATTTAATACTAAAAGGATATAATATAAACCTACTAAGTAGGTACCTACATATATATACAATAATGATATCTTCAGGTTAGAAGGTTATATTTAAACGCAAACGTATTTGTAATACATAATTCCACGGAAAAAAATCTGCGATGTTTGTTCAACTAAAACTAAGTCAACTGCTATCCGTGTCATTCAATAACTAATCATTCAATGACTAATTATTAAAAAAACGGCAATGTGTGCGTAATACATATTTCTATTCAATGTAGCTGACCCCTGTATGTTGGTTATCGTTGGGTCAAAAGAACTCTTTATACTAATTCAATATTAGGTCGAAAATGAAACTTATTTTCACGTAGGTACCGAATACTTTAAACGAAAGCCCGAAATGCAAATTTGTTATAATAATACTACAAAGGATCAAAGACAGCAATTCCTAGGACACACTTTAACGAAGGGGTGATTTTCATGGATAAAGTTTAGAAGTATTGAATTTCTTGTGCTTACGCCTTACGCCAATACAAATTAAGCTTTTGATTGGGTTTTCAACTTTTCCGAGATCATCGACAGGAAAATCTCTCAAACGAATCAATAATTTAATTGTAATTAATTTTCCAGCTGGGCAAGACATATTATAAGAACTTAATCTCAAATCAATAAGTTAAATAAAGTACAACAATAGGAGACATGCGGAAGGTAGGTAGGTACTTACTTAAATAGAAATTATATTTATTTATGAGATTATAAATACACAAATACCTACTGCAATAATTGGACTATTTAAACACAAATAAAAAATTTCACTGATAAATCTTGGAAGACACAAACTATCTAAATAAGAGGGGTCAACAGTCACCGTCACCAGTCACTCGCCAGTCAATCAGCACCGCGGGCACGCGAGGCGGCGTTCAGACTAATGCATAGTACTAAAGACTGTCAACTTACAGCGGCCAATGGATCCCTGCATCCACCCGTATCCCATTTTAGAAATTCTCAGGTCCGTATCAGGGTTTCATAAAGATAACTTTAAACAAATTTAATACCAGTAATTTTTTAAATGTATGGAGGTGCATACCGTTCATCCGAATATAATGTCGTAAAGAGTGGAAGGCATCTCGTAGCATCAGCCTGTGTGCTGTGTGCATATCAGTGCGGTTCATGAAGCAGGGGAGGCTGTGCCTCTCTAAAATAAAAATGGAGAAGAAAAATGGAAAAGATACAAGATACACATATTCATACATCCAAACTAAAATTTTAATGTGCATGTTACCAATTTATACATTGTATAAGTCTTAAAGTTACTTCAAATATATTACACATGAATATTTTCGTATTTCACTAGGACCGTTTGTCTTTATCTTTGTAACTCACCACACCAGTGTAACGCTGGCCGGCCACACTCCCACTCGCTGCACTCGCCGCACCGAGCTACTTACCTACTACAAAACCACAGTACAATAATACCTACGCTATGGAGGCAGAAGTAGGGCCCGCCTCTGAGAGCCGCTGATTTCATAGGGGCGGAGGAGATGGATTCGAAATGAACGGTGGTTCCATTTGAGGCACGCCTCAAAAACGAATACCTATCCGATCATTTCCGATTAGCTCTAGCGCTCTAGTGTCCAAGTTTGTTTGGTTTTGTGATAGTACACGGTAGTAGGTACCTACGGAGCACGGCTACTTGGATTAATTTAGGAGGGCGAATTTTCAGTTGACGGTCAATCTTGTGTTTGCATAGTAATTGTTCCATTGTTTTTTTTTTAGGTTAGGTGTAATAGGTAGGTAGGTGAAAGTATACAAAATAATTGTTTTAAAATTATGTTTGTTCCTCTCCACTTTTCCACCTCGCAAACCGGCACTGGTGTGTATTTTATACACAGTGCCTGGAAACCCGTAGTACCTACAAGCGGAAAACTGGTGAATCTGCATCACATTTGGAGTCGATTTTATGGTCCAACTTTTTTACATTTGAGCTTTCGTTTCGAGTAAATCGTTTAATAATTTTGTTTGGGTTTTCTGTGATGTAGATTCACAAGTTTCGCCCATTATTGATTTCGAAATTATTGATTCATAACTTTCTAAAAAGATCGTGAGAAAAATTGTTAATTGTTAAAAAAAATGTATTTCTAAGATAATATTTACCAAACTTCAAGCCACATTCTGTGATAACTTGCCTATTATACCTCAGAACTTTTGACTGGGTGAACCGATATTGATGATTCTTTTTTTATTTGAAAGCTGGTGCTTCCCGTGTGGTCCCATTTTAATTTGATCTAGTTCCGACAATGAAATCCATGAGAAAACCATTTAAGTCTTAAATTTGCATTAAGTATGTGCGCGACAAATCGACGAATAACTCAATATCACGCCAACCGATTTCGATGATTCTTTTTTTATTGGAAAGGATGTACTTCAAGGGTAATTTGATGAGAGTTTGGTTAGGTTTTGATTATCGGATCCATGACAAATTAACGAAACTCGGCCGAATCTCTTAATTTGATCCTAAAGTCGCTACGATCAAATTATGTCTGTCTCATATGAGCAGCACGTTTAGTAGGTTTACCCATATTCAGAAAAATTAGTAAGTGTACTTCAGATTCACTAAAAATCAAAAAATAAACAAAAATTTTAACAAAACAAAAAAACGACTTCAAAAAATGCACTAAAGAGTAAAAAAATAATTTCGTATTCTTCTACAACTTCATAATCAACTTACTTTTTCTAATCATCAATATGTAGGTACGATTGTTATTTTTGGAGTCGGTGTCAGCAAAGGTACCCGGCCCAGCGCGGCGTGTTCACTTGACAACTCCTCGCGCCGCCGCGGCCCCGCTCTCGCCTCTCGCCTCGTCAAGTTGCTTGTGCGACACAAGCACATCTCACCTATAACTATGTATGTAGTTACAAACCTACCTTGACTGACACCGACTCCAAAAGTAACAATCGTACCTACATATTGATGATTAGAAAAAGTAAGTTGATTATGAAGTTGTAGAAGAATACGAAATTATTTTTTTACTCTTTAGTGCATTTTTTGAAGTCGTTTTTTTGTTTTGTTAAAATTTTTGTTTATTTACGGGTGCATTGCCTTTCAAAAAGAAGAAATTTACCTATCGAATGTTTTGAAAAATGACCACTATCCAATGACATTATAAAATACAAGACGCTATATTCATACAAATAGAACAAAAAATGTGACTCCGCTCATGAAAAGGATAGCCATTAGCGCCTCCCGCACGCACACTTCGGAGCGACCGAGTTTCCGCGCCACTTCAGGCCGCCGCGCGGAAAATTAAAGACCGATAGGCTTAGGCCCTCCGTTCACGGAGATAATTACAATCTACGTAATTGTGACGAAACCACAAACAACCTGCTGATATACTATGTTTTAATTCCTGTCTCCGTACACGGCGCTATCCAAAATATACTGAACTTGATCATTTTTCACGTGCAGCCGTGGAGTTAACACGCTGTCAAGCGATGTCATATCCCTTTTTTCCAATCCATGCTTTCTCCACTAAATCCTTTCTTACGTATTCTGGTAAAGTATAGTTATATGTATAAACATGCATTTTTTCCACTTCCAGAACAAATCTAACATTACTTTCATCTTCCGACGCCATTCTGTCAAACGTCAAACGAATAAGTATCAGCAGGGGCGGCCCTAGCTAAATTATTAGGTGGTGCGAAATCTCTTGGTGGCGCCCCCCCCCCCCTCCTAACAAAAAATAGAGTTCTTTCTATGCAGTTATGCAACTTTAATTGAAATACCTAGTAGGACAGATGAGAAATAATATCAGAAAAAAAAATTTACAAATCAAAAAACGACTTCAAAAAATGCAATAAAAAGTGTAATAATAATATCGTAGGTATTCTTCTACAACTTAATAATCAACTTACTTTTTCTACTCATCAATATGTAGGTACGATTGTTATTTTTGAAGTCGGTGTCAGCCAAGGTAGATTTGTAACTACATACATAGTCATAGGTGAGATGTGCTTGTGTCGCACGCGCGACTAGACGAGGCGAGAGGCGAGAGCGAGGCCACGTCGGGAGGGGAGCTGTCAAGTGAACATGCCGGGAAAAAGTTTGTTGATTATTAAGTTGTAGAAGAATACGAAATTATTTTTTAACTTTTTATTGCATTTTATAAAGTTGTTTTTTTTGTTTTGTTAAAATTTTTGTTTGTTTTTTGATTTTTAGTGAACTTGAAGTACTTTAACTAATTTGTCTGAATATGGGTAGACCTACTAAACGTGCTGCTCATATGAGACAGACATCACTTGACCATAACGAAGTTACGGTAGGCAGTAGCGTAGCTAGCATGGGTGGCACCCGGGGAGGAAAACGTGGTGTCACCCCCCCCCCCCTCCCCAACTAAAGTTTACTTTGAGAAATTCAAAACGCAAATTTCGATTTCCTAAAATATAAAAACATTACTAGCTAAGAGTCAAATGTGTAAACAAAAATTTCTTAATCCTCAAAATTAAAACACATTTAAAAACACTAACAGAATAACAACTTTTTCACGTCAATCAATAGATAACAATTCACTTCACGAGTTTACGTCAATTACAATTAACGAACTAAATTGGAATGACACAAGGAATATTTCAAGGAAATCCCCGATCGGGTTATGGAACGAAAATAAGGAAAAACATTTTTTCGGGAATCTCCGACCAACCGAGCCATAGAGCTAAATAAAAGTCAGTGTTCACGAGTAAAATATTTTTTACGGCAATTATGCACTTTCATAAGTTTTTACTCCAAGTTCGAGTGTCATCCCCCCCCCCTGGGTGGCACCCGGGGCGCGATCCACCTCCCCCCCCCCGCCGCTCCTTTCTACACCACTGACGGTAGGTGACTCAAAGATCCGGATAGCCTATAAAAGATTCGGCCGAGTATCGTTAATTTGCTCCTAAGAATCCCGTTACTTTGTCATGGATCCCATAATCAGAACCTAACCAAACTCTCATCAAACTACCCTTGAAGTACATCCTTTCATTTTGTTATTCGTCCATTTGTCGCGCACATACTTAGCAAATTTAAGACTTGTATGGTTTTCTTATGGATGCCATTGTCAAAACTGAACCAAATTGAAAAGGAACCACACGAGAAGCACTAGCTTTCAAATAAAAGAATCATCAATATCGGTTCACCCAGTCTAAAGTTCTGAGGTAACAAACATTAAAAAAATGTAGTCGAATTGAGAAACTCATCCTTTTTGAAGTCGTTTAAGTAATATATGTTTGATAACATTTATTTAATTAAATCTGCGAAATCAATAAAAACACTAGAACACAACTTTTCTTGCTTTTGCCCTTGCGAATTTTTTATTAAATCAGAATAATTTAACCCTTAGGCAATATCATTCTCAATTGATAAAATTGCAAGATCTGATACTCTTTCTTGACACATAGCCGAACGTAAGCACGTTTTAATTTACTAAAGGTTCGTTCTCCTTTGGCGACAATTATAGCGATGGTCAGCAAAATCCGAAGCGCTGTTCATACATTTGGGAATATATCCTGCCAATCTTTTTTTTTTATAAGTTGAAGAACTTTTAGTTGCTCTGCTGAGGCAAGATATTTTAGTTATGGGTTTAGGATCAAAAGTTCTTCAACCAATTCGCAACTAGATACATCAAATTTTTCCGTCGGTTAAAATGATTTGCAAATCTGCACAGGCTTTTTCTAATGAAGACTTATCAGGAATTATTTTGATATTATACAAAAAAGACCATGTATCATTGAATTGAGATAATTGCCCAAACCAAGTGACCAATACATTTTCAATTGTATCTACTCGTATCATAGGGTAAACGACGTTAATTTTAAACAGTTCTTCGGGATATGTTGGTGTCTCATCTGCAGCTTCATATTCCAATAATCGCTTCTTTCTTCGGGATCGGACTGGCTTAAGCGTAGAATCTATCCCAGCCTGAGAAGCTATCTCCTTAGCTGTTATTTGAGCAGACGAATAAGTCCGGTACTGCTTCACAAATTTCGAGCAGTTTTTCAGCAATTGCGATGCGTTTGCTAAGTCCATGATTGTTTTGATTGTCCTCATTACGCTGAAAATTCTTTCAGCGACAGCATCATTGTATTTTTTTTCTTAATTAATTGCGATTCGGCTGATTTAAATAACTTGTCTCTGAAGTAGCCTAATAGGCGACCAGTCTCCATTTAGATTTTTTCGTCGCCGATTCTCGTCCTGAGTAGCCTAAATGGCGAAAAATCGCTTACGTTGGCAACACTGCTTGCTCCCCGCACCGACCACACGATTTAAGCGCACGATCGATAGATAGTCGATCAGTGGTCGGGTGTTTTCGGCGCCCCCTTACGACGGCGCCGTGTGCGGTCGCACCGCTCGCACCGCCCTAGGGCCGCCCCTGAGTATCAGACACAAATGATGCGACGTGTCGCGTGCAATCAGCACTGTCGGTATCGTGATACTGATTGGAAACCGACAGCCACCGCGTAGCGCCGTGAACGGGCACGAGCAAAATCGTACGGGGGGTACTTACGATCGGCGCGTATGATACGCGCACGAGAATCGAGTATCTTGTAAGTATCTCCGTGAACTGAGGCACTTACAGCGCAGTTCATTGTGAGACTTTTCTGCGCGGCTTTCTGAAGTGGCGAGGGACTCGGTCGCTCCGAAGTGTGCGTGTGGGAGGCGCTATTCAAGAATTGGGCCGCTAGAAGATGTCCACCGGGCTAGGGATGCAAGATTTTAAAAAAATATCGATATATATATCGAATTAAGGACTCCAGATATTAATATCTACAGCCTGTATGTCTGACGAATATCTACAGCTCATATGTTGAACTAATATCTACGAACTTCAGAGTGTTGATTAATAAATATCTACAGAGCTTAGGTTGAACTAATATCTACAGAGCATAGGTTGGACTAATCAGCTAAATGTGTCCAATAGTCCGATATTAGGGATTTTTACATACATACTTACATAAATTAAGTTTTTTAAACTGCATACGCAATATTACGTTATTCCAATATGCTATACACAATTGCAAATCCAACCTCTGCCAGTGCTGTAGATATTCGTCAACACTTTGGTTCTCATAGATATTAATCAACAGTTTGAGCTGTTTTTGATTCTCATAGATATTAGTTCGATTTTTTCAGTTTTTGGAATTCCTGTAGATATTAGTAGACGCCTCCGAATTAAGTCCATTTTGATACATCGATATATCTGTCTAGTAGGTCGATATATCGATATATCGATATTTCTTATTTTTTTAAAAGCTCATAGAAATCCAATGCAGTTTTAGTTAACGTTTATCGATTATGCATGTATATATTTTTTTATACTTACCGGTGTGAATAAAAGGTACATAAAATGTGTTTCAAAAATTTATTTAAAAAAAAATTATTCCAGTTTTTTGTACCAGCTATCGAACTTAAAAATAGTAACTTTGACAGACTGCTTCCCTGTAGCCGGTTTCTGCTTTGAGTTATAGTGAAGTTATAGTACAAGGAACACTTGTTGCCACAATTGTTAGATGACTCATTGCCACTTTAAAAATATTGGGATATACAACTTGCATTTCTTGCCATGTTTCAAGAGTATGTACAGGAGGAGAAAGACATAATGTAAGCTTGTCGTCACGGTCAGTTTTTTTCTTTTTATTTGCATGTGAGCCAAAGATTTATGTTGTTCTCACCAACCACAGATTAGAGTAGAGAACAGAATCATTTTTTTTAGACAGTCAGTGATTTTGTGGGTATTTTAATTTGGGCGGGTTTTTCGATATGATACATCGAGTTTTTCGATATTGACATATCGATATTTTTAGGGGTCGATATATCGATATTTATCGGCTTTCCGATATATGGTTTCATCCCTACACCGGACAGAGTTCAGTGAAACCAAGCGCGCGTTGTCTCAGCTAGTGTTGAGTACCTCATACAAGAGGCACCTCAAATGTCCCATGCAAACACGTAAAATATCCCCCCACCTCACAAAATGTATTTGTACCAGCTCTTTTTCTTTGTATTACTACAAATGTCTTGTCACGTTGTCGCGCATGGGACAAATACGAAAGGGGGACAAATATGAGGTGTGAGGTGGTTGGTTTATAGGACTACATTCATGTCATATCACACATGGGACAAATATGAGGTGAGGTGTGAGGTGGTTGACATTTTATTGGACAACATTCATGTCATGTTACGCATGGGACAAATATGAAGGGGGGACAAATTTGAGGTGGTTGGTTTATAGGACTACATTCATGTCATGTCACGCACGGGACAAATATGAGGTGAGGTGTGAGGTGGTTGGTGTATTGGACTACATGTCATGTCACGTTGCCACATATGGGACAAATATGAGGTGAGGTATGAGGTGGTTGGTGTATTGTATGACATTTTTGTATTAGAACCGTGAGGTGGTTGGGGTGAGCCATTCACATATATTGTGAATACCGCACAAGCGTCCCAACTACTCACATTTTTTTATTTTTTTTAATATATTTTTTATTCTAAATTACTGTTAAGTGAATGCCGCACAAGAGTACCAACTAGTCCATTTTTTTTGTTTAATATTTTTTATTGTAAATTAGTGTTATGTGAATATTTTTATTGTGAATACCGCACAAGAGTCTCGACAGCTCCAACCGGTTGAGGGAGTGTTGAGATGAGGTGGAGGGGGTTAGTGAGAGGGGATCAGAGGGGTGGTGCAGGGGGAGGATCAGAGGTGGTGGAGGGGGGGGGGGAGAGGGTGGAAGGGGCTGAGAGAGGTAGGGGGGGGGGGGGGGGGGGGAGGGCAGGCCTTTTTTAATATCCATTTTTCATATTACAAAAATAACAAACACGGGAGGCGGGTATAGGTACCGCCACCCCGGGAACCATTTATTATATAACCAACACCTCTGACGTAGGTCACACCAAGCGGTTCGCTACGAGAGTGGTTGAGGGAGTCCCTTTGACTTCTCCGGCCTTACGCCTTGCACCACTGGAGGAATGGATTAATAAGCATCCCCAAAGATGACACAGAGTCTTAGGGGTTTTTTGTGGAGCTGATGTAAAAAACACCTTCACTGAAATTCTCTAGCCCCCCCAAGCGAAAATATTTTGTAACACCTCACCTCAAATGAGGTGGGACACCTCAACACCTCATTTCGATATTTGAGTACCTCATACAAACTCATCCTGATGTCGTGTCCTACCCAACACTAGTCTCAGCAACGTATCTTTTCTCTATTAATTCATAAAGTAATTTCGGCACCCACTTTACCCCCCTCCTAGGATATACCAATTTTATGAAGTTGAAATTAGCACTTTGAATTTCTCAAGTCAACTTTCATGGGTGGGGGGGGGGGGTCACACCACTCCCCGAGGGGTGACATCCGCCCCGGGTGCCACCTATGCTAGCTACGCCACTGCTCGTAGATTACATTCCTGAAAAATACAACAATATTATTTGCTTCGTACCTTTCATCAATGTGATGTAAATAATAAGTTGTGGTAAGTAGAGATCCCAAAAAAACTTTCTAAAATTTGCCCACCCTCAGGATTGAACCCCCTTTACGGTCGAACCCCACCCCAAGTAAATGTTTTGCTACGCCCTTGCTGATTGACCTGTTATTAAGTCTGATTAATTAGGTACTGGATAAAGCATATAAATCTTAATAATTAGTATTATACTTACAAATTATTATGATTTCCACATTTTTGGCTCAGACCTGGCAAAAAGGGTAAACAAAAAACAAAATAATGTTGGCCTCATAGAATTTTTATTCTCCACAGTGCGCAGATGCGCTTGATGCTATTTTTTGGACGCCTTTCTCATAGAACTTTGTATGTATATGTAAACCAAAGTTTAGAAGACTGGGTAAAAGGGTATGTTTATAATATAATATCATGATCAAAAATACTATTTTTGATCAGGATATCATGGTTGTCTGTCAAATTTCGACAAGAACAGGAAATACACGTCAATCTTACCCAAAAATATGAAAATCTTGATAGTTATACCTTGCCGGCATGAAATTTCGGTAAAAATAAGATTTTATGGCAAAAGTAAAATTTTCCGAAATATTTCGTTTTTCGAAGTGTTTATGTGTGGATCACACGTACCGAGTAGACGGGCGAGACAGTAAAATGATACTAAGCCGAGAGAGTTTGGTGAACGAGTAGGTGTTTACACGTATTTTTTAAATTGACACCGAGTCAGTCAGTCAGTTCAGTTGCGACGTTACAGACAAGCGAGACAAAATGGATCGCAAAAAGATAATTTAACAAAGTGATTCGTGCTACGCCAGTCGCGCACTTGAAGTGAAATGTCACAAAACTGTTCTATATCGTTATTATTATTATTCAGTGTGCCGAGTGGCAAGTGACGCACCGAGTGCATGTTTATTCCTACCGAGTGGGCAAGCGATTCAGTGTGGGGAAGCGCAGGGGTGGGCACTCGGTCTAGTAAGTAGAACAGGGTCCGAGTGACTGTCTCGCCCTTTTTCTCGCGTTCGGCCGAGCACTCGGTGACGCGCTTACACATACCGGGCACTCGGCCGAGAGCACTGTCTCGCCCATCCACTCGGTGCGTGTGATCCAGGCTTTAGTTCGTTTGTTCGTTACGCAATCACTTGTCCTGAATCCGAATCTAAAGAGTTTTTCGTCTTGGGATATGTTTTATCTATGTTTGCTTATGTCAGATTTGTTCTTTTCTGTGGTTACAACATGTGATTTTTCCCGACTTAGCCAAAATCATAACATTCGTTATTAGATTCGATTTTATCCAATTTTGGTAGTGCTTTTATCACAAATAGTTTTAAAATGCATCGTTTCACAAGCCTTAAGAGTTTTTATCAGAGCTATTGTCAACATCTTTTGACCAGCAATCCAAATACATTTATAAGTGATACGAAATTATACACCTTTACTTGTTCACATTGTCAGAACATAACAAATCACTTGAAAACCGGTAAGATTTTTTCTTCTTTAATATACAAGGATTATTTTTAATATGTTTTATGATCTAATATTTATTTTACATACTAGGGTTTATTCAATTATACGCTACGAATATTTGCGATGTTGCATAATACATTATATTCCTAATTACAGACTACCAATTGTTCATAAATAAAAGATTTCAAAGTACTCACGAAGCCTTGATACCCAGATCAATGAGGAAAAAAAAGAAAATACGAAATCAACGCAAATATGTAGAACTTCTTGAAGGTAAGACCAGCATTTTTAGGTTACTTTTCTTGTTTTGGTAGTTTTAATTTCCTAAGCGTCGTGGGTCGTGGGCGGTGTCGGAGAAATTCCACATTTCATTTAAACGTGTCAACTTGAAATGATGAATCATTGAACAGTACATTCCTAGATCTAGGAGTGTACAGAACATTCTGTAACATGTTCTTGCTCTATAACTCGTACAATATCTTAGGTGTAGCGGAACAATGCTTATATGTTTCACCTGTAGCCTTTTTTATGCTCTGTGGTGTCGGGTTAACATTAATAATTTCCCTCAGAGCCTATGTCATCTTTGGGGATGCTGTGTGGAGGGTTTTTTTAGGGAAAGGAAGGAGAGTTCTGGGAAGGAAAAGGGTTTGGGGTGGGTAGGAATCTGGGGTTCAGTGTGTCCCGGTCATCCGCCTTCAAGACCTAGGCAAACCTCACCCTGTGAACCCGGGCACCCCTGCTAAATCACCAAATGTAGCGAACCACTTGGGGTGACCTATGGCAGAGGTGTTGGTTTTTCAATAAAGGTTCCCGGGGCGGCTGTACCCATTCCCGCCTCCCAAACCCAAATCCCAAATTAAATGAAGACAGTATTAGCAAAATTCGATCGAAAATCTGAAAACAGAAAATCAGAAAAAGATACGGTCACATCTGGGACTCGAATCCACCTTCGCCTTGCCGGGGCACAACTCTACCAACTGAGCTAATGTGTCCATATCCGATTAGGTCATATTTAACTGTATCATACTTTGACTAAGAACTACAAACATTGTCTTCATTTTCTTAATGCATATTTTTATTGACTGCCATGGGTTGGAATCTTGCAATCATATGTATTAAAATAAAAATGGATAAAAATTTATCCAAGACGCTAATTTAGATAGTATTTAGTTCAGGTTTGAATGTGCAATCATGCATAAAGATAGCAGTCAATAAAAATATGCATGTATGAAAATAAAGATAATGTTGGAAGTTCTTAGTCGAAGTATGATACAGTTAAAGGTAAATCGAGTCTACGCTCAAAACACCTTTTAAAAATTAAAACAAATTGTACTAGGTAGATTACAGTTAGTAATAAGTAATTCAGTAACCGGAATTGAAAAATATTGCATTTTAATGGTTATTTTGTTATCTTTAAAAATGCAAAATGTTTTTTCTTTTAAAAATTAAAAATTAAAATTAAAATTAATTAAAAAATTAAAAATTAAAAATTAAAACAAATTGTACTAGGTAGATTACAGTTAGTAATAAGTAATTCAGTAACCGGAATTGAAAAATATTGCATTTTAATGGTTATTTTGTTATCTTTAAAAATGCAAAATGTTTTTTCTCAAGGAACGCCATGTTGTTAATTACGACGGCAAACGTCTCACGTGATTTTTCGTGTTTATGAAACCGAACAAAATAATGATTAATACGCATTATTTATCATTTCCGAAGATTGCAATTGTACTTATTATTGTCTAACTGACAGAAAGTGATTTTTTTCTTTTAAAAATGCGTATTTCATCGTCGTAATTAACATGGCGGTCCTTAAAAAATGACATTTCGCGTTTTTTAAATTTAAAAAAATATATTAAATGCAATATTTTTCAATTCCGGTTACTGAATTACTTATTACTAACCATTATCTACCTAATACAATTTGTTTTAATTTTTTAAAGTGTGTTTTGAGCATGGACTCGATAGGGAAATATTTACCCAGTTAAATATGACCGAATCGGAGAGGGACACATTAGCTCAGTAGGTAGTTGCGCCCCGGCAAGGCGAAGGTCCTGGGTTCGAGTCCCAGATGTGACCGTATCTTTTTCTGTTTTCAGATTTTCGATTGAGTTTCGTTAATACTGTCTTCATCTAATTATAAATGAATTAAATCATTAAACATTAATAAGGTACATTAATTCTTTATTATATTCCAGTAAATGATTCTGCAATGAAGGAAACCAAAGCTTCAGTCACCAGGTTCAACTCCACCCACCTTTCCAAACTGACTACCAATACCGACATGTCACTTGGAGAGTTACATAAACTGACATCTACCAAAGTTTCAAAGAAGATCCTTGACGATAGAATTGATTTCGAGCTACTGAGGGAAATAGAAAATTCAGTTTTAAATAAGTATAAACAGGCGGATAGCGCTACTTTGCAAAGGGATGAAGAAGACGGTCCAATAATCTTTATGTCGGAGCATTTCCTCAGCCTCCAGCCTTTCCAAGATAAATATAACATGAAGATGATAAGGGAGAGTTACGATAAGTTTCGGAGAGAAACAGTTCGTGATCAGAAAATGAAGGATCTCCTTTATGCCATTAACGAAGGTGTCAACCAGAATATAAATCCAGATTCGAGTGATAAAGAAAATAATGAAGACATGTTTTCTATGTCCAATGGTCTTAAAGCAAATGTGAAGGATCCTAAAGGAGCACACCAATTGTTCAGAGAATATCTGTCAGAATTTAAGCAGTTGAATTATGATAGTCTTGACATTGAAAACATTGAACACATCCAAGAACTTGAGTAAGTTTATTTTTCATGACTTGTCGATTCACATTGATTATTAGATTAATAACGATATAATTTTTATTAAATTTCGATACACGGATAATACGGAATATTCCTTTTTTAACCAATAGAAATCAAATATGACATTTGTCGGAAGTACCAATCTTATAAAATAAATTCTCGTCAAAATAAAAACAAGAAAGTACCTACTTCGAATTAAACCTGATATTAATGGTTTGAGGTTTAAGCTGCAAAAGCTGCATGTCATCATCATTTAGATATACATCCCAGGTTTTGAATGGTTCGTTTGGCAAAGCCGGGTTTGTCTAACGGGTATGTGTAATTATTCTAATACCTTTCTTTCCATGTAAGAACATGGACATTATTTTTTAAATAGCATTAATATTTTTTCCATGATTGGTTGCATTGATTGATTGTCTATGAAATGTTAAATAAAAACGATAAATATGAAAATGGCGTTACCGCGTAAGTGAATTAATTTAAACAAAATTAAAATGTTAAATGCATATTTTTTGCATGTTTTTGTCTCCCCTGACATAAATACTCACTTTTCGTAATAATAAACATAATCTAACAGTTTGAATAAAAAATATATAAAGATGATATATACACAATTTGCAAACATCGAGTTTTACATGTTTTCCTACATTGGAGGACCCACCACTTACCCGCCCTGGTATAGGTAACAGATGGTTACCCCTTCAAGGCTCTTGCAAGGACTCTAATTTTTTTGGTAAAAACGACTCTACATTTGAAAACGAAACTAAACCTCCAATGTCCGTGCATACGTTGTTAGTAAGCAGCATGCAAGTGCTTAGCGGGAAATACAGATACAATATGTGTTAGTTTAATGTGTTTTCCTACAGATAAATAAAAAATAGAGATGTTTATCTGTTGAAATAATTCAAGCTCCAAATGCAATAGATATTGAAAATTTATTTTTTTACTAAGCCAAATTTCAGTTACCTAATTTAAAGTGATGCAAAAAAGTGTACGAGGTTTGAAAGCTTTATATTTTTTCATTTAATATTATATTTGCATTATTTGCAACATTGTTTTCATTTTTCATAAAATATTATTAAGGTTGAACCCAAGTTGTTAAAAAAAAATTGCACCTTGCCAACCATTAAGCAGAAGACATCCAACCCACACATAACGATTTAGTACTAATCTCTTAGACATTTCAATATTTTGTAGGAAAAGACGTTAAAATGCAGGATAATATAGGAAATTCAATTAATATATTTTTATAAGTACATTTATGGATGATAATTCCATTAAATTCTCATAATGAAAAAAAAACGGTGATATTCACTTCAGAAATGCTGTAATAGAGAACTCCAGTCCAATTTTTCTATTATTTTTTTTAATGAGTAATGACCTTCTAACTTAAATAACTGCATTTTATTTTTTATTTTTAGAGTTAGTTTTAATAGTTAAAATAATTGTCAAAGTTTTAATTTTTCAAGATCCCCGAAAACCACCTTATGTATGGTGAATCGTGTGACGTCATCACTCCTGAAAAGTTACTATAGGATCGGGCAATCAGCTGATCAACTGCCGTCATTTTGAATTTCGTTGTTCGAAGTATTCTCCCTAGAAGTAGCATTACTATTTTTTTTGTGCAGTAGTTTTTGAATATTTTCAATAACAGAGATAAACTAATAAGAGATACCTTTATTTTTGAAACATTATTTAGGCCATATGTTTCAATAAACACAACAACTAAATCTCTATACACAGTATGTAAATAAACTAATAAATTAATACAATTGCTTGTGTCATACCTACATTACCATACAATGACTTTACGGTGACGTCACCACTAAACATTTCAATAATGCCAACTTGACAGCATGTTTTTACGACCTGATTAAAAATGGACTTTTTAATAATTTTTTAATAACTCTGCTTTTAATATTATTAAATAAAACTTATATATTCAGAATCAGCGTTTATTGGTCTATATGAACATATTTTTTTAAAGCCATAATGTTTTTCACTGGAGTTCCTTATTGTAGTATTTTTTTGATCGTCAAATTTTCGAAGGACTTTTTCTCAGTTCCATCGTTTTGGGGTTAGATGCTTTCGGTTTATATTTATAATAAGTAAAATCTGTTTTCAAAATGTCAGATCAAAAGGAATTCACATTCCCTGCATCTCTGAAATGGTGGAAGATGAGCTAGGCCATGAAACCAATGAAGTTGAAACTACCCAGGAACAAATCAAAAAGTAAGTACCCACATAAATAATTTGTTTTCTAAAATAAAACAATAATTTTGTGAACACCACTAATGTTATTTTAAATTGGACTTTGTCAACACGGCTTTTATAAAATAAACGGTGTTTGCAAAGTTATAGTTTTAATTTAAATTATAATGTCACATTACAAAGTATCAACTTATATGAAAATGTAATTGATTTTGTAGCAAATCTTATTATTTCCGAGTGGATATTGATAATTATTGAATCTTTAATACCTTCCCATTCCCGCGTCGATTCGTCTTTTACTAATTAGGGGCGAGGGATTCTATTGGTTGGAATTTTCACCCCGCCACTCAGGCTTACAGATGTCAGAGCTAGGATGACCGATATAAGGTCATGTTTTAACTCCAGAGGAGGGATCTCCAAACTTTCCAGACTTAGGGCCAAACTGATTACTCCAATGAGTTCCAAGGGCCAATTAAGTGCTAAATTCGCTCTTCGTGGGCCGGATTGATGACACTGGCAAGCCGGATGTGGCCCGCGGGCTGTAGTTTGGAGACTAGAGAGTTAAGTTTTAAACTAGCTCTAGAGAGTTAAGTTTTCCTCCCTGTTCTAACCGCACAGCTTCATTGTCATACAAGCAAATTGATAGTACCTACTCCAAATAAAGACTAATTTTGTTTATAATAGAAAATTTGTGAATTTTATTTACAATTTCTATTTCTCTCTTTCCTTGATTGATTTTTCAATGCATATTGGGAATTAGTTTCAGACTGGTAGATATTTCTTCCAGACGTCAAACACGAACAGAGTTTTTGTGGGAATTATTTGTTGCTACTTTAAAAACTTTATGCATGTTCATGTTAAAAATTTTAATATTTTAAATTCCATAATGTTGATTTGTAATACTAAAATTTGAAAAAGTCTTTTGTCTGCTTTCAAATGCAGTATTTTATTTTGAAATACATTCAAAAACAGCAAATTTATTTGGAATTGAATGCAATGCGAAAATATTTCTCGCGCATTCCGCATTTTGACAGTTTGCTTAAGAGAAATATGTACATTGCGAATAAACTTAAGTGTAAACTGATGTGTTCTATTTTCATTTTAGGAAACCGGCTGTTACAACCAAAGTGAATGCATTAAAATCTAAGGCGAAGGCGAAGAAGAAAGCAATTTCAGCTCAACTAGCCAAGGAGAATGCAGATAAATTGCAAAAGATATCCAGAGAGCATTCTTTAACTCAGTTGCTATTGGCTCACCTTGAAATGTGTGTAGCAATCGGTGCCCCGGATAAGGTAACTCACATCCATAATCTAATACTGCCGTAACAGGACTCGAGACTGTCAAGGAAGATATGTACTGTGTTTTTACTTATCACAGCAGAATATCCCTTCATGTACATATTGGCAACCCGACAGTTGATCCCCGACAGTTTGCCCCCGGAATCATTAATTATTATTTTAAAATTTTTGTACATTATTTACCAATTTCAAACCTAAAATACCTTTAATAATAAGTTGGTATGGATGTCAAACGAATTTATTTGCGGTATCGATTTTTTGTACGAAACTTGAACGAAAATATGTTTTATACTTTTGTTATTCGGCGGTACATCTCTCTGCACACCCTTCGGGACACTGAATGCTATGTTCTACTGTATTTTCCCTAAACTGTATATTGTATTGTCTGGGGGTAAAGTGCAGAAACTTCGGAAGGTTATTCTACATGATAGTACAAGTAAAAAAGATAAATAATTTTTTTCGAAATTCCAACGTTTTGACGTAGTTTTTGGGTAAAACAAGTTGTATTGTTTATATGGAAAAAAAAGTTGGAATTTAGAAGAAGTTATTTATCTTTTTTACTTCTGCCATCATGTAGAATCACCTCCTGAAGTTTCGGAAATTTACCACCGGACACTGTGTTTAATTACATTGTATATTGTGTATTTATTTATTTATTTAAGGAACATAAACAGTCTTAGTACATAACATAATATACACAAGAGGATGACAAAATGTTCACAAATAGGCATTTAACCTAACAGTATGTAAACTATATAAAAATATATATATAAAAAAACTAAGCAGCAATTTAAAAAAAAAAAAATAATACCGATGTAAATTCAACAAATGATAAACCTGTAATACACAACAATAAAATAAATGTGATTATAACTATACTTAGACTGTGAAATAGGTATTTGGGTTGGGACGGGTATAAGGGGAGAAGAGGAATAAGGGAAGTTGCCACACTACTAATATAAAAATATTAGGTACAATTAATTTAATCGTCAAGAATATGTGTTATTCGCACCTAGAATGTGATACAATGAAATTCTGTAGCGATAGTAACTAGCAGTGAATATGTCAGCATGTGTGTCGTCTATATTTCCAAATTTATTGTTATAGTAGTTACATATCCTTTGCATAAATTCATTTTGATTGGAATTGGTGTTGCATCTATCAATGTAGAAAAGAGTTTTTTGTCTGCTGTATCGAATCGGTGCGTGGAAATTTATTTTGTTTAGAAGTCAACTTTTGAGTTAATAATTTTGTATAGGAGCATCTGATCAGTGACTAGCCCCCTGTTGAGTAGTTTTGTGATTCGAAAATGTTTTTCGATTTCGTCACAAGAGTTGTACATATAAGTAGAATGGTTTAAAATTGAGCAATTTGAGATATAAAAGTGTATTGTACATACAAGGTGGGGCAAAAGTAATCATCCGATGTTCTTTTGCTGTATTTTTTTTATTTAATGAAAAACTTTAGTTCTGGTTGTGAAATTTATTTATTTAATCCATTAGAATTTATTCCATCAAGTCGAGAAAATGATATCGACCAAGTGGCCGCCGCCAGAGTTGATGACGATACGGGCCCGTTTTATGGCATTTTCCATCACTCTTGCCAGAACTTCGGGCGACAGGTTCTCGAATTTTTGGCGAATATTCTCCTTAAGGGCTTCAAGAGTCAGAGCCTTGATGACGTAAATCCACGACTTAAAAAAAAACCATAAAAAGAAGTCTGGACGGGTTAAATAGAGTGATCTGGCCGGCCAGTGCAAATCACCAAAACGAGAGATTAGGCGACCCGGAAATGCTTCCTTCAGAATATCGGTTGTGGCTCGAGAAGTGTGCGCCGTTGCACCGTCCTGTTGTAACCACATGTTCTCCAGTCCCAATTCATCCAATTGAGGAAGAAAAAAATCGGTAATCATGGCTCGGTAGCGCGCGCCGTCCACAGTCGTCGTTTGGCCCACGGCGTTCTAAAAAAAATGGCCCGATGACTCCTCCAGCGTAAACAGAACACCACGCAGTAACTTCGAGCAGGTGTAATGGCTCTTCGTGGGTGATACTCAGATTTTCGGTGCCTCAGAAACGATCATTTTGTTTATTCACGTAACCGCTGTTATGGAAATGAGCTTCATCGTTCATGAAAATTTTCGATGAAAAATCGTCCACCTTTTCGTTGAGATTCAGGATGACTTGAGCGTAGGTTATCCGCATTTGGCGGTCAACAGCTAACAGCTGATGCACTGTCTGCACTTTGTAAGGGAACATCTTCAAATCTTTCACCAAAATTCTGCGTAGGGACCGCCGGCTAATGCCCAATTGCGTGGCACGTCGTCTGGTCGATGTTCCGGGCTCATCTTCGACATCTTGGGCAACAGCAGCGATATTCTCAGCAGAACGGCTGCTCCGGGACCGGCCAGCCTTGGTAACATCTCGTGTTGTCTCAGTCTCTTCAAGGCGAGTGGTCAAACGCCGCAGTGTTTGTCCAGTTGGTGTCGGAAGGCCAGGAAATCTGCGACGAAATTCACGCTGCGCCAACACAGCTGACGAATTGTTGCGCAAAATATGGGACCAATTATTCCGCGTTCTTGAGGAGTAAACCGATTCATGACTTGTTGACTTGTATTTTGCGTTTGTTTACTTCACGAATGTCAAAACCGAATTGACATTTGGCGCCATTTGCAAAAGTTATAGCGTTTTCCAATAGGGTGATTACTTTTGCCCCACCTTGTATGTAAGTATGTAAACTGTGTTTTGTATATAAGTATGTTGGGTATGCATACAAAAGTATGCCGGGGGGCCAACTGTCGGCGGATCAACTATTGTGGAATCCTACATACATATTATGGACTTTGATTTTTACTGTCAATTGATAATATGAAGGTGAGAAGATTTTTAAGTTTTGTAAATGTATTTTTCAGGGTTGGCATATTTTAAATCACTACCGAAACCGGGGGAAGAAGTTGAATCATCACGCCACTTTAAAGGAAATCAAATTATTTAATATTATACTTCACGGCTTTGCAGCACAGGTAATGCATTATTTTATCAAATCTACTTCTCAAAACATACTCTAGAAAATAACTTTTCTTCATCATTGACTTTAATTTATAATTGTTCATTAGATATTAAATAATTAAGACTTTCTAGGGGGACTATACAAATGTTTCCAACATTTTGGAAACCATGCAGGCAGATTCTATAGAAATGACCGCCCAGAGTTATGCGGCAGTATTTGAGTGTGTGGAACGCTCTAATATATATGATAAATATGATTTGCTAAAAAGGTATCGCAACGAAATGTCATTAAAGGTAAGAAAATGATATACATTACAAGTTATTGTGGTATACTTACAATTTGGAAGGCGGGTATGGGTACTGCCGCCCTGGAAACCATTTATTATTAGTTCGCTAGGTTTGGTGACTTAGCAGGTGTGCCTGGGTTATGGGGTGAGATTTGTCCGGGTCTTGGCAGTGTACGCATCTGCCCACCAGGCGGGATCGGGAGAGACTACTTGAGGGGGACCTTTTGACCTCTCCAGCAGAACTCTCTCGGAACATCGCCTTGCACCTAGTGGGAGGCATAGATTCATATGTCTGTCAATCCTGGAGACACTGACCCTCAGATTCCTACCCACCCCTTATACCTTTTTCCTTCCCAGAACTTCATCTTCTTCCTTTCCTAAAAAAGACCATCAAAACAGTATCCCCAAAGATTACATAGGCCCTGAGGGGAATTATTTTTCTCAGGGCCTCATTTTTTTACTTTAGCTCACTGACCCCAGATTCCTACCCACCCCCTATACCCTTTTCCTTCCCAGAACTTCATCTCCTTCCTCTCCTAAAAAAGACCTTCCAAACAGTATCCCCAAAGATGACACAGGCCCTGAGGGGAATTATTTTTCTCAGGGCCTCATTTTTTTGCATTAGCTCCACTTAGGAGGCCCTGAGGAAAAAAATCCATCAGGGCCTGTATTATCTTTAGCGATGCTATGTGGAAAAATCCACTGTGGTGCAAGACCCTCCTCAAAAGACTCCACTCAGCTTCCTCAAAGATGACCTAGGCCCTGAGGGGAATTATTTTCCACAGTGCCTCCTGTATGAAGCTAATGTAAAAAAAAAATAATATACTCATTTCTGATGTTAAAATTAACCTTCTTTCCAACATAACATAACATGATGTTGTTTAAATAATTTAATATGTTTTTGATTGCAGGGAATAGAACTCAACGACTTGGTGGATAAATGTAAATTCACAAAAGATCAGAGAATTGATGTGCTGAAAGCCATTTGCACCATTGAGCCACTCTTTAAGCCTGTGTACAGTGTTCCTACTCCAGACTATAATTGTTCTTTAGTGGATCATTTGAACCCGGATATAGTATTTAAGGATCCTTCAAGAAATTTCACTTCCCCCGCACAAGGATTAATCAGTACCAAGGAACTAATGAAAAAGGTTTATAAACAAATCGAATGGGAAGTTTTAGGATCTGTGGCCATAGAAAATATTGAAAATAAAGGAAATCTTTCAGAAACTGTTATATATTGTGTAAGTATATAAAGAAACAATATGAATCATTTGATAAATAATATAAATACTAGTGCAGACGCATGAAAAATCAAGGGATTAAAATTTTGGTAATTTTTCAAAATTACTGGACTCACTTAACCCCTCCGCAACGTAAGCAGATATAGGCGTTAAAAATACGACAGCAGACAAGTACAATAAGCGTGTTTACACGTCAGCGCGTGTGTCTCCATAGAAACCGTTATTGTTTTAGTTACATCCGTAAAATTAAAAAGTGAAATGTCGATAGTGAATCACGCTGCACATCTCTATTTAAGTTGTCCATAGAAATAGATAAAAAGAACATTCTGTCAGACGCGCAGTCTGACACATAATTTATCCCGCCAAATTTCCTGCGGGCGGGTCGCCCGCTCCCAACATTGTTAATTTTTATTAAATATTTTTATATGAAATGATAAAAAAGTGAGATTACAAAAGTGTTTATTACACATTTATACAATAGAATAAGTATTGCTGTTTACATAATCTGTGATTTAAGTACCGTTTTTACATAAAAACATCACGTGAGTCATTTTGACATTTTTTTAATGTTTGCATTCTAATTTTTAATATTTACAAATATTAATATTTATTTTTAATATAATAATTTGAAAGCTTATTTTATAACCTGTCTAAAACAGTTATTACTATTCGGCTACGTTCAGAAATGTTTCATTTATAGAGCATTAATTGTGGAGCGGTAATAACACAAAGTTTTCGTAAAATGTCATTTCGTTTAAGACTTTTAAAGTGCATATTAGCGATTTTCTGAGGGGTTAATACAAATATTTTTTAGAAAAAACTTTAGATTCTCCTTAATTACTATAAAATACAACTTTTTGCATTTGGGTGATGGAAATTACTGTAAAATGAAAATTTAATTTCGCATATGAGAATGTGTCATTTTGTGATTAAATAGTAATTTTTTATTTTAACTTTATGAGTAAAACCTTAAATTGTAATATTTAATTAAATGAAGACAATATAAGCTAAACTCAATTGAAAATCTGGAAACAGAAAAATCAGAAAAAGATATTGGCATCTCTAGGACTCGAACCCAGGACATTAATTTGATATTGACACCTTGGCGCAGTGGTTAGCGCGTTTGACCGGAAAGCGAGAGATCCTGGGTTCGAGTCCCAGAGATGCCAATATCTTTTTCTGATTTTTGTGTTTCCAAATTTTCGATTGAGTTTCGCTTTTATTGTCTTCATTTAATTAAATAGTAACTATTTTAGAATATCACATCTGTAAAATTTATTTGATTGATTTGTGTTCACAATTTAATCAATTAAAATAATATAAGGTATGTTTGAGGCACATTCTAAAGTGGATGGTACCTACTGTCAGTATTGCCCAAGACCACATGTCAGAATTGAAATGTTGCTTGAAATGACTTTAGGCGTGTTGGGTGACTAGATCTGAATAGCCCAAAACATACCACAATTTGGGATGCCGTAGTCTCACTGACTCCAGGCGTTTGAGAGGAGTTGGAATCTTGTGTGAAACTGAAATTATTTTCTTTAACCCATTCATGACGAACTATTTTTTTCTCGAATTTCTTGTTGAAATTTCACAGGGGGGTTGGTTTTGGAGGTAGAAAATGGACGTTTTTCTCAGAATTTAAAAAAATTGTTTCTTTACCCCCCAGGAAACTAGAGAAGGGTGAGTTCCATATGGCACTTTCGGCAAATAACTAGTCGGAAATTTATTTTTTTCAACTTTATTCTAGATAATGTAAAATTTTGAACAAACTTATTTATTGAGGTAACCCTCGAAGCATTTCACGCATAGTGCAACCATACAACGTGGTCCATTCTATCAGTTCCGCCCAAAAGGAGGTTCCTTGGTTCCCTGAAGGTCCCACGAGGGAAGAAAGCTTCATCTCTCCTCTCCACTCCTTAGTTCCCCGAAGGCTCCACAATGGAGAGTTCTCCTCCATTTGGTTCCTTAAAGGCCTTACAAGGGAAGAAACCACTCCACCTTGGTTCCCCGAGGACCACAGGAGGGAAGAGGACTTCATCTTCACTCCTCCGTGGACCCCAGGAGGGAAGAGGACTTCATCTTCACTCCTCCGTGGTTCTCTAAAGGCCCCACCATGGAAGAGCTCACAGAGGTAGCCTCATTTCTCCTCTTCACCCCTACGTGGTTTCCTGAAGGCCCCACATGGGAAGAGGATATCATCTCTCCACTTCACTCCTCCTTGGTTTCCCGAAGGCCCCACGCCGGCAGAGTGCACTTCCCCTTGGTTCCCTGAAGGACCCACAAGAGGAGAGGTCGTGGAGTTGACCTCAGCCCTCCTCTCTACGGCTTCTCCTCCTAGTTTCTCCTGCAGGCCCCGTGAAGACAGTCCAGAGAGGTGGCCTCAGCACTTCTAATTTTTCCAAAGGCCCCTAGTTTTTGAATGGTCTAATTTTTTGTCCACGAGTGACCAGGGAAATAGAAGGTCCACACCAGCAGAGCCTTGGGGCTCTTGGGTGCTGGAGTAAAATACTCCGAAATGCGACCCTGTTTCTCGGAGGCACCGTTCGTGACACCGTGACATGACATTCAGCCTGAGCACGGTAGCACACACCTTGCCTTGGGATCTATTGCAGGTTTGTGTTTCCACTCCCTGAGTGATGGGTTCGTCACACTCCCTACGCTCCATAAGTCGAGGTCACCGCAAGCTGAGTCCAAGGGCACATCTCCTAAATGCTCTAGATCAGGGTTCTCTGGATCTGAATCAGAATCAGATGTACCTTTTACCGTTTTGTGTCAACGACGCCTAACAATTTGGCAATTAGAAAATAATTGTGCTCGAGAGATACTGGCAATTATTCCGCCGTCATCTTCATCAGCTGAATCTGCTCCGGACAAGTCACTCTCAATTGGCGGCTCCACAAACACATCCACTACTTTATCATCATCCAAATTCGTATCCAATTATTCTTCAAGCAGTAACATCACGTCTTCAACAGTCAAACCCCTAAAACACACGAAAAAACAATGAAATCTTTGAAAAATTACATTTTATGTATAGTGAGATCTGCCGAAAGATCCATATGGAACCAATAATCAAAACCTTTAATTCACACTACTCGTTTTAATATAATAATGATTATTTTTCTGACAAAATGTTTGTAAATAGGCAGAGAATTTCATTCTCTACAAATCATATTCAGTTTTGGAGAAAAAAATCAAATCTACTATATAAATTTAATGGATTACTTACTTCACTTGTTTTGACATTTAGAAAAAATTGCTTTTTTTTTCTAACTCAATAAAGACACGTCTTTCCACGTCGGCACACACAAACGAACTGAACGCAACCAAGACAAATGTGTTCATACATGCCTGTAGACTATGTCAAACTGTATTTGGCACCACTATTTTAACATATCGGCATGATGTGACTAAATGAATGCCTATACTTTTTCGAGTTCCATATGGAACCTTCGTCATGAATGGGTTAATAACTACAATAAAATGTATCTATTTGTTTCAGCGTGATAAACTTAGCAAGTGGGAAGAGGAGTGGAAAGAGGTTATTGGGAAGGCGTTTGTGCGTAATTTAAACACCTTGAAGTCACAATCTGCGGCTTCACATAGCGCCTTGAATATCTGTCCCTATTTAAATGTTCTTGAGGTATATACAACATATTATTATACATCCTGACATACATTGGTATACAGTTACGTATTTGGTAATCTCACTTGATTTGTCATTCCAGGTTGATGAATTTGTGGATCTGGTGCTGTTAGAAATAAGGAAATTTGCAGACGGGAGTGAGACTTACAGTCCCACTGTTCGGACATTGCAGAAAGAATTAGGCCTTAAAGTATATTTAAGGTAAGTGTGTTCCTAATTTATATTTCACGCACTATTCCTAATTCATACAATGTTGTTATTTTTTGTTTCTCGTATTTAGCATACAAAAATAAAAGACTCCGAATAAAATAAAGACAACTATTCAAGCGTTAATATAATATTTTATCTGGAATTCCGTAGTGATGAGTTAACCACTTGAGCGTTAGCTACCGAAATTAGCTGGGTGATTTTTATAAATTAATATATTTAATCTGATAAAAGTGCCTTTATATATTTCTTCTGTTTCCCAAATTTTTATTTTCTGTTTCTTGTATACTCACTTCGTGTAACCGACGTGTTCATACCCTCGAAATCTTTTTCATCAATGTTCATCGTTGGCCCGGTCCTCTGCAGTTTTGTGGTCATTTCTTGGAAATTAGTAAAAAATGACCTGGCCACAAAATGCAAAAATACCGTGCCGCCGACGATAATGTTGATGAAAAGGATTTCTCTTGTTCATTTTCTTGTCAAATTTTCATTCTTGTACATTTTATGCTATAACTTAATTAAATAAAATATTTTAAGGCTTTTTTATTAACAATGTACATTTCCCCAGTGAACAAATAAACGATTACTTTCAGGTTGTCACTGGGGAGATTGTAAACTCATTATTTTTACCTTTTTAATTTTTATGTTGTAAGTACTATTAATTTTTTACTTTTCAATTTTAAAAGTCTGTGAGCCTTGCAGGACAATGAAATAATCAGTTTTCATTGTAGGACCTGCAAGGCCTCCAGCAAAACATAAAACTTTGCCTCTAGGTAAAAACCTACAGAAAATAGAGTCACATTTTGTTCTTGTCAAAGACTTAGAAAATTTCGCAGATGAAATTTTTACATTTTTTCCATTTTAAAAATCCCGGGACCTCGTGGGATATTGAAATAAACAGATTTCGATAGATTATCTCACGGGGAACCGGGGAAAAATAATATAATTGCATTTCATTGTGAAATCAATTAATCAAAATCAGATAACCTAAATTTAAAATCAAAAAATCTCAAAATGCATCAAATTTCCCCAAACAAAAATTCTTGTTATACATTGTACTTTTCTTTATTTGTTTTCAATTATAAATTTATGTTTTTCGCAGTAGTTTAGGCTACAAAATCCTGTAAAGTTCTAAATTTAAGCGAGCGCTTTTTTAACTTAAACAGGCAAAATAGATAATGAGCATTTCTCTGCCCCTTATATACTAGTGGTGGCGCGGAATGACTCCCCCCACCACTTTTTTGTGGTTTTGTCCGGCCCCAAATCGGGTCCGCCAAATTGAATAAATACTGCGACCTTTTTGAAAATAAATCAGTTCAACTTTCTACTCAACAAAGTGTTTTATTAAATACTTCCTCTGGAAGACCTCTCTCCGACTGCCTCCTGCTGAAGCTCTGCCTGATTACCAAGCCTGGTGCCTACCTTCTCCAGACAAGCCGGCCCTACTTAGGACACCGCAAGGCGCCAGGTTCAGGCAGCGACCAGGACATCCAGAGCCGCCATCACCAAGCTCTGGGTGCAGGGAGGCAGATCAAGGGTTGCCACCCTCAACAATTCAGGGTTACCACCCTCATAATTTGGAAGACATCCGGACCATCGTGCACGAGACGCCGGTGCCCTCTTACAGTCTTGTAGGGACAACAACACGTCTGCTACACTTCGTATACATTTTTTCTTGTATACATATTCAGTGCTTAATTGATTCTAGAATCTAGTACTCGACTGTATCATACATTATAATTATGTAAATGCAATTTGTGAATCTTAGCTTTACTTAATACTATATGAATCATCATGTACCTACCTACCTAATACGAACATGTCATTTTGACTGTCCTAGAATGGGAGACCTTCCTATTTGGACAGTCAAAGCTTCCTTATACTGTTAATGTATTTTTATAACAAATAAATATAACGATTAAAAAAAATAAATTATAAAACCAAAAATTCTGGGATAAACGATGAAATCTTGGTGGATTCATTGGCTTTAAACCGTAGTAAGGAGTTCATATGTTTCTGTATATAAATGTAAGCAGTTCATATAATATGGCTGTTTTGCGACACCCTGTACACCCCGAAATCGAATAGCTTCTCAGTATGCTATTTTTTAAATTATTTTATTTTCCTCTTTTCAGATATCAAATACAAAACAAGAAAAAAAATGGCGTAATGGATAAAATAAAGGATATATATTCAAAATACTGCAACTGGTACGTTAATAGGGACTCTGAACCAGAGGGGGGAGAAAAGTATAATTCTAGGAGAAAATGGCAACAACTTCTGAATGAGAATAGAGACGGAGCTTCTGTTGTAAGTCTACATTCAGGTTCCTTATCAAATGATCCAATGTTCCCAATAGGCCACTTGCATCACATTTTTTAAAAAAATTTTCCGGTTTAGGCAAATATTTTGAAACCCTGGGGATTTTTTGAAAATTTCAATCCGATAAATCAGACCATTTTTTATAAACCGGAAAGACGGGACATAATTTTATAGGTGTGAAAAAACGATAATTACATAGCCGAAAATCATTTAAAAAAAAATAACGTTTTCCACACGAATGGCACAGGAGAATAACGAGGCATACCAAAAATATTACATCTCATAAATATTTTTTTCCTTGATCCATCTTATTGATCATAAATCATTATAATGTACAGCGTCTATATTATTAAATTCAATGTAATATACTTGAACTTGTAAATTGTAATAATAATAATAAGAATATTATAAAATTTTATTTTGTTAAAATCAGCACCGTAATCATTATACCTCTAAAACATGTACCGACATCCTCTTCAGAACATCTGTCAAAAATCAAACCAAATGATAAGTTCGCAGAGAACAAACAATAAATCTAGTGAACGAATTCAAAAATTCGCCTGAAATCAAAGTGATGCCATATAAAAAAATAAATCAGTGTGGAATTTAAAAAATTAATAGGAACATTTTCGGCGACGGGACATTTTCATGTAGTGACGTCACGAGCCCAAATAATGGATTTATTTATTTAATAATAAAAAAATCTGTACATTTCTAAAAAATTTTAATAACATTTTCGTAATCTTAGTAAAAAAACTCTATCCACACGATTTTTTCCAAGTCGTTATGAAGTCCATGCAAGTGGCCTATTATCTAATTTAGATTTGATTTTAATGAATTGTTCTTTAACAGGATATCGAAAGTCACCAATGGCCCATTACGATCTGTGTCGGTGTGGGAAAATTTCTTTATAACATCTTGATGAATGATATCAAGGTAGATGTGAATGTCTTCAAAAAGAATATCATAAAACCGTAAGTGTCCTTTTTTAATCTCATATTCGGATTGGCTGATATTAACTTATACTGATATTAATTTTGACCGGTCGGTAGCTGAGTTGGCATCGCGTTTGGGTCCTACCCAGGTGACCCTTGTTCAAATATGTTGTACCTTACCATTGTAACAATTCAGGTATCAATTCAGAAACAAACTCGGTAATGAACCGACTGCACAGTTCAGGGAATAAATATTACATGAATACCAACGGTACTGAAAGTCTATCAACCTATAAAAACATTGTCATTAAATCTGTATGTCTATCTAGATAAATTTGAAATGTTTATAAATTTTCAATATGTGTCGAATGTATATGAATGTGTATCCTTTATTTTATTCTGTTGCTTTTAAGCTGCAAGAAAATCACTTCTTTAAATGTATATGAATGTGTATCCTATAATTTACTCTTTTGTTTTAAGTTAAAAAATCTATACTTGATACTTATTTAATTGTTATCTCTTAATTCTTTGATTATAACAAATGTATTTTTAATTTTATCATATGTAAAAGCCCTAATTGGGCGTGTACAAATAAATAAATACAAATAAATAAATAAATAAATCCTCGGCTGGATAAGTCCTCATCACAAGCAACATTTTCTTCTGTGATGATAGTTTTTTTTTTTTTTTTTTTTTTTTTTTTTTTTTTTTTTTTTTTTTTTTTTTTTTTTTTTTTTTACAGTGAATACCGCACAAGAATCTCAACTGCTCCCGTCTGGAGCCAGTGAAACTATGGCATCCCCAATTGGGGTATGTTGTGAGGCTGAAGGTAGTGGGGAGGGGAAGGAGGTGGGGAAGAGGAAGGTTGGGAAGTACCTGGCTATTCAGATCTGGTCACTAAACACGGCTAAAGCCATTTTCAAGCAACGTTTCAATTCTGAATGGTGGTCTTACACCAGGGCGATACTAATAGTATCTTCCACTCTGGAACATGCCGCAAATATACTATATATTATTTTAAATGAATTAATTGTGAAATAACACAAATTAATCAAATAAAATTTATTTGCGCATGCCGGGTTCGAACCCGCGACCTCCGGAATGTGAGTCAAGAGTCTTAGCCACTGGACTACGGAGGCCGTCTTTCTGTCGATTTTCAAATATTGTCAGGTTATTTGTAATCCGGGATTGTTTCTCTTTCTTTAAAAAAAAAACATTTAAGGCATTTCACTAAGGGCTACTTTGTAATCTATCCCCCATTCTCATAAATGTTACATATGGCAGAAAGAGCAATTACTTTAGCAGCTGGGTCATAAGTGCATAATATTATTATACATACTTAAGTCAGGGATACATTAATAATGTTAGTTGTTTTGGGTCATGTGACTCCTGAGGCGGCAGTGTCTTGTTAATAGTCCTACCAGTTCCCTCAATGGGTGCACTGTCCGTATTTAGTGTTGCCTGGCTCGTATAGGGTCTAGTATGTTTATGAGTGCTTTATTGGATTATTTCAGCCAGGATAGCAAGCTTCTATGCCTGCGTCCTATCCTTGGGAAGATCCTGGTTTGGCACAAGCAAGAGCGGTTTACACAATGCTAGGAAATTTTAAGCCTGTATCATTGCAGTGATAACAACGTATACTAGCCGATCATGTACTATCTTTTCCGACCACAAGAAGCTAAGCATAAAGCCAGGATAGTAACTTCGGTAGTGGGGCACTAGCTCAAATAATATAACCCCATCCTATTAAACTATCCCGGCTTGAGATGCTAGCCTGCTGGCTTCCTGTTTTCTGTATAGATGTAGCAAGAGTTAATAGCTTGCTAGATTTGGGAGGTAGGTATGGGTACCGCCGACCCGGGAACCATTTATTGAATAACCAACACCTCTGCCATAGGTCACCCCAAGTAGTTCGCTACGTTTGGTGCTTAACAGGGGTGTCCATGGGATGTTCATGGGACGAGGTTTGTCCAGATCTTGGCGGCCGATGAGTCTCCCATCTGCCGCGTGGTGGGCAGGATCAAGAGAGACTGGTTAAGGGAAGTCTTTCATTCTCTTCACCAGGAATCTCTCGACCCCATCACCTTGCACCACATAAAATTGAATTCATAAATCCGTCACTCTTGGACACACTAACCCTCAGATTCCTACCCATCCCTCATACCTATTTCCTTTCCAGAACTTCCTCTCCTTCCTTTTCTTAAAAAACCCTCCACACAACATCCCCTAAGATGACATTCTTTTCTTATGACATGACTTTATGACATAACATTGACATTCTATTGACATATTATGACATGACATTATTACTAAGGGAAATTATTTTCCTCAGAGCTAATGTAAAAAAAGGATTACTAGCTGTAAAAATGTTAGGTCTTCACTCAGGAGAAATCTTGGGACTGGTTTTTTGTAAATGAAGCACTTTTTTTTTATAACTTAATTTCTTGATTTTTTATTGTTATGATTGAATAGTTACAACTGACGACAATAACTTTTTCCCACCCAACGGACAAGGGTTCAGTAGTATTTTAAATTCTTAGTGCAAGTTTTTGTAAAGAAGTAAGTTAATTTCACCGATGCAAGCCTTTTTATAAAGGTACTTACCTTGTCTGTTGTGGGAGAAGGAGACAAAAATGAATGATTCTATTAGAGACATCTGACGAGCAAATCAGACAACCCTTTGATCACAATCCAACCCTTGATGGTAACTCTTAACTCCATAATTGGTTTGAATCCTGGGTTTAAATCTAAACACTAGCAATAGCTTGCTATCCTGGCTTGAAATACTAGCCTCGCGTGGCTCAGGCATTAGTTAAGCGTTTGGCGTGTAGGTAGAAACTAAGGCGGGGCACCGCTATGCGTATTGTAACGATGTTGGTGACACTTTTGTGCATGCAGTTTTGTACTGATAATGGTTCGTGGCTTCTCCCTTTTTTCTAAAATCTGTAGTTTCAATTCTCAATAAAACGTAATTTTTGTAATTTTTAATGCCCACACAGAAAGCACATGCCCGCGCTATACAGTGTGTATCGCGGCCAGGGCTATACGCTGCACCAGGAGCTGAAGCCGCATCCGCTGCTAGTGCGCTTGGTGAGGGAGAGCTGCGCCCCGCACTTGCGCCTCGACACGGCGCTCGTGCCCGCCCTGTGTCCCCCGCAGCCCTGGACCAAGCACACGCTCGGAGGCTACCTGCTCACTAAGACACCGCTCATGAGGCAAGTACTCTTATCTTTTTTTGTGAGCATGTGGGCATTTCTCATTTCATTATTAAATTTTTCTCACGTTTATCGTATATCGCCGTGCCCAGGTTTTTATTTTAACTGAGAGTTTGATCCAGAGTGGTATCGCTCTGGTATAAGAACACCATTCAGAAATTAAATGTTGCTTGAAATGACCTAAGCTGTAAATAAAATTTTGCTGATTGTTTTTTTTTCAAATATTTTTTCTTCAAACCCAAAAAAAATACTGCTTTAGACCACACGACTAAAGTAAAACTACAAGACAAACCTCGCCCCATGAACCCAGGTATCCCTGCTAAGTTACCAAACGTAGCGAACGGGGTGACCTATGACCTAGGGGTGACATGACATTGGGGTGAAATATGACCATGGGGTGACCTACGACCTTGGGTGACCTATGACCTCGGGGTGACTTACGACCTTGGGGTGACCTATGACCTTGGGATGACCTACGACCT
This sequence comes from Limnephilus marmoratus, assembly GCA_917880885.1. Classification (NCBI taxonomy): domain Eukaryota; kingdom Metazoa; phylum Arthropoda; class Insecta; order Trichoptera; family Limnephilidae; genus Limnephilus; species Limnephilus marmoratus. Next base: position 20,620,543 of record OU862908.1, read on the forward strand.
TGGGGTGACCTTCGTTATCCTTATCACTCCCCAAGTCAAGCCTGTGTAAAGGCCCGACCGTTCGCCTCGCCATCGATCACCGTTCGCATCAATTACTGTTCGCATCACACTTTTCGTAACACATCACCACTTTTCGTAACGCATTCACCAGCTTACCCCCCAATCGAGCGTGCGTAAAGAAGTTTTACTTAAAAAAATTATTCCGCTTGTCTATACGACATCCGATTGAGCTGAAACTCTGCAGATATACTCGTTATTGATGACAATGCATTTTATCTGCTTTTGGTGGCAATCACACACACACACACGCATAGTATATGCATTTCTCTGAAATTCAATGAATACATTTTTTGTTTGTTTTTGTTTTTGTAACTTTATTTAGATGTAAGCAAATTTCATACATCTAGTATTAAAAAACATATAAAATACATAATAAAATAAATAGAGTCATAAAATTATAACGGAAAGAATACAGCTTAAAAAAAGAAATACAGTTTTGCTTCAAATAATGTCAGGAATCACTGCTTAAATTAAGTCAAGTAACGTCCCTTAACACCCTGTATAATGAGTGTGTTATTTTTTGTGTAGGACTGCCCCGGGAAGTGTCCAACAAATCCAGCGGCTGGAGGAAGCCCCCGAAGCCTCGCTGCTGCCGGCCTTGGACTGTCTCAACCAGCTCGGAGCCGTGCCCTGGTGCATCAACAAACCTGTGCTCGATATCCTCATTAAGGTCTTCAGGTACGAGCATTATTTTTTTATTATAAGCACCTATTATGTCTACACCTACAGGCATCTTGCTGATAAACTAGTCCCAGGGAGAGCTCGTATGGACGTCATTGAAGTTCGTCCTCTTCCTTCTCACACATCTTGTTTGAAAACAAAATGGATAGAAGATACTAGAACAATGACTTCAAGTATGATCTCTCGCTGGGACTAGTATATTAACGTCCTCCGTGGTCGAGGGATAAGGTTCTCGACTAGCAATCCGAACGACGCGGGTTCAAATCCCGCCATGCGCAAATAAATTTTATTTGATTGATTTATTTCACAATTTAAAATAATATATGATATATTTACAGCACGTTCTAGAGTAGTAAGATATTCTCAGTTTCGTGGCTTAAGAAGTTTGGTTTTTTCGGTCCCTCGGCCCAATTTTTTCCACAAAGATTGCCCCAATTTTTCCCACAAATAAGGTTTTCCTGCTTTAGTTTATCAGTGTGCATAGCTCGTGAATGAGCTTATATATTGACACAATGCCCACTCGAACTTCTGCAGCGCCCCTTAAATGCAAAAAAATTTAAAATGCCCCACCACTGCTCCAAATCGTCCACAAGGGGGTGCTGGCGCCCCCGTTAAGAATCACTGCTCTAGATTGATTAAATTGTGGACTATCTAAGGTAGAATTAAAATTTTTGATTCATTTGATGCATTTTTTTACCAATAAATAGATAAACAATCTTCACTTCTAGCATTATGCCACAGATATAAATATGTATAAAGAAGAGTGCATGTGCCTAGCATGGTGGTCGAAAAATCCCCAACTTTTGTACAAAAAGATTTTTTCAATGAATAAAGAAACTTAAAAAAAAAAAAAAAGTGTCCCGTTGTAGGTTTTTTTTTATTTTTTAATGAGGGATTGATGAAATTTTGTATACTGGACTTTGACAACAGGAGAAAAATCACTGACTAAACCACCCCCGCCTCCTTTTTCATCCCTTTCTGCAGAATTTTGATACTTCATTCAAAATATGATGAAAATTACTATCTACAACTGATTTCGAAAAAGTCTGCGGAAAACCCAGGCAATGCCGGGAATTGAACTTGTTTTATGAAATATTATTTATTGTTTGATATATTTATTTAGGGAGGGTGGTTCGAAGGAGCTGAATGTGGCGCAGCCGTCACGCCTGGCGCCCTCGCCACCGCCCTTGAGCGCCTCGCTGTGCCGCAAGGAGCGGGCGCTGGCCCAGCGGGCGCGTGCTACCCTCGCACGCCAGCGACAGGAGATGCACTCCCTCTGGTGCGACACACTCTACAAACTGTCACTCGCCAACCATTACAGGTATTTATTCTTTTCTTTTCTGTAATTTATTTTTTATTTGAATACCACACCCAACCCAAGAGCCCCAGCTGCTCCCCACTGCCTGGAGCCAGTGAGACTACATGTTGTGTGTGACGTTTAAGGGAGCAGAGAGGTGAAGGAGATGGGGGAGGGAAGGTTGGGAAGTACCTGACTTTAGATTTGGTCACTAAACACGGATAGAACCATTTAAAACATATTCTGAATGGTGGTCTTTCGTCAAGGCGATACTGAGAGTATCTACTACTCTGTAACATGATGTAAATATGCAATTTTTTTCAAGTTGTCAGTTTGTTTCATCTGTGAGTGAATCTCTTTCCCAACAAAGGATTACCAAGTAATTATAACAGCCATCTGTAATGCGTAGTTCACAGGAAGACAAGAAATTACTGTCTTGTCCCAACTCCGGAACTATATATACCATAACTTTACACAGACAAACTCGGGCCGATTCACAAGATCTTCATTACAACATACATTCTACCAACCTACAACTAAAACGACTTATGGACAAAGAAATATGGAATACTCATCTGTAAAATTATTTAATTTACTCCCTCTTGCAATGAAAACCATTAAAAAAATAACCGCCTTCAAAAGAAGCATAAAAATATGGATTATGGACATGGGAAGGAAGAAAATAGATTCAATTTTGCAACCCAACAAAGAATAATGCTTGTTTTGTACTTTCTTTTAGATCTAACTTCATAATTTTCCTTGGCAATATTCTAACATAGATTAGGTATTTACTTATAATTCAAATAATAAAACTTGTACAATGTGTCCTTAGAACGGGGTACCCCAGTAAGGATACATTTTCTCTAAAAAACTGTAAAAAAAAAAAATAATAAATAAATAAAAAAAAATAAAAAAATAAATACATATTGTCCTAGTGTGAACACAAGTTTGGAGGCAAGACAATGGGCCAAGATATTGTCCTTGAGAAAGTCTCGCAGGGCAGTGATTTAACCCCACCTCCGCACACATTTGAACTACGGTCGAATTGTTGTATTGTTCCACTGTCGTGTCCTGCACGATCGAGGCTAGGCTATTGACGGAACTGGGACAGGACTCTCCTGTCTTCTGTATTGTCCCCATGTGAATTCATAAATTTATATATTTACAACTGTCTTTAAAATAAGTTTTCACTTATCATTACTAATGTTAAAAGATAGTAAATTGGTGCCTTTAGGATTAAAACTCGAACTGTTGAACTGTCCACCAGCTTCCTAATCACCAGGCTATCAACCACATTTTCATAAGTTGTTTAATACTTAAACCCTAAAGTCTATTTTTTCAGTTTTCAGAACAGGTCTCATAGAAATCATTGTATTTCCCTTATTATCTTACTGCGAAATATGATATAAATGGTGTTAGAAAGAAAAAACACCACATTTTATATTCAAATACAAAACTAACAAAGAAAGAAGTAAAATGTACACCTTTATGAAACCAAAGTTTCGAATCGCAATTTGAAATAAATTTATGAAACTTTGGGAATTTTTTTATTCATTATTTTTATATGAAATGCCAAAAAAGTGAGGTGACAACGTTTATAATACATTTGATATTAAAATATTTATGTATTTTTATTATTTTTTCATTATAGTAATTTTAATTAGACATTATAGTAATTTTAATTAGACAAAACAGAAGGAGAGCCATTTTTAAAACTTTTATGTTTGCATGCAAAAATTTTATATTTCAAAAATTATATTTTTATTTCGATTTATAAAATTTGAAAGCGTTTTTATCACCTTTCTAAAACAGTTTTTAGTTTTCAGATGCGTTCAGAAATATTACATTTATTTGGATTTTATTGTAAAACGGAAATATTTGGACCCTCTGACATAATGCGGTCGAGGCCTGAGGGATTAAAATATTATTTTATCGAATACTTTCAATATGTACCGTTATTACATTTTATAGTTTATCATAAACAGCTGACAAATTATACTCTTATTTTATCAAATTTCAGACAATTATAGTAAGTACTGTTTTCTGGATAACCTCTATTAAATTGAATGCCCTTTGACTAAATTGCTCATACTAAAATCCCAGTCAAAGTTGTTTAGGTATAAATTCCACAATAAAGCACATTGCTGTTGTCTATCATATTGCCTTATCGAGTTGACCCTTTGGGTCAAAACTTCTTTTTATTGTTGGTCATTTTGGCATTAGTTAAGGAAGACAGATGCTAAAATGCAAATTCAAAAATTCAAATCTTACAAAAGTATTTCATAATTTTAGAGACACTAGAATCAATGACGTTTTATAAATAGACTTGCCATTAGCGCCTCCCACACGCACACTTCGGAGCGACCGAGTCCCGCGCCACTCAGGCCGCCGCGCAGAAAAGAAAAGACCGATAGGTTTACAGCGCAGTTCATTGTGAGACTTTTTTGCACGGCGGCCTTAAGTGCGTGTGGGAGGCGCTATTGTCTCACAAATTCAAGATATAATGTGGCAAGTAAACAACACTCTTTTGTTTTCAGCGGTTTTCAGTAATTTCTTAATATGGAACTCCAGTCCAATTTTTTTTTTCTTTATTCTAACTTAAATAACTGCATATTTATTTTTTATTTTTAGAGTTAGTTTTAATAGTTAAAATAATTGTCAACGTTTTAATTTTTCAAGATCCCCCGAAAACCACATGGTCGTCATCACCCACCAAAATTTTGTTTTATTTTCAACAGGTGTTGTCATTTTGTACGACAATATTATTATATTTTTCAATATTATTACGGGATAGTGGTATAAAAATTGTTTGAAATTATTATTTTTTAGCTTTACTAATCGAAAAATAGAAAAATGAAGCGTCGGTAGGCAACTGGTAAGATATGGTGCCGGTTCAGCTGTTCGACGTCTGCCATTTTGGAATTCGGAATTCGTGGCCGTGGAAGTAGCATAACGATTTTTTTTGTACAGTTTGAAGTTTTTGAATACTTTAAATAATAGAGATGAACTAAATAGTACCTCTATTTTTGATACTGAATTATTTAGGCCTAAATAATGTTTCAATAAACACAACAACTAAATCTCTATAAACAGTATGTAAATAAATTAATAACATGAAATGTTGTTAATACATTTCAATACAAAGACTGGAAAATTATGGTGAGCAGTGAGTTCAGCACTAATAATACGAACTTGACAGTGTGTTTTGATGACACAATTAAAAATGTACTTTTTAATAATTTTTTTAGAATCAGCGTTTATTGGTCTATATTCTTTATAAACATATTTTTTTAAGCCATAATATTTTTCACTGGAATTCCTTATCCAAGCTTTGTTCATGTATGACAAAGATAAACATTCAAAGAATATGTGAGTATGAACAAAATAATTATAGGACTGGGCAGCGTTTACGTACTTCAAAGTTATGGTGAATACTACATTCTATGTCATGGGGAGATGACAACATTCGCTTACTCACTTAGACTAAGATGAATACGGAACACTGTATGAGACGACATACTTCCGGTGTGTTATACTTATACTTATGTGTTGCTTCTTCCGTTAACTCACATTCTCTATGGCGCTGAAAATCTTCAAGAAAAAATCGAAATAATTGTATCATTTATAATGATAAATAATTTGCGTGTATGAATGAAATGTTATTATTTGGCTTTTTCTAGTGTTTGTCTTTCTCATCCATACGGAAAGGCATTTTGGCATTTTTTATGCAATTTAGTAAGAGATGCACACAACCTGTTGCGATGCATGTCAGTTTAGTTCTAAAACCATTAAATCTCTGAAACATGTGTATAGTTTGTAATGTTATTGGTTTGAACAAGATCAGTGAACCATTCTGGCTGTCAGTCATGCTTTTATAATTTCCGCGGCGACGGCAATGGCTCACCGTATCTCATTTCTTTAACATGAGTGAACAAGAAAATGATTACTTTTTCATTTGTAGAAAGCAGACATATCTATATCATTTGTCTCACAACTACTTAGTGTGTAAGAAAGAGGTGCTGCATTATTGTTTTTATTTCTACTTTAGCTCCACACAGGAGACCCTGAGAAAAAAATTCCCTCAGGGCCTATGTCGTCTTTGGGGGTGCTGTGTGGAAGGTCTTTTTAGGAAAGCAAGGAGAGGAAGTTCTGGGAAGGAAACAGGTTTGAGGGGTGGGTAGGAATCTGGGGGACAGTTTTTCCAGGAGTGACGGACATAAGAATCCATCCCTCCCACTGCAGTGCAAGGCGATGTTCCTAGAGAGTCCTCTTGGAAAGGTCAAAACGTCTCCCGCAACCAGTCTCTCCCGATCTGGCCTGCCACGCAATTGATGAACGGGCGCATCCGCCACCATGACCCAGACGAACCTCAATCCTATGAACCCGGGCATCCCTACTAAGCCATCAAACGTAGCAAACCACTTGGGCCACGTGGCCTATGGCAGAGTTTTTGGTTATCAAAAAAACGGTTCCTTGGGCGGGGGTACCCATACCCGCCTCTTTTTATGGTTTTTTTGTGCCGTAATCGTGAGAATTATAAAAGCGCCCATTTTGAAGTTCCCAAAGGAAGTTTTTGGTTGAAACCCTTTTATCAGCTACGTTATTATATTTTGTAGCCTTTTGTCATTGATTTGTGTTATTATGATTGGTTCAGAGATGACATGTTCTGGCTGCCGCACAACATGGACTTCCGGGGGCGCGTGTACCCGTGCAACCCGCACCTGTCCCACCTGGGGGCCGACGGGTCCCGTTCCGTGCTGCTGTTTGCCCGCGGCCAGCCCCTGGGCCCCGGCGGCCTGGACTGGCTCAAGCTGCACTGCATCAACCTCACGGGCACCATGAAGAAGGAGACTGTGGCTGAACGGTGATTATTACTTTCAACTTATCTAATAAATTATCTAAGCAAAATCCTTTGAAAGGACAAAATTATGTACATTTTTATCGTTAAATTAAAAATAACGGCAGATTACGATAGTCGGTTAATCGAGCGGCAGATTACTGAGAGAGTACTGTATAAGATTTTTCTACATGAGAGGTTTTTTTCCCTTTCCCTTGAAGAATCCTATCAAGTGCACTAGCTCCACACAAGAGGCGCTGAGGAAAATAATTTTCCTCTGGGCCTAGTTCATCTTTGGGGATGCTGTGTGGGGGGTCTTTTTAGGAAAGGAAGGAGAGGAAGTTCTGGAAAAAGGGTATGAGGGATAGGTAGAAATCTGGGGATCAGTGTGTTCAGGAGTGACAGACGAATTGACAGATGAATCCATCCCTCCCACTGAGGTGCAAGGTAATACGAGAATGGCTCATTTTTAAGAATAATTCTTGAGTTGAACATCTCGGCTGCGGAATGATTTGCTGGCCTTTGTGTTTCCTCCTTCCTACAACATGGGTCTCTTCGAGACCTATGGTCACTTCTTTCTCTCCTCAATAGACCCTTCACACGGCATCCTTAAAGATAACATACGCCTTGAGGGAAATTATTTTCCTCAGAACGTCTTGTGTGTAGAGTTAATGTTTAAAAAATATATTTATATGCCGTGCAGTACATTTTTTTTTTTTTGTTTAAAAGAAAGACAAACATTCCCGGGTTACGATTAACCCAACAATGTTTGAAAATCTCCTACTACCACCACAGAAAGCCGAAAATGTTGCATATGTTGTGATGGAGGACTTAGCCAGCCGAGGAATCAAACACGAGACGCCCAGGTGGGACCCAAGCGCTATGCCCACTCGACCACTGACCAGTCGAAAAAAGTCAACATGTCAGCTGAAAACTTTGCCTACATTGAGAAAATGGCTCGGGAGCTTTTTGTGACGATGTAATGCATGGGTTTTTGGAAAAAAGAAAGACAAATTGAACTCAAAATAATATAAATAAGCAACTCGTTCTCATTTGTCAACTTGACCACAAGCGGCCTCTTTTAAGACCACCAAAATATTCAATATTATGGTAAAATCGCCTACCCTTGGTCATAGAGCAAAGCACGCCACTGGGTATAGCATTATATAATAATTAGCTTCTCATCGTCAATTACACTAGAAGGGTCGTTTTGCATTAAATAAACTATGCAGCAGTTGTATCAGTTATTATCCTTGTTTTTTTAACAGGTTGCAAGAGGCCGAGAAGCTGATGGACAACATCCTGGATTCAGCAGACAAGCCACTGGACGGCCGCAGGTGGTGGGCCGAGTCGGAGAAGCCTTGGCAGACGCTGGCGTGCTGTCTGGAAATTGCCAACGCCACTCGCACGCCCAATCCCGAAGGTACATAACCAGATACCTAGTCCTTTTCTTACTACTAAATATTTTGTATGTGTCAATATTAAGCATTAGCTGCTATGTACAAACGTATTGTTATGTATTTGTTTAACCCGTCTGCTTGGTTCAATATATTCGCACCTCACAATCCGGAAGCCTCGGTCCCGCGCGTAAATTCTGAAACTGCCACTTTGGATCGAGATTGTAAAATATCTATGCAAGATAGCTTTCATATTTCAAAGACAATAAGAAGCATTATTTTGTTCGCTTTCTGGTTAAAAGAAAAATACGTATGTTTGCATGATAGGAAGAGAGATATAGGTATAGCTTTTAATATGTAAGGTCGTTCGGGACGTTTTTGGTCTTATGAAAGTGTAATGCGATTACTTGTTTGGGATGTATTTATTCCTAAACAAGCGGACGGGTTATAAACATGTATGTTTTATATAAATGCTTAACAATATAAAAAAACAGAACCAATATCATTCTTGTGGAGTTTTTTAAAACAATGATAATTCTAAAGCATGCCAGAAAACAACGTGCTCTTGATTTTACTTTTAATTGAGCAGTTGGAACTCTTGTGCGGGATTCACATAACAATAGTTTACAATAAAAAAAAAATTAAAAAAACATTTTGGAGTGGTTGGGACTCTTGTGCAGTATTCACATAACAATAATTTACAATAAAATTTTTTTTTTTTTTTGAGCAGTTGGTACTGTTGTGCTGTATTCGCTTATCAATACATAATTTACAATAAAAAATATTTAGAATAAAAAAAAAAATTTAAGCAGTTGGGACTCTTGTGCTCATAAATTATGGGACTCTTATGCTCATAAATTATTGTTTTGTGTATTCACATAACAATAATTTACAATAAAAAAATATTTCAAAAAAAAATTTTTTTTGGAGAAGTTGGGACTTTTGTGCTCATAAATTATTGTTATGCGTATTCACATAACAATAATTTACAATAAAAAATATTAAAAAAAATTTTTTTTTTTCGAGCAGTTGGTACTCTTGTGCGGTATTCACTTAACAATAATTTAGAACTAGCTGGGCCCGTTGCAAAAGCAACTAACGGGTTAAAACACTATGCGTGTGAACGTGGATGAAGCGAGGAGTGTGCGTTAAATCAAATATCAATCGGTTAAATATCAAATATTATAATGTAGTTTCCCGGGACTTGGGATGAAACCATTACAGTTTAATTGACCCCGAGGTTAAAGTAGCCTTGTAACTCATGCCGGGTACCCGTTGTATATAATGTTTCAAAGTGCAGGTGCTTGCATTATAATGTAATTTCCCGGGACTTGGGATGGAACCATTATAGTTAAGTTGACCCCGAGGTTACAGTGACCTTGCAACGCATGCCGGGTATAATGTTATATAATGTTATATAGTGCAGGTGCTTGCATTATAATGTAGTTTTACAGGATTTGGGATGGAAAGAATACAGTTTAGTTGACCCGAGGTTAAAGTCGCCTTGCAACGCATGCCGGGTACTCGTTGTTTATAATGTTATATAGTGCAGGTGCTTGCAATATAATGTAGTTTTCCAGGATTTGGGATGGAACCAATACAGTTTAGTTGACTCGAGGTTAAAGTCGCCTTGCAACGCATGCCGGGTACCCGTTATATATAATGTTATATAGTGCATGTGCTTGCATTATAATGTAGTTTCCCGGGACTTGGGATGGAATCATAACAGTTTAGTTGACCCCGAGGTTACAGTGAGTTTGCAACGCATGCCGGGTACCCGTTGTATATAATGTTGTATAGTGCATGTGCTTGTATTATAATGTAGTTTTCCAGGATTTGGGATGGAACCAATACAGTTTAGTTGACCCGAGGTTAAAGTCGCCTTACAACGCATGTCGGGTACTCGTTGTTTATAATGTTATATAGTCCAGGCACTTGCATTATAATGTAGTTTCCCGGGACTTGGAATGGAACCATAACAGTTTAGTTGACCCCGAGGTTACAGTGAGTTTGCAACGCATGCCAAGTACCCATTGTATGTAATGTTATATAGTGCAGTGCTTGCATTACAATGTAGTTTCCCGGGATCTGGGATGGAACCATTACAGTTTAGTTGACCCCGAAGTTAAAATGGTCTTGCAACGCATGCCTGGTACTCGTTGTATATAATGTTACAAAGTGCAGGTGCTTGCATTATTATGTAATTTCCAGGGACTTGGGATAGAACCATTACAGTTTAATTGACCTGAGGTTAAAATGGCCTTGCGACGCATGCCGGATACCCGTTTTGTATAATGTTATATAGTGCAGGCGCTTGCACAGGCATTGAGTTGGGATGGAACCATTACAGTTAAGTTGACCCCGAGATTACAGTGGCCTTGCAACGCATGCCGGTACCCGCTGTATATAATTTATTAATTTACGGACAAATAGTCCATTAAAAATATAAAAAAACTAACTAACTAATATCTCCATCTCCCTCTTATCCTTTCCCTCCTCATCCCCTTCCCTATCCCCATCACCATCCCCGTCCCCGCCCCTGTCCCCGTCTCCGTCCCCATTCCCGTCCCCGTCCCCGTCTCGGTCCCCGTCCCAGTCCCGGTCCCTGTCCCCGTCCCTGCCCCCATCCCCATCGGCATCCCTATCCTTATCACTCTTCAAGTCAAGCGTGCGTAAAGGCCCGACCGTTCGCCTCACCCGATCACCATCGATTCGCATCGATTACCGTTCGCATAAAATGTATAATATTTATATTCTCTTTCGTAACGCATTCACCAGCTTACCCCCCATGTCGAGGGTGCGTAAAGAAGTTTTATCGCAATCGGATGAACGGTTTAGCAATGCATAATTTCATGAGGCCAGAGCTTACTTTTTTATACAGAAAGAATCGAGGGGATGCGCACATCAAATTCCCAAAGTTTCATCACAATCGGTTGCACTGTTTAGCAATGCAAAATTTTATGATGCCAGAGGTCACTCTTGTAGTTGTATTGTATTTCATTTTGCACGGCTAAGTACTAAGTAGGTACTTTGTTGTAATATTTCACCAAAACGACGCCATTATGTTGTTGAGTATAAAATAATTTTATAAATTTTCTTTTCAGCACAAATAAATTTATTCAATATCATGTTTTGATTTTTAAAGGAAAAAAGTCCCTGCAAGTAAGTACCTACCTAGAACACGCGTAAAATATATATTTGTTTATTTAACAATGTCCAATAGAACCATGCTTCATTCATAATCAACACACCAATAAATAAAATAAAATAATAAGGCTGGGTTGTTTAAGAAAAACATGTCAATTCTTCAAATTTTTCTAGTAAATTTTCAGTTCTAGATAGTTCCGTTCGAGTTCTGTAATTATTTAAGTTTTGTAATGTAACTGGCCTTTAATGATAAAATAACAGAACTTGAGTAGAACCAATACAGAACGTGAAAATTAACTTTATAAAAAGTTGAATTATTCAGTATCATCGAAACAACCTTACCTTAGTATTGCATTAAAACCTAATTAATTGTTTATCTACGTATTTGGGTAGGTACCTGCGCATTTCCTTCAATTCCTGCAATCTTTGCTTTTTTCATCATATTTGCAATACTACCGAAATAAGTAGGTACCTACCCCGAATGAATAACGTGTTAATTTGAACTGGCTAGCAAAATTTTAACTTCCGATGGAATCTGTAAGCACGTGTTTTGATGATTTTTTTTCGGAAAATGTCGAGTTTTGTCAGCATCTCCTGAAATTTTTTATATGGGATGGGCATGTATAATTGGTATTAAAAGTTGAGGAATTCTCTACTGTATTAGATTTTTGAAAAACATCCGAGCCGGGATCGGTTTTGGGGCCACAATGCCGCGTACCGTAAAACCACTACCGAAAACTGTGAAAAGTCTGTTTTGTTAGGCTAAAAATTTGACGTCTAAGATCCCTGACCTGACTCAAGATTCCTAGCATTTTCATTTGCATTGAAACTGATGGCCAAAATGACATCTTTTTTTTTGGAAACGCGACCCTGTCGGCGGGAAATGTAACCTGGCCGAATTGAGTATAATTTTACCATTGGTTCTAGTTTTCGCCGTTGATTCGCGTCAGTTTTTCTGTGAATAAAGCGCTAATTTTGTCGAAAAAAATTGACCTCGCAAAATCAAAGTACTGAGGGTGAAACTGATGGCCAAAATGACATCTTTTTTTTTGGAAACGCGAACCTGTCGGCGGGAAATGTAACCTGGCCGAATTGAGTATAATTTTACTATTGGTTCTAGTTTTCGCCGTTGATTCACGTCAGTTTTTCTGTGAATAAAGCGCTAATTTTGTCGAAAAAAATTGACCTCACAAAATCAAAGTACTGAGGGTGGCTGAATGTGACTTTAAGCGAAAGTGAACCTTAAGGTGGGAGAAACGCAAGGGGCAGAGTGGTCGGTTTTCGCGTAAAGTCGAAGAGTGAGCGGTCGATAAACTGTGTATTAATATATAAGATAAAAAAATAAAAATTTCGGAGCAGTTGGGACGCTTCTGCGGTATTCACAATATATGAATGGTTTACCCCATCACCACCTCACTGTTCTAATACAAAAATGTCATAGAATATACAAACACTTCACGCCTCACCACCTCATACATTTGTCCCAAACTATGCGTGACATGACATGTAGTTTAATACATCAATCACCTCACACCTCACCTCATATTTGTCCCATACGTGACAATGTGACATGACATGTAGTCCAATACACCAACCACCTCACACCTCACCTCATATTTGTCCCGTACATGACATGAATGTAGTCCAACAAAACAAACCACCTCACACCTCATATTTGTCCCTCCTTCATATTTGTCCCCCCTTCATATTTGTAGTAATACAAAGAAAAAGAGTTGGTACAAATACATATTGTGAGGTGGGGGGACATTGTACGTGTTTGTATGGGACATTTGAGGTGCCTCTTGTATGAGGTACTCTACACTACTTAGAATAACAAGTTCCATCTCACATAGCTATGTGATGTAAAATAATAATGTGACATAATAATAAATAAATCTTAAAACTTATCTAATAATAAATATCTTATTTTGCAAGTTCAGAGTAACAATTTTATTTTATAGGTCTTTATTTTATAATAATTTCTCACTGTATGTCAATGGCTAACAAAAGTATGTTAATAATCAATTAATACTGACAATTGTTTGCAGAATATGTCAGCCACTTCCCCATTCACCAAGACGGCTCCTGCAATGGACTGCAGCATTATGCGGCGCTCGGAGGCGATAGTGCGGGGGCCTACAGTGTTAACCTCACTCCCTCCCCCAGCCCACAAGATGTCTACAGCGCTGTTGTCGCTCTGGTAAATTCACACCTGGCCTTACCTAAATATATTTCATAATTTAAAATTTTTATGTATGTTTGATGTGTCTTGTACAAATTGAGTTCTTCTCTGATATAGTTCAAAATCAGTTTAAGGGAGATTAAGGTGCAGCTGAATTTGAATCTTTTGCTAAAATGCACAATTTCAGCGGCCATCTTGAATTCTAGAGTTCCGCACTGATTTTATTCTAAATCATTGTAGGGGAGTTTAGTAGGGAAGTCAAATCTTTGCTAAAATGCACAACATTGGTATATTGGATTATGCCAGGCCGCGTATTTCCTTTTCTGTGTTCAATACAAGGCAACCATGCCTCGAAATCAACACGGATTTGTAATGCCATTTTTTCTCCAAACCCGTGTCCAGTAGAAGGCAAGGGGCACCCTGCTGTGCATGGGTTTGTAACGCCAATCTCTTCCCAAACCCATGTTCAGTACGAGGCATGCGCCCTCCAAACGTGATTATAACAAAAAAAAGGAAGCGTGTGCATACACGCACAATATAATGGATGGGCAATAAAACGCAAACAGCCTTACTAATAAAATAAATAAAAACACTTTATAATATAGTACTTATAACACTTTATAGTACCAATCTTATAAAATAAACTCGCATGTCATCATAATTTTAAAAAACATCCCAGGTTTTGAATGGTTTGTTTGGCAAAACAGGGTTTGTCTAGCGGGTATGTGTAATTATTCTAATACATTTCTTTCCATGTTCTGCTGTTTGAACACGGGTTTTGGCGTTACAAACCCGTGTTGATTTCGAGGCATGGTTGCCTCATATTGAACAAGAAAAGGAAATACGCTGCCAGGCCATAGTTTCTATAGCTGGACTGACAATGCAATGACTGTAATACCTTAAAATGGGACTCAGAAATGCTGGTAATGTGTTGCACAGGAGAAAAAGATGCCATATTTCCAGAATCACCAAAACCTTTAAAGTGTTGGAAGGGACAATTCCGGAAACAAAACACTTCTGAAATAATATTTGTGGAAACATTCCTGATGACATCTTTTTTTGAAGCGGCTGGTTTATGCCCACATTCAAAGTACAACAAATTTTTATTGCTTTATGTGATTTTATTTCCAGTTTACTAGAATTCACCTCAATACTTTGCCTACAGGCCAAAAAAGCCTAAATTACATTACGTCTTATTACTGGACTGTACTGCACTTATTTCTGGAAGTCTAAATATCTAAACTTCTATATCAAAATGATATGTTGTTGCGTTGGATGATCTAACATCAGATCTGTGTTGACAGGTTGAAGCTAATCGTGCCCGCGACGCCGAGGCCGGGGTAAAAGTAGCGTTGGCCCTGGATGGATTTATCAAGAGAAAAATCATCAAGCAGACGGTCATGACAACTGTCTATGGAGTCACTAGATTTGGAGCGAGACTTCAGATTGCCAAACAGTTGAAAGGTAAATATTCTTCACTCTTACAATAATCATGTTTCGTTTATAACAATTTATAAACATACAAATTGACACTGATTAACAGTGTTGAGAGTTTCAGGTCACATTCAGTTAAAAACACACTCCATTTAGAGAGTATTCTGAGTTTATCTTACAATAACACATTTAAATGATGATTTTGCATTTTTTATTTCTACCTAGCTGGAGACCGGCCGGGTCCCAGTTCTTAGGTTTAGTGGGAATTGCTTGTCTCGCTTGTGAATTAGAAAGAAGAAGGATTCAAGGAATTCTATTGTATTTATAAAACAACGGGCTTAAAAAAAATTAACACCACAGCAAATAACTGTCAGTTTGTTTACAAATACATAGCTCACAATAACACTCTACATTACCGACTGAGATGCTTGATCATACAGCATGTAATTAAGTGCCTTTATCCAGCCAGCGGCCGAGAATCCAAATTTCGTCAAAAGATGTTCATATGATCGTACAGGGCGGTTCCAATGAGAAAGATTAATTATTCTCCGTACCAGATTTTTTAAATAATAACTCAATATTGATTTTATTTCATTAAAAATTTAAAATGTACATCCAAAAATGCTGAAAGGTGTTATGATAAAACTATTAAAATTAAGTACTTTTTGTAATTATTTTTTGATCATAAGTATTTATAATTTTTAAATAATGTCTAAGCAAAATAAGAATGTAAAAAAAATCTTAAATATATTAGTTTGCAAGACTAAATAAATAGACAAACTGAAGTATTTTCGTCACAAAACACATGCGCGGATATTTTTTTATGATAATTAAAATTCTGAAAGATAGCTTTCCCAGATAATTTATTAATTTATTTTACTGCATGATTGATTATATGATTTGAAATGTGTGTTGTATAATACAAAATTTTGTTTGAATATTTAACAAATCTGCCAACAGCCATACCTTTACTAGATAAAAAGAACAATCTTTTGAAATCAATTTATAATTTTTTGTGGAAAAGAGTCAATACGTCTAAAATTTGATTTAAAAATGACATATTTCCAGTTTTCTCTGGTTATACCCTCTTAACATAAATGACAGTAAGTTTTAGTCAATCTCCGAACCTAATTTGAGCCTTTGAGTTTTTACCCTACAGAGAGCAATGGTGATTAATTTTTAAGCATATTTTATTTTAAAACAGAAAGGTTCAATAATATTATCTTCATGAAATTACTCTTAGCTCTATTAGTGTTCTACTAATGCCTCTTTCACTTCCAGATGTGAAAGGCTTTCCTAAAGATCATGTTTGGACCGCATCGACTTATCTGACGGTGAAAACATTTGAGAGCCTTCGCGAGATGTTCACTTCCACTAAAGCTATTCAGGACTGGTTCACGGATGTTGCAAAGTAAGTGCATTGTATTTCTGACCTACGACCTGTGTATTTACACTTATTTATTAGTATTACATAAATCTTATTTGACCACAGACTGAAGTCTCTAGAAATCTTTTAATGTTTTGGGAATTGTAACGAAATGTGAGAACTTTATTTTCATAATGTTATGTGGTTAGTGTTGATGATAATGTGCCTTCAACGTCAAAGACTTACGGGGGATTTGCACTACTGATTTTTGCCGTGCGGCTAGTCGTCTCACCACGGCGTCATGTCATAGAAACTCAGCACACTGCCACTCCATTTTCACAGTCGATTAATATTGCATGCGACTAGTTTCATTTTGCTTAAAAACAGCAGTGAGTTGACCGTTGACCTGCGACTGCCCGTTCTCACCGTCGTCTTTTGTCACCTGCCACGTGCGATCTGTCATCGCACGGCAAAAGTCGGCTGTGGCCCATCAAAACAACTACATCTTTACATGGTCGATTTTTCATTAGTTTTCAGATAATTAATATTGATTGGAAAATAATTTATAATGACATTTTTAGGTTGATATCTGGCGTTGGCTGTGAGAAAGTAGAATGGATAACACCCTTGGGCCTTCCTGTAGTTCAGCCATATCATAAATTATCCAAAGGAATATACAACCATAAGGGACCCATTGTGGAATACTCCTCGTATGATCAGCATGAGTAAGCTATTCAACACAAATACCTAATTAGAATTTTTTCAGTCACTCTACTTGTGCTACATGTATATGATTTCATTGTAGGAAACCGTGTGTTATAAAGCAAAGAAATGCTTTTCCACCAAATTTCATTCACTCTTTGGATTCCACCCATATGATGCTTACCTCCTTGCACTGTGAAGAGAGGGACATCACCTTTGTCTCTGTCCATGATTGTTTCTGGACGCACCCCTCTTCTGTCAACATCATGAACCAGGTTTGTTGATTTTGTAAATGCTGTGCCATCTGCATTTTACAGAGAAATTATCCTCAAATGGGTGTTTTACGATATTAACTTCTGTGCATTATACATAGATGTATTTTAAATACCTGTGGTGAATAAAATCTTATATTTTGTTATTGTTTTATAGGTTTGCCGAGAACAATTTGTGGCCCTGCACAGTCAGCCAATATTAGAAAACTTGTCAGAATATCTAATCAAAAGATACACTTTTGCTTCAGAGTAAGTATCATTTTTCTACTTTTTATCAAAACAATATCTTGTAAAATGTATTTATGTTAAAATCTTTAGTTTAATGCAAATTATTATACTTGTAATAATTTATTCAAATTGATAGACCAGCCAATCAGGGAAAGGGGAACAGACCAATTTGCGCAGAGCGAGGGAGGCAGAGTGAGCTTCTTTAAATAAATCTGACAGTATACAAGCAACTCGCATTGTAATAAACTCTATCTGGTCCTCGAAAATAAAATCTGCTTACGAATTACTAGTTCTTTTTATAATGGTGCGCAAATTACTGACTGCGTAAAAAACTTAACTACAAATCCCAAATTGGGTAAACAAAGTTTGGTTCCAAAATTTAATATTTTGCTACACTATTTAGTTAAGACACTTTTACAAATGTGTTATAATTTAACTCACTCATTTTTAGCATAACTGCGCCAGGCAGTTCGGTTAAAAATCGTTCTGCATATAAAAGTCCCCAAATGGACTGCGCTGCAAACCATTGCCTTACTTTAGCAAACTTTATTTTTCTGTGAAGGGTGTGGTTATTTCAATATGCGCTCTTCGGTGGTCAATTTACGACTGATGTCATAGTTTATTCAAAGCAATCTCGAAACCAGTGAATAAAATACGGTCACGTGCTTAGCCTCCATCTCGTCAATTTTTTTTTTTAGGGAAAGTCTATAAATTTGGATGTCTATGGTTTTATAGAATGCTTATATTTTATTTCTTCTGCAGGGAATTTTTCAAAAAAGAAAATCCTACGGATACAGCCCGAAGAAAAAACCTTTTCCGACAATTGCCACAAAAGGGGGATTTTGACTTGCAGAATGTGCTTAAATCAGTGTATTTCTTCAGTTAAATGGACATAGATTATAAAGATATTTTATATAATTGAAATGAATTTTTTACCCTTTTTAATACCGAAGCAAACTACTACATTTATTGGCATCCGCTTTCTGCCTTATTTTTAAAAATTACTTAACTAGACAGTTTTTATCTGAAAATTCATTGTGCCTTAAAAATAGGTCTTCCTGATACATAATACACTGTTTAATAAAGTAAAATGTGCTCAATGAATTTATTATGTAATTTTTAAGAAGATAGATACTGATAAAACCACATCACACATTGGATTCAGTTGATTAAGTTTGTACATAATATTTTGTGTTTCAAAAATTCATATTTGTATTATACGTAGTACTGATATGAACATATTTGTATTACATGTAGTACTGGTGTATACATTTTTGTATTGTGTGTAGTACTGGTATGTACATATTTGTATTACATAATATATGTAGTACTCATGTACATATTTGCGTTATATGTAGTTCTGGTATGTACGTATTTGTATACATGTAGTACTATTATGTACATATATCTATTACATGTAGTATTGGTATGTACATCTTTTTATTTCATGTAGTAGTGGTATGTATTTATTTATTATACAAATGTACTACTGGTGTATACATAATTGTATTACATGTAGTACTGGTATATACATATTTGTATTATATATATATATGTAGTACTGGTATGTATGCATACGTATAATATGTACATACATATTTGTATATATGTAGTACTGTTATGCATATATAATAAAGAAGAACACAAGAAACGCAATGTGGGCATGTTTCTGTGCTTCAAAAGTTAGACCAAAGGTTTTAAATTTCCAATACAAATCTCTGTTTCATCATCATTATGAAATTCAAATGGAACGGCAATACACAAGTATTATTTATTCAGTGTGTATCCGGAACGTACCCATACTACGTGACACGTTTAGGGGGGGGGGGTCTTCAAAATGTCACGCTTGGTACAAATGAGCGGCGGCGGGCTTAGGTTATTGGTCACCGGGGGGGGGGGGGGGGGGGGGGGGGAAAAATTGCAAAAAGTTGGTCACGTAGTATGGGTACATTCCCTTAGTGTGTATGTATGTATAGGTACAATAATAATTTTTTGCACACAATATAATTTTTTTGTTATGAATCTTTAAAATGTTTATATGTACCTACATTGATTTTATGTTACGAGATGATGACTGATTTCACCCTTTCACTTCCACAACCATTTCATAATTCATACAAGCGGGATGCAGGTGATAGCGGCCACTTTCAATTTGAAAAATTTGCCATATTTTGTTTGGACAACCTTCATTCATCATACAACTTTTTATTCCATTTTTTAAAGTATTTTTGTTTGCTTAAAATAATAGTCGTATTTTAAACTGTCCTTAATATTTCATTAACCGATGTAAGGATTTATTGTTTTTATAGAGACAATAAATATTGTTGATACAAAGTACTATATGTACATAATAACATAATATAACAAATATGTAAGACATAACTTCAAGCTGCGTAATAATTCTTGTTACTGCTTCTTATTCTTGCTACCAAAGAGGTTGATCAAAGTGAAATCAAGGAACCACATCTTTTTTGGTAAAAAAAAAGAATATTGAAAAATGTACATATCTTCTGTAATTCCAAATTTCACCACGGACAACCTCTCCTTGGTGGATATTTAATGAATAAAATTATATTAGAGCTTTTTATAGTTGTTTGAGTGCAATAAATTTCTAGAATTTTGCTGTCCTCCCCTGCAAATAGGTTTTGCAGGTTAACCCCTAGGGCCTTGGACATATTTTGTCAGATGGTCAAAATATTTCCACTTTACAATGAAATCAAAACTAATGGAATATTTCTGAATGTATCCGAAAATTAAAAAGAACTGTTTTTCAAAGGTGATAAAGAAATAAAAAATTTGCATGCAAACATATAAAAGTTTATAAAATAAACATCTTGCGTTTTTTTATAACCAAAATTATTGATAATGAAAAAAAAATAAAAACACATACAGTGGACCCGCGGTAATCCGGCCCCTGGCTAATCCGGCGCCCCCTGTAATCCGACACATCAGGATTAAAATATTATTCAGTTTGTCAAGCAAGATTACAAGAAAAACCTACTTCTGAAAGCTGCATCTAAGGACCAGCCTATAGAAAAAACGTTAAAAGAACTTAACATGAAAGATTTGGTTTTTGCTCTTTGTCAATCTTGGAATGCATTGCCCCTATCAACTATTACATCGTCATGGAAAAAATTATGGCCAGATATTGTCATCACTCATAATAACGATCTACAAATCAGAGGTTACTTCAGAAGTAATCGAGTAAGTTGCTGCAGAAACACAGATTACTTCGAGAGATTTGGAGATCTGGTGTATATGTAGTATGATTCGTAGTTCAAATAGATTCTTTGATTTGTAATTTGGCAGATTACAAGGTACAAAAAATCAAAAAATTCCGAACGGTCCGATGGTCTTAGGCAGTACTCTATAATCCAATAAATTCGATAATCCGACATCGCCCTGCTAAACGTTTGTCAGATTACCGCGGGTCCACTGTATATATTTTATTAGACAAATGTATTATAAACATAATTGTTGTTTTACAAAAAAATAATGAATAAAAAACTCCTAAAGTTTAAAAAAATTGTATGTAAAGCGTGGTGTTTTTTATTTCTAACACTGTTTGGATCATATTTCTCAATTTGATAGGAAGGGAGACACAACGATTTCTATGAGACCTATCTGAGTTGTTCCAAAAAGCGAACAAATTAGCCTGACGGGTTAAGACCAGTGGCGGCTCGTGGCTTTTGGGTGTTCTAAGGTGCTAATATTAAAAAAATGGCATCATGGATGTTGTCGTTTTGTATGAAGATTTTTCAGGTAATCGGTGCGGCACACCGCCAAACTGAAACTTTCTGAAATTTTTCATACAAAAAACTGATTTTCAAAAAAAAAAAAAAAAGTTTTTCGGCTACAACAACATCAATAGTGCCATTTTTTTAATATCAGCACTCTATCACACCCAAAAGTCACGAGCCGCCACTGGTTAAGACACAATATAATTTTTGTTTTGTTGCTTAATTACTCCCTTCTCTGTCTGAACTACTTTACTTCATACAAAGTCTTGTTGACTGCTCCATTATCTAAAATACGTAAGTCTTAAATTTACTGGGCCACCAAACATGTGGCTCGTCATGACTTGGAGCTGCGTTTTGTCAAACGTAATTTTTCTGGAGCAGGTCCAACGAGACCTGGTTCGACTGGGGAGTAGCTTTTTGATCTCTATTTAACTATAACTGTATTTTTTTACTTATCTGGGGGGGAAAGTTATTTTTTTTTATATTATGTAACATTTGCATGTGATAGTGCGGCCATGTTAATGATTGTAAGTCAACCCAAATATCATTCTGTTTGTTATTGTTTAATTTAGCTGTGATTAATTTATATCTGTGAACTTTATGTTATAGGTATATTTTTATTTGCAAATAAATATGTATGTTAAAAAAAAAAATTATCTTTCTCTAAATTTCTTCTCCTAAAAACAAAATTAACAGTCAATATGTATTGGTTAAAAGTATTTTATTTTTATATTTTATTTATAATAAAATAATTGGGTACACTTTTTACGTAGTATTATGAAACAATAGTTACAACAATGCACCCGTCTATTGGCAATGTGCTGTATTTCCAAAAATCTAGTTTTGAGATAAATGACTAAATGCTTTTGGACATTTTGTTACTTTCCTCGCAAACTAAGAGTAGTGACAATTTAAAATTTGATGAAATGTTAGATTAACCCTTTTTTTTTAATTTCAAATTAATTCTCGATTAAACCATTCACCAAATTTTAAATTCATACTATTATGTATTAGTTTGCGTGGAAAATAAAATGTCCAAAAAAGTTTAAAGTCATTTATCTCAAAACTAGCTTTGTTGAGATACAGCACGTTGACACGCTGAATTGAATATAGAAGTTGAATACGCTGTAACTGAAACAGCCTGTGAGCATGCGCACTGTACCGTCTGCCGCAAGGCAGTGGTGTTGTGATGGCAAAACAGCATATTTGTGTGGTTGTCCTGGCAGAATGTTTGTCTTCTTTTTTGCAGTTACATCCATCGTCAACTATTGGGGAGTAACCACATAAACAAATAAAAGCAAATTCATCTGATGTAACTCGATGAATAGAATTGATGGAGCGCTGTAAAGCCAAAATTCTGTATCTACAGATACGCCATATTGCCATAACACGGGTGCATGTATGTTCAAGCCTAATTTCTAACTTAACACATATCCTCGAAGGAACATTGAGAATAAATATAATGTTTTATCAAAAAATACTTATTTTACAATATATTATAACATAGACCTTGACTGTACTTAATATTACAAATCAAATAATAGTAGTTCTGAGAACAGAGGCTCGCATTCAAAAAATTATGTTTATAATTTTCTCTTATATAAATCAAAACCAAAATTTCCTCTGAAATCATAAGATTTGTAAGTAGGTACTTAAATACCTACCTACTTGGTCAATATATTGAAAAAAAAAACCGAATAAGAATGTCCAAATAAACACGGCAATTTCACATTTGAAAAAAGAATCTTTTCTGAACCATAAAACAGCCACCATCTTGAAAAAGAAACAGAATGTACAAACTTACAGACAATAAAATGCAAAAAGATCAAGTTAACAGGACTTTCAATATAGTTTTACTATCGATTTTATAAGAGCATTACAAATTGGATTACATAACGACTTTATAAGAGCATTGCAAGTCAAATTGTTTAGAAAGCTTTACAGAATACATACATAATTACACTTGAGAGTTGTTATCTAATTCTACTAACAATCTTCTCAAAACTTCACTACATTGTCATGCAAGAGTTGTTACAATCTTTCTCCACTAATAATCCCATAACTTTGGTACATTTTCATGCAAATTAGTCATGTTTAGAAAGCCTTCATTAAACTCAAAAGTTATTACAATCTTGAAACCTCAACTGTATGTAAGTTTACTACCAATTACTGTCCATTCTAAATTCTACAGAGCAATGTCCAATGGCTGACAAAAATTTGCATCCTGAATTGAAAAAAAGAATTACAAATTTATATTATTTGCATAGCTCATCTCTGAATAACTGTGGTATCACTTTATTTATTATTTAAATGTAGCCTTTCAGGGCCGGCCAAGGAGTTAAGGCACTGATAATACCTAATTACTAATACCATACATCGCCCTTGAGATTTTTACTAGCGCCAGGTGCTATTTGGCTCAGGGCTGGCCGTGTAGCCTTTTAACCTATTAATACTATCGTGAGCAACTTTTTAATGGGTGATTGGCGATGTGATATGTTTTATGATTTTGGCAAGTGATTGCTACTGTAATATGTTTTTATGTTGTTAGTTGACGATGACAATGAGATTTAACAAATGAATTTACTATCGGGTTGATCTATTTCTGTGTTGTGGTGGCGGGGCTCTCACGCTGGTTTGTGGTCTCTGTTTGGGATCTACTTCTTCACTGCATGCTCCCACTGTGCCCCCATAAGGGTCCATCGCCCCTTCAGATCTGCTACTACAATTATAAATATATGTTATGAAAAATTACACACTAAAATCATTCTTCTTTCTGTTCATTCTTGTAGGTATGTAGCTGTTGTACATATTTTTAAATCTTTTTACCTAATTGATCCATTTTCTTCCACTGAGCCAAAGTCGATTAAAGTCGGGGTAACTGGACCATACTTGGGAACACACGGCAGTGTTCCATTATACAATAGCAAATCGTCTACCAAGATCTGAAAAGTATGGTGAAAAATTTTATGATGTGAGAAATGTTAGTAATATGTAGTTTGTACACATTTCCCACAGACTTACTACATTATTTTATAGCGATACTTACAGCAAACTCTTTCACCCCACGGTTTGGCGTCTTTCCATAATTCCAAATGTTCATACTAGACACATTAATGGGGCTATCGAAGATGAAGTAGATTCTGCAAAGCATATTGATGTACGAAAATTGAACTGCGAGTTTGTATATACCTACATGATGCTTGTTAAAATAAAGATGGCAATCTCCACCATTAGTGTAAACTGAGTTAGATATGGCGATGGATAGAGAAATAAAAATACTATCGACAGCTGCACTACATTTTTGAATTAACAATTCTGCAAATAAAAATACTAAATACTATCGACAGTAGCACTACATTTTTGAATTAATGATTCTACAACAAAAATGGCAATCTCCTTTAGGTTACAGATCAAAAACGGCAGTTTCTTTTTTGATTAATCAGAGAGCCAGAAATATGATATTCAACATGGCTGCCCCATACAAAGTGTGGACCTAAAAAAAAATGGCATTTTCAGTTCCTAACAAAACTGGCAAAATCCACGTGTGTTTGCAACAAAACCGGTAGTCTCCAAACTTTGCACAACAAAACCGGCAATGTCCATCTATTAATTGAAAATGTTTCAATAATTTACCAATTCATTGCAATAAAATAAACACAGAGTTGAAACTCAGGGAAACATTTATTAACAAAAACTGTACTTATAGTATGGGGAAAATACAAAAAAATATTATATTTTTATTTATTTCATATTACTTAAAATGCAAAGAAGTGGAGAATGCCGCATTTGTTTTAACTCGCCTCACATATAGATAAAGTGAAGATTCAGCTGGTCATAGTACCTATTGACTGTTGCCGGTAAGAGTGGAGCAAGCCAGGCGTGTCTTCCGTCCCGTGCAGTATTGTTGCCATCGCACAAGCGAGCTGGGATTCGAGCATCATTTGATATTCCCTCCAAGATGTTTATACTGACAGGTTGGGCGCACACATCTAAAATCATTCAGTCTACATTCATTAAGTTCCTAGTAAAAACAATTCAAAATTCAAACCTATATCTTTGTTACTCACTTGATTCTGTGATGTGAACTCTGCTACCATCTGCGTCTGTTATTTCAATCCCATTGAGGCCCACATAATAGGGGTCACCCCACGTTGAGAATATGACTATTTCAAACACAAATCCGGTTGGTAATGAGTTACTTTCTTTTAGCTCTGATAAAGGAGTTATGTTTGCTCCTTGTGAGATATCATCAATAGATGTCAGCAGAATTTCTTGCACAAAGTCGTAGTTGACATTTCCTGGTGCCCTTCTCAAAACAATGGGCCTCTCGTTGATTAGTTTGTCATCTAGGTTGATTTGTATTTCTTTAGCACCACAATATGATAATTCAAGGCTGCTGTTGTAGTTCCATATTCTCAAACCTAAAATTAAATTCATGTCAACCCATTTGTGTAGATTAAAAAAAATAGTTGAACCATCTAATAAAAATAAATAATCAAGGACGAACCTGTTATAAGAAAATCATCTTCGAGAATAATAACAATGTGTATTGACATTCCTTCTGTGTACTCTGACTGCCACATACTATGGTAATCTTCTGTAATATTCACATTATCAAAAAGTTCATCGCATTGCATTGTAGAATCATTTCCTGATTCTGCTACATCATTGTTTGATGTAAATGCATAACTTTTAGATATCTTGATGTTTTCATCAAAGTTGAAAATTTCTATTCCTAAACAGAGATAATAATTATTTTTACTATGTACACAATTGTTTAACCGATTCCGTCCAAGCCGCCATAATTTAGGACTCCCGGATGCATGATTTTTATTTTTACGTAAAAAGTAATATGCATTGACGTTTTACATTTTTTTTTCTCACGGAATAGGGTAAAATTAATCAATAAACCAGGACAAGTTAGCACCAAGATTAATTCAGTTGCTGTGGTCAGCTTCAGTCAAAATAATTTCATATGGAATGGGTTAAAAATAATTTTTAACAAATGATTTTTTTTTTTAATGCTCTCGCCTGATATCTATGTCGATCGAGATAGATATCGGGTGAGATCTCTTGTCAAATTTGTGTGATTTTATATCGCTGTTAAATGAATAAATAAGCATTCATACTTGCAGGAATTTGTGTTTAAAATGACCTAAACTAAAATACGTGACAGCTCACAACAAATTCTGACATCGGCCCATAGAAAAAGCAAATAATAGCCATTGAAAATCACCCAAATCTGACAGGAGATCTCGCCCGATATCAATCTCGTTCCCACAAAAAATAGAGAATCGCTCGGCAGGTTCCTTAATGGACTTTCCTCATTTCTATTCAGTTAAAGTTAGACAGACAAACAAATGGACTGACAACTGAAATTAGAATTTTTGTTGACATCCGTTCGAAAGAATGGAAATGAGATCGTCCTTTTGTTGTTTCGAAGAATCCAAACTTCTTGAAGCCAGTGGGACTATGGCAACATGTAAAAAATAAAAGTTGCCTAAGTACCAAACTAATTAGGGAACGTACCCATACTACGTGACACGTTTAGGGGGGGGGTGGTCTTCAAAATGTCACGCTCCATACAAATGAGCGGCGGGTTGCTTAGGATTTTGGTCACCGGAAGGGGGGGGGGGGGGGGGGGGTTAAAAATTGCAAAAAGTTGGTCACGTAGTATGGGTACGTTCCCTTATGTAACTATACAGGGTGTTAAGGGACGTACTTGACTTACTTTAACCAGTTTCCTGACATTATTTGGAGTAAAAAATGTAAATGAAATTTTGGTCTCCGGTGACTTTTTTTACGACTTTTTTTTTTTTTCAAAATTTTTTTCTTCAAAATCAAACAAAAAAAAATTTCTTCCGTATGTCGTCACTGGTCACTCAGCCTGGTGTCCGACGAACCCCTTACCCCGCCTCCAGCTGTTCAACAACTATCATTTTTTTATGTTTTTGTAGAAAAAAAAAAAAAAAAACATCAAAAATGTCACCGGAGACCAAAATTTCATTTACATTTCTTACTCCAAATAATGTCAGGAATCACTGGATAAAGTAAGTCAAGTACGTCCCTTAACACCCTGTATAGAATATCATATAATAATATAACACTTGCATAGTGCAGTTTAATTATTGTCTTTTACATGATAAATCATAGATGTTTAATTTGCGCCAAAAGAATGGCGCTGTTAGGCTAAGAGGGTTAAAACAATTTTTATTCATTTTTCGGGCCTTACTAATAAACGTGTTTTAAATATTACACAACTGATAAACAACCATTCATTTATCGTAACTGGAATTTATCAGTTGTGTAAAATTTAAAACATGTTTATTTATTAGTAAGGGTTTAAGTAAATAATGAATGAAAAGCTACCTGTTAGGCCTATGCAATTGAGCTGACCCCAGTTTGAGAGTAAGATGATTTCAATTTTTTTGGCAATGTATTTATTGCCCGCTGAATCTGCACGGACGTTGTCTAACAGATTGTCAGGGTCAGTTTTCAAATCGCTTGCGGTGGGCGGCCTCTTGTCGAGTGGTATTGGCAATGGATTTGAACTGGCGATGATTGATCTAAACGACTGATCATTTCTGTAGATTTGCTCTAATATGGTCTCACACGTCGTAAAAAGGATGGTCTGTAAATGACAGTTTTTGATAAACAATTGTTTAGTTTAAAGGATTGTAACATTATTATGGATCTATCAATGAAATGAGTAAATAATGGGATACTGACGTCACCGAACATACTCGGCATTCCGGACAATTCTCCACTCGCTTGAGCAATTTCACCAAAGAAAATCTGCACTTGATCTAAGAATATTTTCACTAATCTCACTCCCCTGGTCGTGTGGATGCGTGATTTATTATAATTCTGAAATAAAAAAATGATTACATGTAACGTAATTATTATTGAACCAAAATATAATTTTTAATTATGTAGATATAACTCACCCATATTCTTAGCAGGGCGAGTTTTTCATTTTGACAAAATAATAAGTTGATAGAATATGGGCTAGCAATTGGCATTTTAGAAATCCACAAGTGTTTTTGGTCTCTGGTTCTAGTTCTGCCATCCAAAAGGGTTTTGACCAGGCCATGTCTTCTTTCATTATTCTCTTCAGGTTCAGTCCATAGCTAAAATAATTTAATAAGTTGGCGGTTTAACCTTTTAAAGATGACGTCGTTAAAGAATTTGCAATACCCGTGGACTGGTATTTCAAAAATTCTCATACATATGCGTCATGTATAGATGACGCTCATCTTTTAGGCACGCGATCGGTTGGTGTGTATACATGACGCTCCTCTAAAAAGGGTTAACATACTACGTATACAAATAAAATATTTTCAATCAGTAAACAAAAAGAAATTACATTGCTTACCTTTTCTATTCTTACATTGTCTCCTTTATAATTAAATATTTCAAGACCATTCAACCCAATGTAATTCTGATCTCCCCAAGTGCTATAAATTCTAAACTCCAACAATTTTCCTTGTGGTAGTTCGGGAATTACAAATATATTTTGGCCGTCACCAGTGTTTGCATGATGTTCGCCCCCCTTTACATCAACAGTTTCTTTACAATTTTTTTGCTGCTGTAATTTTTTTGTTGATTTCATTTGCGGCTTTGTTTTTTGATAAATTTGTTGGCATGATGTTGAAAGATTTTTGGATTGTTTGAAATTAACTGAGTCGTTGAGATTGCTTTTTACTTTTGTGGCAGAACTCGAGGCAAATTGTGGTTTATGCTTAATTTCACTGGAGCTTTTAACAATTTCTTGTTTTCTTAGAGCTGGTCCCATGGAATGTACTGAAGAGAAAGAAAAAAAGTTTGCGAATAATCAATGTATTTCAAAAACAATGGCAGTTACGAAATGGTTAGCCAGGTAATCAGTAAAACTTAAAACACACCAATTTGCCACATCTCGATAAATCTGAATATACAGCAACTATAAAACAAATTAAGGCGTACATTTTGGTTTTATATCCTCACTCTCAAAAATTTCCGAGTGGTTGACGTCCGGGGATTTATTTGCAGGGCCCAGAGCTGCATCCAACAGTTGTTGAGTGAATCCTTCATCACACTTGCTATCCCCCAGTTCACTACCTCTTTTATTCCAAATTCCTGATTTAATGACTGAAACAAACAATGATTAGTTTATTCTCATTTAGTCAGCGGTAATAATCCATCTCTGCATAACTCATACTCTTAAGGGTACTTTCGATTATACTAGACTATTTTCGATTATATTACATAATATTATCCAGAAACTACAGACAGATATAATTCCACAAAGTTAACCTTTCTTAGAGGTATATCATCGGCCCAATAATTTAATAAAAGTATACAACTTGCTTAAAATGGAAATTATAAAAAAATATAAAATGCAAAAAATGAAGTTAATAAATTGCACAAACATGAAGATCCGGTTGGGTATTAAGTAATCTCCGAAGATTTCTGCCGAACCTCCGCAGCTCATGAAGCAGTCCCAAAAGTGATGTAACAAAACTCTTTACAAACAAGTAGATACGGGGCAACAACAAAGCACCCCACTTCAACATTGGCAATTATTATTTGTTAGGAATTTAGATTAACCCTAGAAAGATAATCTTATTTTGACCTACGTTAAAGATAATGAAACGTCTTAAAGACGTACTGAAATTTAAAAGTGTATATGTGAGATATTATCATACTTAAACAGTTTAAAGGTAGTTGAATAATTAGTTTAGGATTTTGTACTTCAAATAAAACCAAAAAAATCATAAAAAAATACTATAACTAAAAAAAATAAAATGCCGTGAACCTCTCACAAATCAACTCTAAATTATTAAAGTATATTAGTCTTTTTTAATGAAAAATAATGTTTTATTTTATGTCTAAATCACATATTTTTATATGCTATGAAAGTTTAAATGCTAATCAGTCATTATACTTAAAAATAAAAATTAAAATTAAAAATAAAAATATTTTATGTTATATCACGTTTATAAGAAGAAGTCCGAAAGTTACACAAAAGATAATACCTTTTTCGAACATATGGTGTATGCAGGGCTGGGCAGTATTTGAAATACTTGTAATTGAAATACGTATTTTGTATTTGTATTTCAATTACTTCCTAAAAATGTATTTTGTAATATTGGTATTTCAATTACCTGGGGCTGAGGTATTTTGTAATTTGTATTTCAAATACTTATGGCTTCAAAATACATTTTCAAATACATTTAGCGATCTTAATAATGATAATGAAAAATAAACTGACATAGATAATACGTAGACTAAAAACGCTAGAATCCAGAGCTATATGTTATGTATGTTAATATTTAGAGTTGATTTTGTGCTATAATAGTACTGTTTTTGTACATTTTCTATCATATTTGTATCATATTATATAATGCTTGATCAAGCACTATAAGAATAATTTGACTGAATACTAGATTATTTTTAAGTTAATTACAGTAGAGCGCACTTGAAGTGAAATAACTAGTGTCCGACCGAAACAGGATTTTCTACCAAAAACGAAACCGAATATTCGATATCTGTCTCAGTTTCGGCCGAAACCGAAACCGAAACTTTTTAGACGTGTTAAAAATCTATTGTTTACTGAAATTCGGCTTATTTTTTACACTTATATTCACTATAGAGTAAGGACCTCATAAATTGAGTATTATAATTTTAATTTCGTTTACAATTACAACATTTTTTTACATTAACTCCACATGAGAGGCCCTGAGGAAAATAATTTCCCTCAGGGCGTATGTCATCTTTGAAGATGCTGTATGGAGGGTCTTTTTGGGGAGAGGAAGGAGAAAATGGTCTTGAAGAGACCCATGTTGTAGGAGGGAGGAAACATAGAGGCCGGCAAAACGTTCCACAGCCGAGCTGTTGAACTCAAGAATGAGTCATAGAAACGACCCGTTCTCATGTGACCAATGTCAACCGTGTACATATGTTGGGCGCATGTTTGGCATGTTCCCCGACTACGCACTGGTGCCGAGGGGATCAATGGCGCTATTTCCTCAGAGTATCTTCCATTGTATTACCGGTAGAACAAGGACAGATTCCCACCTGACGCCTATGCTCTAAAGATCGCAATCCGTTTGTGTTAGGAGAATCTATCCATTGGACCACCGGTTTCTGCACAGAGTCGAGGGTTTTTTTTTTTAAGGTATTTTGGGGCTCCAGACCAGAGGTGGCTGCCAAATTCAATAGTGGGGCGCAGTTGCGATTTGTACAGTATTAACAGTTGTGTACTATTAAAGTATCTGCGGGTCCTGTACAGTACGCCCAGTTTCTGAGAGTCTAAAACTCTGGCTTCGATGAAGCCCCCATACCTGAGCACTTAGAGTTACTGCCTCCGGAGATTCTTACAAGATATTCCCTTCACGGAGATACTTACAAGCAGTAGCGTAACGAGGGGGGGGCGGGGGGGGCGGACCGCCCCGGGTGCCACCCGAGGAGGGGGTGACACTCGAACGTGGAGAAAAAGTTACGAAAGTGCAAAATTGCCGTAAAAAATATTTTACACGTTAACACTAACTGTAGCTCAGTCGGGGATTTCCCTGAAATATTCCTTGTGTCATTCTAATTTCGTTCGTATATTGTGATTAACGTAGACTCGTGAAGTGAATTGTTATCTATGGACTGACGTGAATTAGTGAATAAGTTATTATTGTGTTAGCGTGTTTAATAGTGCTGAAAGACCAGTTTGAAAAACGAGGCAGGTAGGTGTGAATTTTTAGATACCGTTTTGTAGCGCATGAATAGTTACAGTCGGGACAAGAAAAAGGAACTTCATCAATGTGAGTTAGCAAGTGCCGTTATAGTTATTTTTTTCGAGAAGAAGAATAGTTGCAGTCAGAACAAGAAATAGGTTTTTTCACTGTCGGTTAACGTGTGATTTTTAGATTTCTCTTCATAGTACATGAATAGTTGCAGTTGGAACATGAAAAAGGTTTTTCTCCACAATGAGTCAGAAACTGACTTCTTATGTATCCCTTTTGAGATCACGAATAGTTACAATCAGGGCATGAAAAAGGTTTTTCTCTTCCGTGAATCGTACTGCGGTTTTTAAATCTTCCCTTTGAAAACTTGTATTACTGCAGTCGGGACATGAACAAGGTTTTTCATCACTGTGAGTTAGCAAGTGCCGTTTAAGTTATTTTTTTCGAGAATAAGAATAGTTGCAGTCAGGACATGAAATAGGTTTTTTTCCACTGTCGGTAAACGTGTGATTTTTAGATTTCTCTTCATAGTACATGAATAGTTGCAGTTGGAATGTAAAAAAGGTTTTTCTCCACACTGAGTCAGCAACTGACTTCTTATGTATCCCTTTTGTGAACAGGAATAGTTACAATCAGGACATGAAAAAGGTTTTTCTCTTCTGTGAATCATACTGTGGTCTTTTAAATCTTCGTTTTGAGGACTTGTATAACTGCATTCAGATCATGAAAAGGTTTTACTCCACTCTGAGTAAGCCTATGAATCATAGTGGATAAAAAAAATAATATTTTCCAAATTTGTTTATGAATTACAATTTAAAACAATAAAATAAACAATATACGCATGGACCTATTGCGAGTTTGAAATCTCTTGTTTTATTTTTACCGCAAACGCGATTAAAACAAGAAAAAGGTATTTAAGCGACTTTCCAGTACTTTGCGCAATTTAATTGAGACTTTTAGGTAAAAATAGTCACTTGGGTGTTACGTAACGTTTAGGGGGAGGGAGGTGCAGAAAAATGTTACAGCGCGTTGCATGGGGGGAGAGAGGGTTAAAAATTTTCAAAAATTGCGTTACGTTATACTTGAACACCCCCTTTACTATTTCACGATTGAAATTTTATCGTTACACTCTGAACACAAAACTCTGAACACAAAACTGGTTTTAACAAGTATTTGTTATTATGTTTTCATGACAGCAAATGATTTTTTTCAGATTTTTGCAGCACATAAGAATTGAAGACTCCACACGGAACTCTGTTATTTGTAGCTATATGGCTCGGTCGGTCATTCCCCAAAAATTCGGTTATTTTTTTTTTCGTTCCTAGCTCTTACTATTGATTTATTGGGGATTCCCGTGAAATATTCCTCGCTTTTCCCCTGTGTCATTCTCATTTCTTTCGTACATTGTGATTGACGGGAACTCGCGAAGGAAATTATCACCTATCGATTGTTGAAAAAGCTGTTATTCTGTTAGTGTTTTTAATTTTGAGGATAACAATTTTTTTTACATATTTGACTAGCTAGAAATGTTTTTTATATTTTAGGAAGTCAAAATTTGTGTTTTGAATTTCTCAAAAAAAAATTAATGGGGGGGGGGGGGGGGTGACACCACGTTTTCCGCCCCGGGTGCCACCCATGCTAGCTACGCCACTGCTTACAAGATACTTGATCTTCGTGCGCGTATCATTCGCGCCGATCGTAAGTACCCCCCGTACGATTTTGCTGGTGCCCATTCACGGCGCTACGCGGTGGCTATCGGTTTCCAATCAGTATCACGATACGTCGCGTCGCATCATTTGTGTTTGATATTTATTCATTTGACGTTTGACAGAAATGACGTCGGAACATGAAAGTAATGTTAGATTTGTTCTGGAAGTGGAAAAAATGCATGTTTATATAACTATACTTTACCAGAATACGGAAGGAAGGATTTATTGGAGATGGCATGGATTGATGTTGGAAAAAAGTCATTTGTGTTAACTCCACGGCTGCACGTGAAAAATGATCAAGTTCAGTATATTTAGGAAAGCGCCGTGTACGGAGACTAGCATTAAAAAGTAGTATATCAGCAGGGTACTTGTGGTTTCGTCACAATTACGTAGATTGTAAGTATCTCCATGAACAGAGGGCCTTACACCAAGCACATCAAAGAAGGGACTGTTCGGAAGATTGCTTCCGTTGAAGGAGACTAGATTTTAAATTTATTTACACTTGTCAAATGAAATAAATAAATATTTTTTTTATATATATTTTTTTTTATATTTTTTAATGTAGCTATTACTTTGTGGTTATCCATTATAGAAAAATGAAACAATACAACTTTGTATAAATCACTTACATAATGCGCAAATACGACCGGTTTCGGAACAAACGTTCCTTCGTCAGGGAAAGCTTATACTAATTTGACAGTTTCGAACAATGTTTTATTATGGTAGGGGTGGAGCCGTTGCTAGTTAATAATGTAGATTGGGTGGGTAGGTATTAGTGTAGAGTGGGTGGGTAGCGGAACAAATCCATGATTGGGCTATAGGACAATATTTTTTGTTTGTTTATAATAGATTCATTATTTTTAAGGGATTTTTAATTTCCAAGGCTTCTAAGTTATCTAACGGCTCCACCCCTACCATAATAAAACATTGTTTGAAACTGTCAAATTAGTATAAACTTTCCCTGACGAAGGAACGTTTGTTCCGAAACTGGTCGGATTTGCGCCTTATATAAGTAGTTTATACAAAGTTGTATTGTTTCTTTTTTTTTTAAATAAATAAAAATAATTAAAGTTTGTGATCACATAAACTCACAGTACAAGCACGCCGGACCGGCCGGCGAAATCAGTTGATGATGGTGGATGACACACGAGCCACGAACTCACCCGAAGTCAAGTCGAAGTCAAACGGCACGTGATAATTCACGAATGCAGAGTTTCGGTGCGGCCGAAGGTTCGGCAGATTTTCTGCCGAAACCGAAACTGATGCCGAAACTAGATTTTTTACCGAACCTTGCCGAAACCGAAACCGAACCTTCGGTCGGTCACTAGAAATAACACAAAACTGCACTAAATCCACAAATTTTGTAAGTGAAGCGGAGATGAGATGTGTCTTTTGAGCAATATGATTGGTCAATTTTTGCACGTCTCTGTTTCACTCTGCTCAACATTGCTTCTATGAAAACGCACCCTTAGATAAGGGCATTTACGACAATTTATTGCAACCAAAGGTTCTACCAAAACCAAATGTATTTTGTAATTTGTATTTTGTATTTGAAAGCAAAAAATGATTAAAATACTGTATTTTGTATTTCAAATACACGACTTGAAAGTATTTTGTATTTCGTATTTTAAATACATGCGAAAAAGTATTTTGTAATTTGTATTTCAATTACAGCAAAGCATGTATTTTGCCCAGCCCTGGGTGTATGTATATCTCTGTAATTATTGTACTTACCGTGGTAACACAGCCACCGCGCGCAAGCTCTGCTCGGCAACTGAGCTAACTGAGATAGACAGCGTGCTACGTTGCGAAATAAAAAAAGACAGCAATACTTGTGTCTCACTTGAGTCGCAAAGACATAGATTATCTTTCTAGGGCTAAGTTAGATCTGATAACATTTTTACCTCTGGGTCGTTGCCTCTTAGTGTAATCAGCAGAAAGTGCAACGGCAGATGCTCGGGTCCTCGTGACTTCAGGGATACCTGCTATGGATCGTCTCCGCTCCATCGGCCATTCCAAACTTTACAACAAATGAACAGAGTTAAAACCCTTAAATTATGGTACTAAATGTACAGTTTTTTGTTGCTTTATTTTGAATTTACCTTATATTTTCAAAAGTATTCATCAAACTTGATGGCCCTTCACTGGTGGGGGAAACAAATCCGCTACTGTCATCGTCATTCAATTTCGTAATGCTCTTGGTGCTACTGAAACACCATTTCAATAATAAATTTTAATTCAAATGTTTTATCATATTATAGTCTTTGCAATCATCCACCAATCTATAATCCGAATGGACGGGGGCATGGTAAGTGAGTGGAAAACATAAGACGTTAACCATTGAAACACTATAATCCGAACCGATGGGGGTTTGGTGAGTGGGTGGAAAACACAAGACTTTAACCATTGAAACACAATAATCTGGACCGATGGGGGCTTGGTGAGTGGGTGGAAAACACAAGACGTTAACCATTGAAACACAATAATCTTGACCGATCGGGCCTTGGTGAATGGGTGGAAAACACAAGACGTTAACCATTGAAACACAATAATCTTGACCGATGGGGCCTTGGTGAGTGGGTGGAAAACACAAGACATTAACCATTGAAACACTATAATGTTACACTGAACAGACTCGGTTTTTAATTGTTCAGATCATAGGGACTATACTGTACTTGCATTTCTTTATGAGATGGTCTAATAATTGATAACTATACTCCTTTGTTTGGTAAGTTTGGTTATCGAATCATCTATGAAATGGCATCCAGACAATCATAATTTTTCTTTTTTAATGAACGTTTAACTAACATGGTCAGTCCGAAAACTAAGCAATATTAAATATTTACGAGTAAAGTGCTGCAGGTAACTTTGCACTAAGTTAACAAACAAAAAATAACAGTTGTAAATAATATTAAAAAATATCAGATAAATCAAATTTCAGCAGCGCTGCATAATTTTATTTTATCACCTTGTGGAGTCTTCAATCCACGATGGAATATAGGGCGATGGCGGTAAAGGTGTAGATGAGCTCTTTATCATTTGAATCTTATCTTCGGAAGTCATCATGGTATGACGTACATTTATTAACTTAACACTTTTAAATAAATATTACTTATAATAAATTTTAAAAATTGAAGCATAATATTATTAATTTTTATGTTCTTATAAATATTCTTTTATCTCATGTTAACCATCTTAACTATGGCATTATCTTTACAAAAACTTTTAAAAGTGAGATAACAACTTCTTTTCGTGTTATGTAGGTATAATTTACACCTTTTTTAAAACACAAAAACATTACCATTCCACTTCAAAATTTGTATATTTTTCGTAACTATGGTAACAGATGTTGCCACATTAAATTTTGGAACGACTTCTAAATAAGTACCAACATTTAATGTGGCAAATTCAAAATTTCGTATTATAACATTTATCGGTGTTGCCATAGAAAAGAAATGAAAGATTTGGAGGTTCTCCTAGGTCGCTTGCTCACCGGTGAGATCGGCAAAAATTATCAAAAAAAAAATTATATGCGATTTTAATCCTTATGTATAAAGAAACTGTATGAAGGACAAGGTCACAATCGTTTGCGCCATTATCATTCTGTTGGAGCCAAAGATTTCATTCATATGGCAACACTACACTATTTGTGTATGCATTCTGGGATTGGTATATTTATGTCAGACACTGTCAAAAAGGGGTTAGTATATTTATGGTCAAAACCGAAAAGTCGAACTTTTCGCGTTTTTGTTCCTTTTGCAAATGCATATAAAGATAAAGGTATTTATTTATTAGCAATCACCTTTGAATTGTATTTTTTCACGTAAGTTCAGGTTTGTGTAGAAATAATAACATCCATTTCATTTTCGTATTTATACGGATATTTAAGCAAAAGTCAGGAAGGTAATTTTCGCGCGGTTTTTTTCAAATAGGCCTTGCTCCTGACGGCCCTCTACATTTTCTTCAAGCTATGTAAGGGAACGTACCCATACTACGTGACACGTTTAGGGGGGGGGGGGGGGGCTTCAAAATGTCACGCTCCATACAAATGAGCGGCGAGTTGCTTAGGATTTCGGTCACCGGGGGGGGGGGGGGGTTAAAAATTGCAAAAAGTAGGTCACGTAGTATGGGTACGTTCCCTAATATGAATCGATTATCACAAACGCAAACAGGACCGGCCCTGTGTAGGCGCATTGAGGGAGGCGTCTACTAATATCTACAGGAATTCCAAAAACTGAAAAAATCGAACTAATATCTATGAAAACCAAAGTGTTGACGAATATCTACAGCACAAACTGTTGACTAATATCTATGAGAATCAAAGTGTTGACGAATATCTACAGCACTGGCAGAGGTTGGATTTGCAATTATGTGTAGCATATTGGAATAATATTCTACACATAATTAAAAAACTTAATTTATGTAAGTGTGTATGTAAAAAATCGTAATATCGGACTATTGGACACATTTAGCTGATTAGTCCAACCTACGCTCTGTAGATATTAGTTCAACCTACGCTCTGTAGATATTAATCAACACTCTGAAGTTCGTAGATATTAGTTCAACATATGAGCTGTAGATATTCGTTAGACATACAGGCTGTAGATATTAGTATCTGGAGTCAATTTGAGCAGTCCGCTGAGTCCGCCTTGGTTCAAGGTTTGTAGAAAATGCTTTTAACAAGGTTAGCTCATAAGTCTCATAACTCATAAGGGCCCTAAAAAAACACGTCAGGCACTTTCGAAATTTTGAACTCGTGACGTGGCTTGAAATAAAACGCTGCCACTTGTGTTGCAGTTAATTCAAATCTCCCAGTGGAACATGGACTTGTTTTTTTAGCCAATCACCGCTATATGAGCTAAACATGCAGGGTGGGGATAAAATAAAAATGGGGCTGTAGTAACTTGGTTCTTTGATAATTTACTAAATAGATAGTTAGATTTGTCAAACAGCCCCATTTTTAAGATATTTTCCTTATCCATGCCTACTTTTACCCCCTCCCTCTTAGGTACCTCCCCTTCGCCCCCTACCAAAGTTGATTTCTTTCTCCCTCTTCTACTTGTAATCTTTTTCATTGCCATTTTATTACCCTGTAATCTTATTTATTCCATGTATTTTATTTCATATATTTTATTCACCCCGAGGAAGGTTCAGGTCGAAACCTAAACGGTTTTAAAAAATATAATCCATGTGAAAATAATAGAAGAGCATTGTTTCGATAGCTGTTGGAAGCTGTATCTTTTCTTCCGCGGAGTTCGGTATCTCTACCTACCACTGTTGGAATGAAAGGAATGAAGGGGAATTAATGGGATGTCCACCGAAAACAAGATGACCCTACCTTGCTGGTGATGTCCCGGGGGTTCCACACTCATGCACTCAAGAAAACTCCACGGTTGAAAACACGTATCTTGCGCGGATCCGGGTTTCGACTATAAAGCGACGAGACGAAAGTATTTGGCTGCCAATACCGTGCGGTGTTGAAATTGCACTGAACTCGCGGTTAGGAATCAATCTTGAACCGGTGACAATAGCAAGATGGATAGGTATATCAGGATAGGTAGGTAAGACGGGAGGGATACATGGGAGTAGGTATAGATTTGCCCGAACAAGCATGTATGAGACGATGTATGAATGTGAACGAGGCAAGAAGTGTGTGCCAAGATCGAGTTGTTTGGCGGTCCGTCCTCTCTGCCTACCCCTGCGGGGAAACGGCGTGATGGTTAGTTAGTAATAAAAAATAATTAAACTAAGTTATTTTATTGTCAGTAATATAAATTTTAAAAATCGAGTGCGGTTTCGCACGTGGTAGAAGCGAAACTTTACAAAAGAAATCTCAACCAATTCTTGAAAAGTGAGGTCATAATGAAAGGGATCAATGAGCGCAGACCTATCGTAATTTCCGTTTCATATCTCAACCAATAGGAGCCTAAAAGTGACATCATAATCAAAGTGGCCAATGAGCGCAGTTGATGCGTCGCAGGTGTAGTAATCGTTATTTCTGTTTCATCCGAAATCCGAATCACTGTGGAGCTATAGAAGTTTCACTTCAATAAACATAAAACAAAAGAAACCTACTATTTTTTTCATTCCCTTCTCTTCTGCTGTTCGAGCCTACATCATAAAGTTAATCGTATTTTGTGTCATTCAATAACTTTGTAAACTAATAAATCAACTTTTACAACAACAGGTTTCAAAGTCAAACCGTCGCGTCGCGCAGAGTAGAATATGAAAAAATGTGTTTAATTCATTCATCAAATGCAAATAAGTAATAAGTATACAGGAGTAAAATAAAGTAAATAAACTCTATTTTACTTCGACGACGCGACGTGGTATGTCGTGGCGAAATTATTTGTTATCGGATGCGTTGGCGCTGGCGGTGCAATAAATTATTACCTTACCTTTACGCACTTTTCGGTCGGTTTGTATACGATTTTCATTGAATGGATGAATGCAAGAGGCTCTGCGCAAGTCAATACTAGTACCGGATTTTATTCGTTATCTATGAACTGTAGATATGGTAATAGCATCTCCCACACGCACACACAGAAAAGTTTCACAGTGAAGTGCGCTGTAAGCCGTTACCATACCATCGGTCTTTACTTTTCTGCGCGGCGGCCTGAAGTGGCGCGGGGCTCGGTCGCTCGGGCGCTAAAAATGTGTGTCACTGCGGTTCCGGTTACAGTTCCTCAAAAAGAAAAAAAAATAGAGTGGGAGGGGAGTGTGGTAGCTAGAAAATTTCCACTGCCATGATGAATTCTGAGTAAAAAAAAATCAGAGTGTGCGCACTGTGCAGTTCACACGTTGTAAAAGTGAAACATTCAGAAAACTAAAGTAGACAAGAGTGGGGATACTACGAAGCACCGCACAAAGAGGAGACCGATTATACTATCTCATTCTCTCGCATGCTAAATCCTATAAATCATTGGTTCTCAACGTGCTAGATAACGCCACCTTGTGGGCGTTTGGGTTTTTAAGGGGCAGTAGAAGATCCAGAGAAAATTATGGGGGTTGAGATTATTACGTGTGTGAAAATTCGCATACTTCGGTAGTTCGGGAAGTCGGGAAGTGGATTAAAATTGAACCGAAAGATTCTATTACATTCAAATCTGCATTAAATTGGATGATATGATTTTTTTTATTATTATTATATAATATTATCATCTTACGTGTATTATATTATTATTAATAATTAACTATATAGTAAATACAAGGTGGAAGAAAGTAGCAATCCGGTAAAATACAAAAGAATTGCTTTTTTAACTTGCTAAACAAAAAGGTTAAAAAAAATTGGGGGCTCTAGAAAAAAAAATATTCTCAAAGTGGGCGGTGGGCAAAATAAGGTTGAATGCCTATGCTTGTTTGTCTCTTTTTAGTGTCGCTAGTTTCCATTTCATCGAGTTTCAAATCACCGCAGTTGCTAAAGAAGTTTTCACTTCAAAAATATTTTACAAGAGATGGGAATCTGATAGAAGTATTAAAAGAAGGGTGAATAGAGGTAACTCTAACATAAGAACTCGCGCGTCAATTTTTAACATAAATACTCGCTACCGGGTGCGCTGGACCCAGTATAATATCATATGTTTATTCCAAAACTGCTCAATAAAAGCGAATGTTTACATTTTTATAAGGATAATGTGTGAATAAAAAAGACAATATTCGATCAAATACTAATATTTATTGTTTTTACTTAATCAAAATGTTACCACAAAAATAAAAAGAATTTTACCATACTTTTATGACAAGATTGTTTATGACTAATTGTTATAATTTCTGTAATTATTTATGTTAAACAAAATCTTCCATATTTTCTTACATAGGCCGCAACGCATCAGTCTGAGAACAGTCTTCGTTTTCTATGTCTTCATTGAGATATTCTTCTATTTCGTTAGGTCTCAAAAACCTATTGGTAGCCATTTTCTATGAAATAAAGTTAAAAAAGGTATATAAATAGTAATAACCTGAAGGAAAAAACACTAACGTATATAGTCGCTACCGGGTCCAGAGGACCCATACGCACCTTTTACGCCCGTAGGACCCATCTAACCTATCCCAACTGACGATCATAAATAAACCAATCCCCTGATGACTTAGGTCGTCATCTGTTGTGCTACAACATAGATGTATATAATATAACTGGATGGATCAACTGACTCTTTGCCTCAGCGAATTTTGAGCGGTCCACCGGAAATCGACGTCCGCCATCTTGGAATGGTTCATAACAAGTGTCCAGTAGGCCATTTTTATACCAGCAGCCGCCTAGTTTGAAGCAGTTTTAATTTTACAATATTTCATTTTACTTAAATCTTACAAAACTGATCAATCAGTTTTATTGTAAGAAATCTCTCATTTTTTTTCTATTTATTTGCTTACAATAATATCATTAAATATTATATATTTTGGTGTGTAATACATATTAATTACTTAAAAGTATAACTTTGTTTAACATTAAAATACTTAACTTATTATTTTAATGTTAAACAAAGTTATACTTTTAAGTAATTAATATGTATTACACACCAAAATAATGCTTATGATTATAATTATTATTTTTTTTTAGCAATAGTTGAAAGATCTGATCTGTTTGTTCACAATATTATTTGTTTTCAATATTATTTGATTTTCTTGAATCTAGGTATTTGTCCACAATATTACTTGTTTTCATGTCTACGGAGGTAGAATGACTTAAGTTTTGATTTTACCTTCGAATAAGATGTCTCATTCTTAATATCTTCAGGCAAAGCGTTGAATATTTCAGGAGTTTTATGCTTCTTTGTTCGATCACCGTATACATTTAAAGATTTATTAATAATGAACATTTGTGCCTCTCTATGCCTAGTAGGGTAGTTGTGGTTTACAGGTTTCTTGAATTCAATAAAAAAAATTATATTCTTGGCGGAGACGGTTTATTATTAGTTCCCGTGAGCACTTAGGCCATAGGCCCATTGTGCTATCTCCCATTTTACCTCAATCCTTTAACAACAACCCAGTCCCCTTAATTAAGTTCACCAGAGTTGTTATTGGAAATGAAGCTATATCTTCTGGTTCGACACTGTGTCTTCCCAGGTCTCATTCCCCTCTTCACTCGTCCTTGGTTCCTTGAAGGCCCCACGAGGGAAGAGGGCTTCATCTCTCCTCTCCACTCCTTAGTTCCCCGAAGGCTCCACGACGGAGAATCCACCTCCCCTTGGTTCCCTAAAGGCCCCACAAGGGAAGAGTCCACCCCACCTTGGTTCTCCGAGGGCCCCAGGAGGGAATAGGACTTCATCTCTCCTCCTCATTCCTCTTTGGTTCCACAAAGGTCCCAAAAGGGAAGAGGACTTCATCTCTCCTCCTCACTCCTCCTTGGTTCCACAAAGGCCCCACAAGGGAAGAGTTTACAGAGATAATCTCATTTTTTCCTTTTCACTCCTACATGGTTCCCTGAAGGACCCACATGGGAAGACGACATCATCTTTTCGCTCCTCCATGAACCCCTCCAAGGGAAGAGTTCGTGGAGACGGCCTCAGATCTCATCTCTACGGCTTCTCCTCTTGGTTCCTCCTACAGGCCCCAGGAAGGAAGTTCACGGAGGTGGCCTCAGCACTCCTAGGTTCTCAAAGGCCCCTAGTTTTCGAATGGTCCAATTTTTTGTCCCACGAGTTACCGGGGAAATAGAAGGTCCACTCTAGCAGAGCCCAGAGTGCTGGAGTAAGGTCTAAATACTCCGAGATTCGACCGTGTTTCTCGGAGGCACCGATCGTGACACTGTTCCCCAGGACATTCAGCCTGAGCACGGTAGCTCACACCTTGGCTTGGGATGGCTAT
The DNA here is from genome assembly GCA_917880885.1 of Limnephilus marmoratus. Taxonomy (NCBI): domain Eukaryota; kingdom Metazoa; phylum Arthropoda; class Insecta; order Trichoptera; family Limnephilidae; genus Limnephilus; species Limnephilus marmoratus. The sequence continues at coordinate 20,664,114 of OU862908.1, forward strand.
TGCAGGTTTGTGTTTCCACTCCCTGAGCAATGGGTTCGCCACACTCCCTACGCTACTTAATTACCTTAATTCCATAAATGAAGTTGTTCCAAGGATCCATTTTTTAATATTTTTGCGATTTATTTATGCCAAATTTACAAAGTCGCAGTTTTACTTTATGACAATTCGTTATGCAACACAAAAAACAGAAAGGAAAAATGTTTAATAACATTTTTTAGTAACAAAAAACTTGGAATTTGCGAGTTCCGTCTAAGAAGTTCCCTGAGTTCTCGTATCTCTTGTCCATTTTGCATATGGCGGCCGTCGAAACCGGAAGACCGGCCAATTTACGCGACTCATCCATCCAGTTATATTATTATTATTAATAAATCTCAAAATGCATACGGTGATAGAACAAAGAGGCATAGAATTCCGAAAATATTTAACGCATTACCTGAAAATATTAAAAATGAGACATCTTATTCAAATATCAAAAAAAATGTTAAATCATTCTATCTCCGTAGAACATGAAAGCAAATAATATTGTATACAAATACCCAAATCGAATATTGATCAAATACCTGGAAATTACTATCACCCACTGTTTTCGTAATTAGTAGTTTATAATAATTAGTATTGTAAATTTTACACAGTTATTACAATGTAAAACATAAAAGTACAATAGTATTAATTAAATAGAAAAAATGAGAGATTTCTTACAATCAAACTGATTGATCAGTTTTGTAAGATTTTTAAGATAAATATTGTAAAATTAAAAAAAATGAATAAACACACTTAAAAAAAATATATATACATCTATGTGCTACACTATCGTTGAAAGGTACTGAGAGCGGCAACGTCGCAAACGTCAAAAATTTAAAGTTACTATACAAAATACGAAGAACTGGGTCCGTTAGACCCATCAGCGAGTTCTCAAGTGTTAATGGAGGACTGAACGCCGTTGGCGCCAACAAAAAAACCGTCCAAAGAAGCGAAGCTAGCCGTCCATAATGGAGTACTGGTACCTACCCTGATGTATGGCAGTGAGGCATGGAACTGGCAGAGGAAGGATTAAAGTAGACAGAATGCTGTAGAAATGAGATACCTGAGGGTATGTGTGGTAAAACCATGTACGATCGTGTTAGAAACGTGGAGTTCCGCAAAGAATGCAAGGCTGATGTACAATAATATAGTACCTACATTATACTGCTGATGTAAGCGTAATGAGAAGATTCAGAAAGGAACACTCCGATGGTTTGGGCATGCAGAGAGAATGAAGTGAAAAGAGAATATACGGCGCTAATGTGAATTGTAGAAGAAGTCGGGGACGCCCGAGAAAGACATGGCACGACCAAGTGAATCAGATACTTGAGTCGGGCCATGTCAAGAGTGAGAATAACAGAAGAGCATGTATGAGACGATGTATGAATGTGAAAGAGGCAAGTAGTGTGTGCGAAGACCGAGTTGTTTGGCAGTCCGTCCTCTCTGCCTACTCCTGCGGAAACGGCGTGATGATTAGTTTGTTAGTTTTAATATAATGTAATTTTTTATAAATATTCAAAATTGAACCGGTTCCTCAGTGAACTCCAGTGACAGCAAAGGAACCGGTTTCTAGTGTCCCGGATAGTAGACGTGGGTCGTTACGCCGTTTTCAAGAAACGTAACGAAACCAGTTTCTTGGTCGGCATAATCTGTTTCGAAACAGGTTATTTTTGTAACTAGTTATTTTCTTAGTTTCAGTTGCACACGAAACTGTATACCTCCACCAACTATAAAGTTACACACGAAACGAAAATAAATTTAAGCACTATCTAAGTGTTTGTAGCTATACAGTGAAATCAACGTACATGAAATTAACTTCCCTTCATACTTTATTCAGGCTTAGGACTGACTGCATTAAATGTTTTTTATGATTAATTAGTGTTTACTATAATTTTAAATGCATTATTTTTCGCCACCCCAAATGCAAAAAGTTTCCTTTTATAGTAATTAAAGTGAATCTAAAGGTGTTTTTTTTTAAATTATTCGTAATAAGCAGTTGACAGTAAGATCGAAAATTTACCGAAAGTACTCAAAATTATACACAAGTACAACGACGAACTAAAACAAACTAAATTATTTTACTTTAAATTCAAAAAATGGTGGCTCGTTTCCCAGAAACGGAACCCACTCCCGCTTACTCGAAAATGTTCGATTCAAAATCTCGCACGCTCGGCCGGCCGGCAAACGCAACTATGCGAAACGCGAAACGCAGCGAAACTACTCTGTACTCAATTACTCACATCACACCCAACACAGAAATAACGGAAATAACGCATTTACAAAAATAACTACTTGTGATTTTAGCGAGACTAGTTATTTCCGTTACATGCCGCGTAACTAGTTATTGTAACTAGTCTCGTTAAATAACGCTCACGCCTACCGGATAGGAATATCACCATCTCTAGTGAACTGTCATCTGTCAATAACACGCAACGACAACCGAGAACTTTTCCGTTTTGAGTTTGCACACGTTTTAGTTTTGTATTATTTATTAAAACTTTAACATGTCGGAAAAATCTATTAAAAATATTGTGTCCAGCACCGAAAAAATGGAATTGGAAGCAAATAGAATAGAAAGTGAGTTTAATTTACTGAAGAATGCGGATGGTGATTCTAACCTGAACGACCCTCTGGTGGACAAGCTGACTGCTGAGAATATTAAACTGAAACATCGCTTGTCGGTGCTGCAGAATGCCTGCTCAGTAGAGTCCAAAAAAAGTAAGAAAGGTGAATCTGATTCTAGCGCGCCACCAAGTATTTTGGGAGAATTAGAAACTGTATTTCTAAAAGCAATTCGCAATGCTTACCCCGAATTACCAGATGCGCCGGTTGTTATATCTTTATCATCAAGTAATATGAAATTTGGCGATTATCAGTGTAATTCCGCTATGCCCATTTCCCAATTGCTGAAGGCAAAGGGAGGTAAAGCCAACCCTAGAGAAATAGCTGAAAAAATTGTGAAATCTGTCCCATCTTCTTCACTGGTTGAAAAGATGGATATTGCTGGAGCAGGATTCATTAATATCCACCTAAATCGTATTTATGCAAGGGCTATTCTGAGTCAAGTATTGAAAGAGGGGGTTTTACCACCCGCCAGTTTATCCCCAAAACAGAGAATTGTTGTTGATTTCTCTTCACCCAATATTGCTAAGGAAATGCATGTGGGTCATTTGCGTTCTACTATCATAGGGGAGAGTGTTTGCCGACTTCTGGAGTTCCTGGGACACGATGTACTGCGAATCAACCACTTGGGAGATTGGGGCACCCAGTTTGGGATGCTCATTGCTCATTTGCAGGATGAGTTTCCAGATTATAAAGTTCAATCACCTCCCATAGCCGACTTGCAAATGTTTTATAGAGAGTCCAAGAAGTTGTTTGATGAAGATCCTGAATTTAAGAAACGAGCATATGCGTGTGTAGTAGAACTTCAAGCCTTAAATCCAGATTATGTTAAGGCATGGAAACAGATTTGTGATGTGTCCCTTGTGGAATTCCAAAAAGTTTACGATCGCTTACAAGTTACAATTATTCCCCGAGGTGAATCATATTACCAGAGTCGAATGGAAGCCGTCATCAAAGAGCTAAAGGAGAAAAATCTGCTGGAAGAAGATGAAGGGCGGTGGATCATGTGGGGAGATGAAAAGATTCCCTTCACCATCATTAAGTCAGACGGAGGCTTCACTTATGACACCTCTGATATGGCGTGCATCAAACAGCGAATCCAGGAAGAGAAGGGAGAGAGGCTCATCTACATTACTGATCTAGGACAAGCTACCCACTTCCAAATTCTTGTGCAATGCGCCAAGAAAGCTGGTTACATTCAAGGCCAACAAGTTGACCACATTGGGTTTGGGCAGGTGTTGGGGGAAGATCGCAAGAAGTTTAAGACCCGCTCGGGTGAAACTATTAAACTTGTCAAGTTATTGGATGAGGGATTAAAGCGGTCCTTGGATAAGTTGGTTGAGAAGGAAAGAGACAAGCACTTGACTCCGGAGGAACTGAAACTGGCTCAGGAGGCTGTAGCCTATGGATGTATTAAATATGCCGATCTTTCTCACAACAGAACAAATGACTACGTATTTTCCTTTGATAAAATGCTAGAAGACAAAGGCAACACCGCTGTATATCTTCTGTACGCCTACACTAGAATCAAGTCCATTGCTCGAAATGCCCTTCTAAGCGAAGAGCAATTGGAGAAAGGAAGGAAAGAGTTGAAACCATCCCTGCAACACGAAAAGGAATGGAAGTTGGGCAAAGTTTTAATTCGTTTTGCAGAAACCATTCTTAAAATGGAAAAAGATTTATGTATCCATTCGTTATGTGAATATTTATATGAAATCGCTTCAACATTTACCGAGTTCTACGACGTTTGCTATTGCGTCGAGAAAGATCAAACAGGAAAGATTATTAAAATTGATTTGGAAAGGGTCTTGCTCTGCGAAGTTACAGCACTAATCATGGCTAAATGCTTTGATATTCTTGGACTAACTCCTGTGTCGAAAATGTGAAAACCTCCTTCTCCATACGTATTTCTGCCAATGCAACAGTATTTTTTAATGAGTGTTCTTTAAGTGTGCAAACATTTGACATGATTGAATCATCGCTAAAATATTTTATGTAACTTTTTGTAAAACTGATTCAGTAGAAAATAAAATTTTCCAGTTATTGCATAATATTTAACATCTTTTAATATTCTTTCAGTTATAAAAAAACCTTTGTTATTTTTGATTTTGAAACAAGGTAGGTATGGTTCTACTGCTGAGAGCCCGCTTTCTGTTTAATGTGTTCTTTATGAGAAGGAGGAAGAAGTTACTATGAAGACTTCAAGGGTAGGACCATTTCCATTAGTAATTTACATTATTTATCATAATAATGATATAAATTACGTAGTTATGATACAAGTATGTAAGTATCCACCTCTGAGAGAATGTGGTAACCTCGGCCCAAGATTTCAATAATGTTTTATTTAGTTATTAAGCAGTATCTCCTTGGTAGGTACGCTTGACCCATTTTAATTAATTCCATCCAGGAGGCATGCATTACATTCATCTATTTAAATATTCCATAATACTATATGCAAATACAGTACCCTCTCGGTAATCCGCCGCTCCATTATAAAACCACTATTATTTTTAATAGTTGAAAGCACAAAAGCAAGCTCTATAATTCAGTAGTCCCCCGCATGCCTATTACACTTGAGGACCAAGCTGTACACCGACTTGACGATTTGGGTTATCACTCGGTGACTATCCTGCCATGTAGCTTGCTAGAGCTGACCACTTTACCAATCGCCAGTGTTAACTTTTGTTTTAGGGCATTTCGGTTAGTTTTCTATAGCAAATGTCGCATGTATTTTGTTTTTGTTTGTTCTGCCACGTTTTTGGTTTGAATAAAACATGCCACCTTAACTTTAAAGAAAAAATTGAATTTTTACAAATGGCCGGTAAGCGGTGCTTGTTTTTATGAAATACCTGTTTTTTTTTTAAATTTTGGATATAGGTATGTAATTTAATTCATAAACTATACACACCAGAAAGGTTTCTTACAATTAAATCATAATAAAAATAACAAATCAATTTTGGAACTGGGAATTTATTCAGTTATTCTAGTAGAGCATTTTTTGAGAATTTAACTTGTGATTAGTCAATAATACATATCACAAGGAATAGGTACAGTACACTTGTATTAATTTTTAAAAATTTTTTTAGAGGTTGTTACAGACGAGGGATAAAACATGAAAATATATGTGGGCGCTCATGCTTTTGCTCCCTATAGAATCCCATACAGTCCTCACAGACGAATAATATAATATATGAGCATGGCATAGATTATATTCTTTGATCTGCTAGCCAAAGGAATGTTGTAATTTATCTTTCCCTCTCCTGCCACACCGCGCCCCTCTCCCCCTCAGCCTTGCACGCATCAAATCATATTGCTTCCGTGTGTAGTGTAAACGTATTATGTATAATCTATATTGTGTACAGGACCCACTTATATTTTTATGTATTATCTTCGCCATGTGAAACAACCTTAAGTTAATTAGTCTTCTATTGAAAGAACGTTTACATTACATTAATAAAATACTTCAAATAAGACCAGCTGATGTTACAATTACATAAATAAGATGAAAATAAACAATTTTGCTAACAAAATCACATTTAGGGGGCATTTCACCTGTGAGTAAACTGTTACTCAACATTAAGCTCAACGGTAAAAACAGAAAACATTTATTTGATGCGTAGCATTAACTAATTGACAGTTTACTCAGAGGTGAAATACCTTTCTTTTCCAGTTATGCATTAAATAGAGAAACAACTAACATGCTCTGGAAAAAACTATGCAAATAAACTAGAAAACTCGAATCTTGAAATTTAATACGTAACAATAATTGTATTGGATTTTTAATCTAGTAACAAACAAGGCTTTTACACGTCAATCAATCAAATTTGAACAACTTACTTTAACGTTAAGAAGTATGGTGTCTTACGTCGGCGCCAGACAGAAGTTCAAAGAAGTGATCACTTATTTGAAGACTTTGCTCACACATTTGGTCACATATTGTTGTATCTGCCAGATATGTGTTCAAAGATTTGATCACTTCTTTGAGCTCACAGTTTTCAAATAGACTTCACATAACATGGACGACGATTTGGTCGACACAGTTTGTTGTTTCGATGTTATTTCGATTTTTATGCCCTTAAAAATTTCGGATCCCATATATCTGGCTCTCCTTGCATCAACTCTATAAACTCGAAAAGGCTCTCATTATTCTACTCCATCGTTAGTTCGTCTGGTTGTTTACGCACAAACGACATCTCTCCACGGCGACGCTCTCACAACTGGGCTTCGCGCAGTGTGGCAGGCACACACACATTTGGACTTTGATCCCTTTGATGTGTAAAAAACCGATACTGAACGGCAAAGCGCACTTAAGTGATCACTTATGTGACAACAGTATCAAATGCCCGTGCCACACATGTGAACACTTATTTGATCACTTCTTTGAATTCGTGTCTGGCGCCGGCTTTAGGAGAACATTTTTTAACCCCAAGGAACCAAATTTTTTTAGGGTCAACTTTTAGTACAGAAGCGTGATGATTGGAAAGGGAATGGTTTTAACAGTGTCTTTAATTAATTGACCCACTCTGGAATGAGATGTCAAATTGCACACAAGCTGTTACTTTAGGGAAACTAAGATAAGAAACATAAATTTTATGCAAGACTTCTTCAAATTAATTTATTAGTAAAATAAATATTATACCCAAAATAATTGATAAAGATAATAATATAGTTTTAACAAGTGTTAGATCACTAGGGTTACAAGTCTTTTATTTATAAAGTCTTCATTTTACACCCATCTATACAAAGCAAATAATTATATTATATCTGTACTTTAATTTCAGATTTTGTTAAAAGAGTGGGAAATAGTAACAATTGCCGGTAAACCCCTCAGGCTAATTTGTTTGCTTTTTGTGAACAACTCATATAAGTCTCTTAGAAATCATTGTGTCTCCGTTATTATCATGGTGAGAAATATGATTTAAAACGTATTAGAAAGATAAAATACCACACGAAACAATAAAAAAGTAAAGTGACAATAACATTTAAATACATTTGTGTAATAAAATATGTTTTTTTTTCATTATCAGTAATTTTAGTTAGAAAAAAAATGTAAGGTGAGCCATTTTTAAAACTTTTTCATGTTTTCTTTCAAAATTTTAATATTTCAAAATTGTTTTTTTAGAATTATAAAATTAGAAAGCGTATTTAATCTGAGGGGTTAAAATGTTTTATTTCAATGTTCTTCAGGTATATTGCATGGTAACCTGACGGGTGATTCTCCGACAATTGCCCCCTCCGAAATTATAAATTATAAAATTATAATTTTTTGTGCAACCAATTTCAAACCTAAAAATATCTTTAATAATACGATGGTACGGATTCAGAACGAATTTACTTACAGTGTCGATTTTTTAGTATACAGACAAATAGTTTTATCCATGATCCATTTGAACAAAACATGTTTTATACTTTTGTTATTCGGCAGTACATCGACTCTACACAACCTTTTCGTGATACTTAGTTATATTTTGAGTCAGTAGGGGTATACCGTATTTTCCCTAAACCGTCGGCATATTGTATACAATGCCGGGGGGTCAACTGTCATGGAATCACATTGCATGCTAAAAAAGAATTGAACACGAATTGTTGCTCAAGTACAGGAAAACAACACAATCTGTTTTCCCACTCACAAATCTAGGAGTTTCATAATATTATAATACCTACTCGTAGGCCAGGGGTTGGCAGTTTGTCAAGTGAGAAGAGCCAAATTGTCATGGAAACAGGATAACAAAAGTACCAGAGAGCCGCATATATGTAATATATATATGTATAGGATATGGACAACATCTATGCAAAAAGCCGCTTATTCTGACCCCTGACCAAGGCAATATTTAAATCGTTGCATGGCTACATATCTCAAAATTCCTAAACATAACCCCCTTACTAATAAACATGTTTAACATTTTTCACAACTGATAAACTAATTATGTGTGGTAAATACAACCATTTGTGTGTGGTAAATGGTTGTTTATCATTAGTTTAAAACACATTTATTAGTAAGGCCCTAAGGTGAACATTATTTTAGGTTTTATAAAGAAATGCATAAAGATTGCCGAACATTGTTATTTGTGATGTAGTGTTACCATCTACCAACAAAAACTACATAGATGAGTATTACATAAGTATGTATTCATATGACTACATAAATATCTACTACATATTAAGATTTTTTTGAGATGGTCGTATTTTGTGTTCAATTATATTGCATGATTATATTGCATGATCCGCTTTATGTAAATCTTACTCTTACATTTTTTGTTTGCCAAGTATTATATTTTATATTGGGTGATCCGCTTTATGTAAATATTTTTTGTTTGTATAAGTATTTTATTATTTTGTGTAAGATCAGTAGAAAAACAAGAGACAGTGTTGCCACACTTGAAAATAATATATCAAAACAGAACATTTTTACTAATAATCTGTTCTTTAGTATCTTTAGTTCACATGTGATGTATCCTTGATGCAAAATATAGAAGGACATAATTCAAGACCCACATTGCGTCTGAGCCGGTGGAAACTCATTGACAAAAAATTGTAGGATTTTGTTTTTTGATGTTCGCGTTTGGTTTGTTTACGACCTCAAATATTGTAACAACGAACATGTTAAAAGCAGCACTAGAGTTCCGAAGGCACTGCGGGGCGAACTGCTTAGAGAAAAGTTTTCAGGGGAGATGCGAGGTATGGCTATTAAATAACTAGACTGATGCTGCTACAGAAGAAGTACACATGCGCCAAATGCCACGACCGACAGCTGTTTAGCTTTGTGAAGCCTTCTCTTTCGAATGCAGTACCTCTCGCTTCTGTAAACAAATCTGTATAACCGTTCGCTTCGTTTCGCATTAGTTGTTTTTTTTTGTTTTGCGGGAAAAATGTTAAGTGTAACAATAGAGCAACAAATTGTTGTGAAATTTCACATGAAACTTGGAAAAACCGCTACTGAAACTGATAATTTATTGAAAGAAGTGGATGGCAATGAATGTTTCGTGTGCATGTGTTTTTGAGTGGTTTAAGCGTTTTAAAGATGGTTGAGAAGATGTTAAAAGATGATTCAAGCCCTTCCACGTCAAAAACGGATGACAATATCGAAAAAATCGGTAATCTGGCTAAATCTGACCGTCGGTTAATTATTCGTGCGATTTCTGAAACTGTGGAATCGACAAAGAATATGTATGGCAAATTTAACATACAAAAAGTGTGTGCCAAAATGGTGCCTAAAATTCTCACGTTTGAACAACAAGAAGCTTTATACTGCCTTAAGAACTGCATTATTTGCCGAATCTTGCACCGTGCGACTTCTATTTCTTAGGGTGACATCTGCATTAAAAGGAACAAGATTTGGGCCAGTTGAAGCTGTGAAAGAGAAAGCGGCACGTGCCCTAAAGGAGCTGACAGAAGACTTCCAGCGCTGTTTCGAACAATGGAAGATTAGCATGGAGCATTGTAGGCATAGAGGAGGGGTGTATATTGAAGTAGATAATAAGTAAATATGGATGAAATCAAAACAAAATGTTTTACAGCGACAGTCTCGTTATTTAATAGCCGCACCTCGTATACTCTTCTAAAACATCATTAAGTATTTTACATCAAGTACGAATCATCTGGTAGAGGGTAATATTATTACCAATTTAAATCATTTTGTCTGAAATCATCTAAATTCCGATATTGATTGACTTTAAGAAAAAAAGATTTGGCACTATAAATACGGGTTTGTTTCTAAAAGAGGAATAAGTCTAGGAAAAGTGGTTCCATTTATTTTCAGGATCGGATAATGAGTGACTAAAAATTTAAAAAAAGAGACATCATTAGGTGCCAATCTATTAACTAATTAAGATTTCACTGTAGAAGTGAATAAAAACAGTTACTCTGTATTTGTGTACGGGAATTGAATTTATTTTTTCGTGTAAAACATGCACCCAATAAGTCCAAAATTCTGGAAATTCCCTTCATAACGTGTTATGATATATAATAAATTTCATCACTTTTTAATATGATAAACTTGACAAGGTTCTATATTAATACAGTTAAAAAAAACAATATTTTACGAAAATACTTTAATATGGGTCATGGAAAATAATAATAATAAAAAAATTTATTACGTAGGTATATTATTTATAAAAATTGCACCGAAAGATTTCTTTCGAATAAAGAGGTGAACATACAGTTTAAAAATGACTTAATACGTTATAGAAAAATACCACAGGATCTAGAAAATTACGTATACAAATAAAATTATAATAAAAGACATCAATTGACAGATAATTTGACTATGCAATAAACAAAATGAAACATATTTTAGGAGAATTTTCATAATAATGATAATATCTCATTAATAGTGTCAAACATTTATAATTATTGGATGCATAATATCATATTGTAAACACTTAAAATACAATTAAAGCTAAAAAAATAATTTTACACACTCTAATTTCCTAAAACTGAAATGTTGAGTATTGATTCTTCTTCATATCAATAAATATTAATGGTTTGTATACATTTAACTTTAACAAGCAGAAAATAGTACAATTTGATATATTATATAAGTATGTATTATACAAAAATAATAATTATGCAAGGTATAAAAAATAGCCAATAAATATAATTGTCATTAAAATTTCCAAGGTTTCCAAATACATTACACAAATTAAGTCCCGACGCATTACTGTCTACCCTGGACATGAAACATACATCAACATCGTCATACGTTCAACCATATCACATTCATGCTCTATTTATAATTAAATCAAATCACTTACACAGCAATCATAGGATTGAATTTAATATAACAAATAAAAACGGAGTTAAATTTAATTAAAACTGAAGTGCTGATCGACTAAGACCACGCTTTGGGTGGAGAGCTCCGTAACACTAAACTATTTAACATAATTTGAACTAATATTTGAAAATTAGATTAATATTTATTTAAGACTGGGATTTTAAAGAGGTGACCCATTCACCCAAAATTTATAGTTTCCGAATAAATGATTTAAATTATAAAAATCAATCGGGAAATCACAACAAACATGACTTGCTCGAGAGAGTATGCTTTGGGTTTAAGCTCACAGTAAATAACACTTCTAAAATTAATACTTGAATGAAAATAAAGTTCTATAAATTATATTACAAAACGAAATGGTGAGTATAAATAATATAAAGGATGATGATATATGAGCAGAATGATACACGAGTATTGAATTAAACTATTTACAAAAGATCTAAAATTCCCTTAAATGACCCCAACGAGAGGTTTAAATCATAAGATGGATAACAATAATATCATTTAGAGATTGCAGTATTTAGAGCATTAGTTCTAGAGGAGACATATTGTCATCCATTATCTCCTGGCTGGCTGGATAAAGGTTGTTAAGTATGGCCATGTAATGCACAGTGGCCGCAATGGCCACAAACACGTGCCAGATGGCGTGCGCCAAGGGAATCACTCCGTCGGACTTGAAGAAGAATACCCCGATTATGTAAAACAGCCCGCCCAGCTTCAATTCCCCCATCCCTGCAAACTCGTGCTGAAATATTAAACACATTATCTGTAATAACTGTCATTTACACATCATTCTATGCAACTGCAGAACATTATAATACACAATCAACTTTATTATTATGTGTCAGAGGTTAAGATGATTAGGCATCATTCTGCATAATGAACCCAACCAACGATGTTAAAGAATTATTATTTTCAAGGCACGTTCGTGTATGTACACTACATTATAACTTTTAATTTCATGTTATCATTGCGGGAAGTTCCGATTGAGAGACACATCTCTAGTTTAATGACATTCATTAAAAAAATTGCCGTATAAATGTGAGTGTTAAAACGTTAATTTATGTCGTTGAATAAGAATTTCAACCACGTTTAGATAATTGTAGTGTGAAACAAATAAATATCTTTAAATTAATAAAGCCGCCAAATGAGCCATCATTTTTCAAGCAATTGCCAAAGAACTGCCACTAGCATAATTTGATTATTTAGGTTTCGTCATAAATTGTCAGGGGCGTGCACCATGTCGTCCAGTGGTTGTAAAGCTATGCGTGTCCCAAGAAAACAAGAAGAAAAACAAACACCAATATGCTTTTGAAAAAAGTTATCGGAACACTGTTTCACTTTCTTTGGGCAAGCGAATAGTACAATGGGTCTATGGCCTAAGTGCTCACGGGAACTATGTATGTATATGTAAACCGTCTCCGCTCTTGGGCAAGCAAAGCTTTATAAGACCTATGGACTGCACACGCAGACCCCTGAAACGTATGCCATAAATATTAACCAAATACGTCCACCTGCTAGTGCCCGGGAACTTGTGGTACAGCCGGGAAACTGTTGAATCTACATCACACAGAGAACTCAAAAAAATATTTTTTTTGATCAGAGAATTTTGATATATTAATATATTTTTCCATTTTTCCTGCAACTTAAGGATTAACCTAACTTCAAAAGTTTTTTAAACAAGAATTAAAAAACTTTTGGGGCCAAGTCTAAGCTTCGACACGTGGTACACACACAAGTACGCCTCATACATCATACATATGTCTGGTAATGTTATATTATCGTGAAAACAGGCATCTGGGTCCGAGTGGTGAAAAGACAGTGTACACCTGATAATAACCTCATTTATTATGAATATTTTTTATTTAACCCCTCAGAAAATCGCCAATATGCACTTTTAATGTCTTAAACGAAATGACATTTTACGAAAACTTTGTATTATTACCGCTTCACAAATAAAGCTCTATAAATGAAACATTTCTGAACGTAGCCAAATAGTAAAAACTGTTTTAGACAGGTTACAAAATAAGCTTTCGAATTATTATATTACAAATAAATATTAATATTTGTAAATATTAAAATTTAGAATGCAAACATTAAAAAAATGTGAAAATGACTCACGTGATGTTTTTATGTGAAAACGGTACTAAAATCACAGATTATGTAAACAACAATACTTATTCTATTGTATAAATGTGTAATAAACACTTTTGTGACCTCACTTTTTTATCATTTCATATAAAAATATTTAATAAAAATTAACAACGTCGGGCGCCCGTAGGAAATTTGGCGGGATAAATTATGTGTCAGACTGCGCGTCTGACAGAATGTTCTTTTTATGTATTTCTATGGACAACTTGAATAGAAATGTGCAGCGTGATTCACTATCGACATAATCACTTTTTATTTTACGGATGTAACTAAAACAATAACAGAGTTATAACGGTTTCTATGGAGACACACGCGCTGACGTGTAAACATGCTTATTGTACTTGACTGCTGTTGTATTTTTAACGCATATATCTGCTTACGTTGCGGAGGGGTTAACAATGAAAAATTCAACTCGAGTTTCTTCTAACATCACAAAAATGAGCCAATTTTTTTAAAGCACAAAAAATAGCTCACATCCATACTAGACGTTTGCTTTTCGATTTCAAAAAGTCCAGTTGAGTATTTTGGCCTCAAATCCAACATTAAGGTTTCTATGAAAAAAGCCGATCCTCTTAACCACTCGAGCGACAGCTGCCCAAATTTGGGTAGGTGATTTTTATGAATTAAAATGCATTACAAATTTAATGATTTTTTAATTTTTTTTTTAAAACCATTGGATATTAAACCACTGTAGCAGTTGATATGCTTCCATATTAATATTAAAAATGAATAAATCATACCCCCAAATTTTAAAGGTAGATTTTTTAAATGAGTACGCCCGAATCGACAACCGAACACTCAGAAATCTCCATCGCTCGAGTGATTAACTATTTATCATATATACAATAATATTTAATATAATTTCGTACTAATAATGGTTTGTGGCCCATCTTCATTTCTAATAACTGTGCAATTTCGTACTAATAATGGTTTGTGGCCCATCTTCATTTCTAATAACTGTGCACAAGCAGACATACTTCATTCTACAAAACAACAATGAACAATACTTACGTCTGACATAATAATTGCAATAGAAGGCCCAATGCCTGTGATGAGATAAAATATAGTCTCAAGTCTTTTGAATCTTTCATGGAACATTTGTTGGTACGCTATGCCCAGCGTCGCCAGCAACCAGATTATCCATCGCATTTCTTCCAGCAGCGATCCTTTGGGCGAGCCGATGGTCAGCCAGGGGAAGTAAGAACCCGCGATGAACACGTAGATCATTGCCCGGTCGCAGCGGTGGAGCACATGTCGCATGTGGCTGGAAAATAGATACGCATCGGTTATTCATGGCGACGGGACTCTGATATGACAAATGACACTTCATATTGACGGCATAGAGCACAGATGCTTTAACCTTTGTAACGCCGGGCGTACAAGAGGTTAAAAGTAATTTTAAGTAAATACTATGTAGCCATTATTTGTAATACATCTCTCAAGATGATTATATGTTATTACTGACTCCCTTGGCCATTATTTAAATCAGTTATTTCATAATGTAGAAATATAATGACATAATATAGAATAAATATTTGTATCTTGTTCCAGAGTGGCAGGTACTCTCAACATTGCCAAATCACCATTCAGAATCGAAACCTTGCTTGAAATGGCTTTAGCTATGTTTAATGCCAATAGACTTTCCAACCTTCCTCTCCCCTACCCTACCAACCGGGATGCCGGATTTCGGGACATTTAGAACTAAAAAAAGTGGGTTTACCTAACTTGTCAGTCTTGAAGTGCATTTAACTTTTACAATAAAGGCCCCTTTTTCAAAGCAATCTATCCCATCGCACGGCATGTTTTGAAAGTAGGTGTTTTAGTGAATCACATGTTATGTGATCCGTATACGAGGGTAACTGATTTTAATGATAACCATTTTTAAAATTCCGACAGCAACGGTGTTTCATTTCTTTAAAACGAGTGAGGGAGATGTATGATAATAATTGCATTTTTCCTTTGGAAGAAGCAGACATGGGTACATCGTTTATCTCACTATTATTTAGTGTGTAAGAAAGAGCTGCAGCATTAAAGTGATAAAGAACTTAGTTTTAGGTTTTTTTTGTGTCGTTGCTGTATGAATTTTTAAAAGTGCCCAATGAATCTCAAATGCAACTACCGCAGTAATCTGGCAAACCAGAAAATAATAGGTTAGGTTATATTGTTTTTTTTTTCATAATTTCATGACTTTATATCGCTTTTGGAAAGCATTCTGTTTTGTCACGGAACCGATAGCCGCGCAGATATGTTTAATTTAGGCAATGAAAGATGTAAGCTTACCAGTTGCTCCGGCAGTAGAAGACGGAGTGGAAGGTGGTGGAGACGGCGAACAGCATGCTTAGGGCGGCACCGTACACACCGGCTGCCATCACCTGCGAGAAGCTCCCACTGCGGCGGAGCAGCTCACACGCCGCCAGCACGCTGGGCATCATGCACACCCCGTGCGTCACCATGTTGGCTATATGTTCTATCTGCATCCAACATCGGGAGAAAAACACTAAACATTATTATTATGACAAAATAAGTTTTAATTTCACCAATCTCTCCATGATTACAGCCATGGGGAATAAATGTTTAGGCTTTGCTGGGAAGGTAACGTAACAAGGATGGAAGAAACTAACCACCAAAAAGTCTTTTCAAAAAGTCATATGTGATACATTGGGAGCTATGATAGCCTCCGTGGTCGAGGGTAAGGCTTTCAACTAGCATTCCCAGAAATCAAGAGTTCAAATCCCGGCATGCGCAAGTATATTTAATTTGGTTAAGTTGTATTATGATGAAAAAGTCGATGATGAATTATTATTTTTAATAATGTTTAATCCTGTGTGATAAAGATAGACAATCAAATAATGTGTGTGCATGAATGACATGGATATATGTGCGGGCGGCGTATTGCTTGTCACTTTTTGATGGAACGTTCGCTGTCTCCTTTTCTTGAGGCCTACTAGAATAAAAGGTCCGGCTGCCTGTCGGAGTTTGATATGTCGAGCTATACAATAAATACAATAGGGCAACGACAGTTTTCAATTTTTTCAGTTTTCAATTATTATTTTTAATAACAGTTTATACAACAGATAAACAACCCTGTTTGGCTGGATAAGCAATGCATATATTTATTTTAATTTTAAACTTAATGAGTAAAACTCAAATTGTACTGCCAGGTAAGTATGTTTCTGTATCCATTTGTAAATAGTAAAATTAGATAGAACCTAAGAATTCTTAATAAATTGTACAGCGCCCTTGAGGTGATTTTTCACAAAAACGGTGCTCCACAAATTATCCAATTATTATAATTATTATTATTAATTAATGAAGACAATTTTAGCGACACTCAATCAAAAAAACTGAAGCAAAAAAATCAAAAAAAGATTCGGTCACATGAGTCCCATAATTTCAATACCCGCTATATCCGATTTTTTGACAAAATGATCTGAGTATGACTTCTTGTTCACATTTTTACGAGGAACAAGACTAATCTAAAATTGAGTTCCAAAACCTTCTTTATCACGACCAAAAACCATGTTAAAACTGCGAGTGAGAAACAAAACCCGCTACATCATTCAAGAAGTTACTATCAAAACCCGCTATATCGGAATTCAACCAATCACGAGCAGTTATTTTGCCAAGATGGCGGGTGTAGAAATATGCCCCTCAGGTCAGTTGAGCTTCAAAAGCCTCTATATTCCATATAAATCACAAAGTGAGTATCAAAATCCGCTATATCCATTTTATTTATCCAAATTACTTAAATATTTCTAGAGATACATTGAAAAATGAATACTTTTCGAATTTATATTACTCCAATTCATTATATAAAAAAATTAAATGCAATTTTTTATTTACGCTACAGATATGACAGTTTTTTGCGGTTTTCTCCGAATCAGTGAAAGTTGATATAGCGGATATAGAAATTGAACGACTCACATCTAGGTTCTATATTTCTTTGAACTATTTTTTGTCACTTTTAACTGTATCACTTCGACTAAGAACTACCAACATAATCTTCATTTTTCTTAACGCACATATTATTGGCTGCTATCTAGATAGTGTCTGGATAAATTTTTATCCATTTTATTTATAATATGCAACATCTATTGACTTTTCTGCAAGTTCAGGATGAATATTTTTATTTTCAACTTTTATGAGTAAAACCTCAAATTATAATATTTGCTTTGGCAGAGCATTTGCCATGTAAGCAGAAGGTCCTGGGTTCGAGTCCCAGAGGTGCCAATATCTTTTTCTGATTTTTCTGTCTCCAGATTTTCGAGTGAGTTTTGCTAATACTGTCTTCATTTAATTAAATATTATAATTTAAGGTTTTACTCATAAAAGTTAAAAAGAAAAATATTCGTCCTAGACTTGCAGAAAAGTCAATAGATGTTGTATATTAGAAATAAAATTGATAAAAATTTAACCAGACACTATCTAGATAGCATTTAGTTAAAGATAGCAGCCAGTAATATGTGCATTAAGAAAATGAAGGTATTTTTTGTCAGTTTCTAATTACAGTAGGGCCTCGCTAATCCGGATAGGGAAAAACAAGACCCCTTCCGAATTATCGAGGCATCCGAATTTCAGTATGCAATATTTTAATACTTATAAAAAAATTCAAACATGTAAGAAATTGTGACGGCAAATGATTGAATATTGACACGTTGTGACCCGCAAGCACCCGTCCGGAATACAGTGTGCACCGAAGTAACGGGGGTCCGGATAAGCGAGGCTCTACTGTAGTAAGGTTTTCATATATACACGGTCGTCTATCAATTGAATAAAATATTCACAATGTTTAGTAAGGCTTTTAGTGTCTAACTTGTTTTAATAATACCATTTAAACAATGTACTTTTATATTTGTAGTGCCAAAAACCTCAGTAAGTGTGTTAAAAGACATGTAAAACATTTCGATCTTTTGATCAACTACATTTAGGAAGTGCGTGGCTCTCTCCACAGGTGAGTTCATGAACAAATTGGTGCGGCTTGCTCTGGAGTAAAGGAGGTTATGGTGACTTCTTCGAGTGAGATTCTGGTACAAAGAAATTTATTTTAGCCCAAATCTCACGGTTATATATGTATCCATTTAGTAAAAGATAAAAATATTAGTGTCCAACCGAAACAGGACTTTCTACCGAAACCGAATCTTCGGTATCTGTCACAGTTTCGGCCGAAACTGAAATTTTTTTAAACATGTTAAAAATCTATTGTTTACTGAAATTTGGCTTATTTTTTACACTTTCACAGACAGTTAACATGTTAAATGAAATAAAAAACAATAATTGAAGTATGAAAAAAAAAATTATATTACTGCTATAAAACAAACAAAAATTATAACAATTAACAAAACATGTTAACTACTTCTTGGAACAAAAATTTGTCAATAATTAACACTTAAATTATAAAGGAAGGATCTCATCAATTGAGTATTTTAATTTTAATTGCATTTACAATCACAACATTCTTATTACACGTGTTAAATGAAATATAGAAACAATTATTGAAGTATGTGAAAAAATTATTATTTATTTTTTTGATATAACTGCTATAAAACAAAAAAAAATTATAAAAAAAAACAATGTGTTAATTGTATGGAACAAACATGTATGCACAAGAAATAATATATAAACTCACAACACAATCACGCCGGACCGGCCGGTGAACTCAGCTGACGATGGCGAGTGACACACGAGCCACAAACTCACCCGAAGTCAGCCGAACGACGCGCGATAATTCACGAACGCCGAGTTTCGGTGCGGCCGAAGGTTCGGCAGAACTTCTGCCAAAACCGTAATTGATGCGGAAACTAGATTTTTTTGCCGAAACTTGCCGAAACCGAAACCGAACCTTCGGTCGGTCACTAAAAATATTTAATCAGAGCAATACCTTTACGTGTCTTTAAGGAATGGTAATTGGTCAAGCCCAAGATATAAATGGATGAGTACAGCAAGGGGTAATATTCACCTAAAAAAAATATCCCCATACGCAGATGTCGAATATGTGATCCAATCGGAGCTATCCCCATTCATGCGGTTATCTCATGTGATCCATGAAGTTTCACTAAAACACATACTCTATGTCAATATATGCCTTGCAAGGGTAGAGATTTCATTGAAACGTCCAGTGTTGTAAAAGTGAATAAACCTTAACCCCCCAGGCCTCGGCATATTTTGTCAGAAGGTCAGAAAATTTCCGCTTTGCAATAAAATCTAAATAAATTAAATATTTCTGTATGTTTTCGAAAACTAAAAACTATTTTTGAAATATTAAAACTTTGAATTAAAAATGCCTCTCCTTACGTTTTTTCTTACTAAAATTACTAATAATGAAAAAAATAAAAATACAAACATATTTTATTAGACAAATGTTTTATAAAAGTTAACATCACATCACTTTTTTGACATTTCAAGTAAAAATAATTTAAAAAAATCAGAGTTTTAAATTCACGTGCGGTAGAAGTGAAACCTTCAGAAAAAAGTAGACAAAAGTGGAGAGGCTCAAAGCACCGTACAAAGATGAGACCAATAGGATAGGAAGCACTGCACAAAGAGGAGACCGATTATACTATCTCATTCTCTCGCAGGCTAAATCCTATAGATCATAGGTTCCCAACGTGGGCGATAACGCCCCCTTGGGGGCATTTCAGACCTTCAGGGGGGCGGTAGAAGGCAAAGAGAAAATTGGGGGGCATTTCAGGCTTTCAGGGGGGCGGTAGAAGACCCAGAGAAACCCATAGCTAGTTTACTAGCACATATCGAAGAAGTAGACATGCTCAAAGAATACGAACCTTACATGGTGATGATGAGCGAAACCTGTATTACCGAAGTAATTTACCAAAATGAAACAACATTTCAGGGCTATTCGACAGTTAGATGCGACTCATTTAGCAGGCATACAGGTGGAGTTATCACATTAATTCAAAACAATATCTCTTACAAAGTCACAACAAATGCGGTACTAGATAAAAATAATACCTGGATACCTACTTGAAGGATTGAAGGAAGGATACTATTGAAGGATTTTAAGGTGGGAACCTATGCAGCTATTTATCATTCCCCAAATCAAAATTATACAAAATCTTAGATTTTTTTTTGAAGAATGGTGCCGTTAGGAAATAAATACAAGAGACTTGAAAATCATCTCTGGAGATTTTAATATTCAATACAAAGAGATTACAAATCATCATAAATTGCCTAGGTAGGAAGCAACTTGTCAAAAATTATACAAGAATATGAAAAACTCTAAAACCATGATTGATTTGGTAATTTCAAATGACTTTTACGCGGAAGTTAATGCTGCGGAAGAATTCAAAATCAATCTGATCACGAAACAATTATTACAAAAATTGGATATAATAGTTTGAAGCCTCAGGGAACACGAAGTATAATATATATACAGGAATAAAAAGAACTATAATAAGGATAAATTCTGTACGGCATTACAAAACAAAAAGTGGATCTACGATAACCAAGGAAATTTAGACAGAAAAGCCGATGAACTAATAGGACACCTGAAAACAGTAGTAAATGAATTAATGCCTACAATGAATAATATATTCTTATATATAAAAATGAATCGCTAAATCTGCTGAACTGATTTCGCTAATTCTTTTTTTAGAATATTCCTTGAAGTACGAGGATGGTTCTTAGTTCTTACGGAAAGAAAAATTAAGAAAATTGCGCAGAAAATTGGATAATTTCAGAAAACCTATTACTAACCTAACGACTATCGAACGTTTAACAGTACGCGTGTTTGAGAATGACATTTTGCAAAACAATGATTGTTAAATAAAATTCTATTTTTGAAAATCTTTAAGTTGATAAATTTACTTAAAGTAGGTACTCCTCTAATAGTTTGAATCGAATCAAGAATTTTAGATATTTTAAATAGGTACCTATGTTAGGTACCAAATTTAATATACATGAAAAAAGGAAATTTGAATAAAAATTGTAAAAGGTGGCACGCGGGCTGTTTAAAAACTGAATGTACTGGGATTGAATATGTGGAACGTGGGAGGAGGGTTGGCGGGACGAGAGAGCGGTAAAGGGAAGAGGGAAGGTGGGGAAGGTGGAAGGCGAAGGCGAGAGGGGGAAGGGGAACCTGGGAGGGGGAGGGAAACCTGAGAGGGGGAGGAGAACTCGGGAGAAGGGTTTGCGGGACGGAGGAAGGTAGGGGGGGGGAGTGGAGTGGGGAGAGGGAAGGTGGAGGTGACGGAGTGGGAACGCGAGAGGGGAAGAGGACGCAGGAGAAGAAGGGGAGGCGGAAGGGGAACGGGATGATTGGGAAAGGACACTCAGGGAGAAACAATTTCTTTATTAAATGGCATAGCAACGCATGCCGGGACCAGCTAGTATTTATATACAAAATGAATTCTTGTTTCCCTTCGTCACGCCTTCATTTCACTTTTTTTAAGTTTCCTAATACTTTGTAGTAGGTTCTTACGGAAAGAAAATTTAAGAAAATTGCACAGAAAATTGGATAATTTCAGAAAACATAACGACTATTTTAACTTCACACGTTTTACAGTTCGCGCGTTTAAATTTTAGATATTTTAAATAGATACCTACGTTAGGTACCAAAATTTTTGATGGTTCTTATAATTTATAAAAATGAATATTTGTATTGAATGAAAAGGGAAAATTTGATTAAAAAAATTGTGATAGGAGGCACGCGAAATGTTTGAAAACTGAATGTACTGGGACTGTTATATGGAACGCGGTAGGGGGATTGGCGGGATGGGGAAGTGGAAGAGGGGAGGGGGTAGGCAGGGAAGGTGTAAAGGGAACGCGGAAGGGGAAGGAAATGCGGGAGGGTAACAGGGAAACAATTTTATTTCTTTAAAATGGTATATCAACGCATGCCGGGAACCAGCTAGTAGTATATTAAAAGATACAAATAAATAGTATACCTACGAAATCCCTACATCTTCTAAAAAAACAAAGGGTTACAGCTTATAAAACCTGTAAAATACAATTTCCAGAAGAAAGGTGGGAAACCTGTAAGAAACTTAGAAACATGTATAGGTACAGAAATAAAACATACCAAAAATTCGTATTCTAGGCTAAAAATTATTACCTCTCAAAGAGATTCAAGAAAAATGTGGACTACACTTAAAGAAATTTTAAGTGGCAAACAGAGGGAAAACATTAAGGAAGTTCGGTTCCCGATGGAGTTGAAGATGATAAAACTAAAATAGCCAAATTTAATTCTAAGTGTCGAAAACATAAATAAGAGTATTTCATTATTCACAGATACTTCTTCTCAATCATCGGAAAGAAGAGAGAATAATAATATTTTCAGGTAACAGTGAGTATTTAATGAAAAATTTTAATACAATGATGCAAAAATCATCGACGTCTGGAATTACTATAGGCATAATTAAATTAAAGTAGTTGCACTAATAAATTAATCTGTGTTTAAGAGAATTTTTCCGCAGTCGTGGAAAACTTCCATAATAACACCAGTACCCAAAATAATAAATACTAAAAATTTCGATGACCTCAGAAAAATACATGGATAATCTAAATATGAACAAATACTAGAATCCATAGTTAAAGAACAGATGAGAAAATTTATTGAAAAAAAAAATAACATTCTTGTAAAACAGCAGGGTTTAGAAACAAAATATTCATAATGGAAAACCAGTATGGATCAGAAGAATAGTAGTGTTCTTGGATTTTAGACGTGTTTTTGAAACGATAGACAGAGAAATACTAATAATAAAATTAAAAATAGAAAACAAAGAAAACTGAAGAACAACAAGTAAACCTCGGAGTTCCTCAAGGATCTGTGTTGGGACCGCTCCTATTTATTTAGTACATATATTTATGATATAGTTAAGTGCCTAAAGTACTGTTCAATCAAACTTTTGCTGATGACATACTTTTATATATTATACCAAATAATATCGAAGATGCATTGTCAAAAAACCTTTTTTTCAAAGAATACTTCTATATTATATATTAAACTTTTTTTTTATTCGAATAAACTGAAAATAAATGTAAATAAAAGTAAATTCATGGTATTAGAGAAGAAACTCAACGAAATTACTACCCTAAATATAGAAAATCAAAATATTGAAGAAATTAAATACTCAGGAATCATAACCTATAACAAATTAAAACTAAACACCAACTTTGAAATGTTAAATTAAAAAATTGCAGAAAAATTTAAAAAGAAAAGTAGGATAAAGGGAAAGTTAGACGTCAAAACACGGAAAATGGTCTACAATACCACTGTAGCGTGTCACGTGAATTACTGCACAAGTGTAATCTTTCTGAGCAATAAAACCCAAGTAAAAAAAATGAAAATAATTCAGAACGGTTCCATGGCAACTCAGAATTAAACCATCTCAGAAACACCTCAGAAAGGTCATTAAAAGCTATGAAAAAATAATTTTAAACCCTAACTTAACCTGACCAATATTTTTTATCATCACTCTTTAATGACCTTTAAGAGGTGCTTCTGAGTTGGTTTCATTCTGAGTTGGCCGGTCACCAAATAAAATATGCAAAAAAAAATAATTAAAAAACGCATCTTACCCCATCTTATCTCCCCCCCCCCCCCGCCCCGCCCCCGTTGTGGTAAATATAATCGTGACGACAATTGCTGTTTCAGATTTACGAGTGGGGGGGCGCTAGAAAAAAAAATATTCTCAAAGTGGGCGGTGGGCAAAAAAAGGTTGGGAACCTATGCTATAGATGTATGTGTTTGTCTCTTTTTGGTGTCGCTATTTATCGTTTCATTGAGTTTCAAATCACAACGGTGCTAAAGAAGTTTCACTTCAAAAAATTCACAAAGTTTCATAATTTTTTTTCAAATTGCAGTCGGAAACTTTGGTTTCATAAAGGTGTACATTTTAAATCTTTAGCCGTTAACTTTTAGATTTGAATATAAAGCGTGATATTTTATCTTTCTAATACCGTTTAGATCAGTGATTCTTAACGGGGGTGCCAGCGCTCCCTTGTGGGGGTTTTGGAGGTCTGGGGGGCATTTTTAAATTTTGAGCATTTAGGGGGCGCTGCAGAAGTTCCAGTGGGCATTGTGTCAATATAGAAAATAAGCACATCCACTAGCTATGCACACTGATACATTAACACACTTTCTTTAGGTGAAATGATTTGACAAGTTCTGATAAACTATACCAGGGTTGCCAACCGTACGAGGTTCCTCGTACAAATACGAGATTTGTGGCCTTCCGTACGAGGTACGAGGATACTATCAACCTCATACAATTATGTACGAGATTTTGATAATAGGTATGGCTGTAAGAAACCGGCTAACTGTGGAAACAGTGAACGGCACACTTCTTGCTGCAGAAAGCGCAAAAGGTTCAACTCGTACTGGAAACTGCGTCAATTTTGAACCCACAAAAGAAATGTATAGCCGCATGACAACAGACAAAATGTACGGCAGAAAAAACGATGGCAGTGAGGATGTTCCTGACATAATATTTGGAGAGTAGATGTAAATTATGTTACCTTGATTTACATTTAATTTTTTGTGATCTTGAGTAATAATAAAGATTTTTTAAATAGAACACAAAGGCATGTTTTATTTAGTAGGAAACTTTAAACGAAATAGTTTATTTCATTGAGTAAAAAGTCCTAAATCCAGTAGTTATAATAAATGTACGAGGTTTGAAAGTCAAAGTACGAGATTTTAGCTGCATCCGTATGAGGGAATTTTTTTTACGATTGGCAACCCTGAACTATACTTTCACGCACAAAAATTTAATCTGAGGCATAATACTCAAAGTCAATGTAATAATTATGTGTTTTTATTTATATTTCTCATCATTCTAAGCTTAGGGAACGTACCCATACTACGTGACCAACTTTTTGCAATTTTTAACCCCCCCGCCCCCCCCGGTGACCAAAATCCTAAGCAACTCGCCGCTCATTTGTATGGAGCGTGACATTTTGAAGACCCCCCCCCTAAACGTGTCACGTAGTATGGGTACGTTCCCTTAGGTGGTGGTATGGATATTTAATGGTGTGGAGGCGGCAAGCACCACAGCGGTAAGACATGTTTCTTTGATCAGTATTTATATTGTTATTATTTTTGTTACATTCTCCCATGCGCACACTTCGGAGCGACCGAGTCCCGCGCCACTTGAGGCCGCCGCGCAGAAAAGTCTCACAGTGAACCGCACTGTAAACCTATCGGTCTTTACTTTTCTGCACGGCGGCCTGAAGTGACGCGGGACTCGGTCGCTCTGAAGTGTGCGTGTGGGTGATGCTAATAGCGCAAACCTGTGAATTTTTCAATCCTTGACAAATTTAGATCTGCCAAACATTTAAACAAAATAAATACACATTTCAAAGGAAGAATTATTAGTCAATAAAATAATTCTGGTAACTACTTTTTCTCTTGTCTGATATGATTTATACTTTATCAGTTCCAATTTTGAAATTAAAAAAAAAAATTCCATTGTTCAGTTCATTGAACTTTATTAACAACACATTTTACTTAGGAATATAATTTCAAATCAACCCATGTACCGACAACCGAAATTAATATGTTTAATATATTTGAATACCAAATAAGAGTTCTAAGTGCCCGGAACCAATGTACTATGGCATCCCCAAATGGGTAATGGAGTATGGAGGCTGAAGGGAGTGGGTAAGGGAAGGAGATGGGGTAGAGGAAGGTTAGGAAAAACCTTTAAATTTAAATTTAATTTCAATTAATAACACAAGATTATAACATTACACTAAAAAACCAGGCTCCCTCAAATTGATTCTCATTTACAAAGAGATTTTTTTTATTATTGTAGATTGTTTTATTTTTTTAGATTGTTTTGGCACATATGGTTTAAGATTTTCTAAAATATTTGGCAGAAACAGTTTTGTTCCTCTGCCAGTTCATGCTTCACTACAATATATCAGGGTTGGTTTCACCACTCCATTGTGGACTGCTAGCCTCACTTCTTTGGACAATTTTTTATTGGCATAATAGAAAACTGGCAGAGGAAAGGTGGAAGTAAACTGAACTGCAGGAATAGGAAGGGTCGATTTGTAACCCTGGGGCGAAACCAAGTGTTACAAATTGACCCTTTGGAATAATAACAAGGGAACCTGTCATGCGATAATGGGATCTATAGTAAGCTACTTTATAGTTCATTATCGCATGACCTTACCGCGACAGATGGAACCTTGTTATTCCAAAGGGTCGAAATGTGGAGACCTGGAAAGAATGTACCGCTGAAGAAAGTTTAGTAAACAAGATTAAGAAAGTGACACTTAGATGGCTTGGATATGTGGAGCAGATGCACGGAGAAAGAAGTGTAAGCAATGGCAGCTGGTGCTCTCAAAAATGAGTGGTGCATACAAAAATAGGTGGTGCTCTTAAAAATGGGTGGTGCTCACAAAAATAGGTGGTGATCACAAAAATGAGTGCTCACAAAAATAGGTGGTGCTCACAAAAATAGGTGGTGGTTACAAAAATGAGTGGTGCTCACAATAATATGTGGTGCTCTCAAAAATGAGTGATACTATAAAAAAAAAATTTGTGAGCAGCACTCGCTCACAAAAATGAGTCTCGTCAGTTTATCAGGTTCGATAAAGCATACTAGCAAATTTAGCTATCTACTGGAATTAACTGACCATAGTCAGAGTGTCAAAATATTTCTGCTGAGCAATAAAATCCAAATGAATGGAATATTTCTGAACACATCCGAAAACTAACAACTTGAATTTGAAAACTTGTTTTTAAACTGGTTTTTGTAAGGTAATAAAATAAGCTTTCAAATTGTATAAATCGAAATGGGCACATCATTTTTGCATGCGAACGTAAAAAAGTAGTAAAAATGGCTCCCCTTAGGTTTTTTAACTAAAATTTCTGATAATGAAAAAAGTAAAAACACATACATATTTTATTAGACAAATGTATTATAAACGTTACTGTTGCCTCACTTGTTTGTCCTTCCATGGGAAAATAATTTTAAAAATTCCCAAAGTTTTACAATTTTTTATCAAATTGAGATATGAAATTTTGGTTTGATAAAGGAGTACATTTGACTTCTTTTGTGGTAAACTTTTATATTTGAATATAAAGTGTGGTATTTTCTCTTTCTAACACCGTTTACATCATATTTCTCACCATGTAATCTAAGTATGTACTAGGAAGGGAGGCACACCGATTTCATGACCAATTTTTTTTTTTTTTTTTACATGAATACGGCACAACTGCTCCCGTCTGGACCCAGTGGGACTATGGCATCCCCAATTGGGGTATGTTGTGAGGCTGAAAGTAGTGGGGAGGGGAAGGAGATAGGGAAGAGGAAGATGGGGAAGTACCTGGCTATTCAGATCTGGTCACCAAACACGGCTAAGGCCATTTCAAGCAACGTTTCAATTCTGAATGATGGTCTTACACCAGAGCGATACTGGGAGTATCGTCCACTCTGAAATAATCAAATAAAAATTATTTGCGCATTCCGGGTTCGGATTGTGAGTCGAGAGTCTTACCTCGGGACTACGGAGGCCGTCTGTACGTTTAGAGTACAGAGTTAAGAGTATTAGAGTTAGAGTATTAGGAACGTGCCGCAAATACATATACTATATATTATTTTAAATGAATAAATTGTGAAGTAACACAAATTAATTAAATAAAATTTATTTGCCACGCCGGGATTCGATCCCGCGACCTTCGGAGTGCGAGTCAAGAGCCTTACCGCTGGACTACACCGGCTGTCTGACTTATGTGAGCTGTTTCAAAAAGCGAACAAATGAAGGATTAAACGAACTGTGAACAAAAGTAGTGCCATCTCCAATAAATGTATTGTGGGTGTTTCCGCCTTGTCAGAGTTCCGATGAGCGCCACTCATGTTTCGGACATATTTTAATACAAGTCTCCTTTACTGATGTTCCCAATTGACGTTTCTTGGGGAGCAAAATGAAATCAGCTCACTTCACGTGACTTATGACACGTGATACAAAGAATGAAAAGTCAAGCCAGTCGTTTTGATTTTTGGTTGATAATTATTATTTTTAGAGTGACCGAAATTTAGGGAGTGCGTTACTCCTTTGCTCTTAAGGGCTAGCCACCACTGAGTTTAAGGAGTATATATGACGTGAAAGTGAGTGGTAAGTTTGAGGGGCTGAGGAAAACACGGAACGTTCAAATTAACCGGCGTGGTCAAGTGGTAAGACTCTTGACTCACTCGATCGAAATCCCGGCGTGGCAAATAAATTTTATTTGATTAATTTGTGTTATTTCACAATTAATTCATTGAAAATAATATATAGCATATTTACGGCACGTTCCAGAGTGGAAGATACTCTCAGTATCGCCCTGGTGTAAGACCACCATTCAGGATTGAAACGTTGATTGAAATGGCTTTAGCCATGCTTGGTGACCAGATCTGAATAGCCAGTTACTTCCCCATCTTCCTCTTCCCCATTTCCTTCCCCTCCCCACTACCTTCAGCCTCACAACATACCCCAATTGGGGATGCCATAGTCTCACTGGCTCCAGGTGGGAGCAGTTGGGACTCTTGTGCGGTATTCATTAAAAAAAAAAATCAAATTCTTGTGTCGGGTTGTGAAAAAAAGACAGAATAATAGAAGAGAATGTACGAGACGATGCATGAATGTGAGTGAGGCAGACTGCGGAAATGGCATTATTGTTAGTTAATTTTCAGTTTTGTTCAAAACACTGTAAGGATAATGAGTTTGACATTTATTTATTGACATAATGAATCTTAACTTTGATAATAGGTGAATTAGTTCTTTGTCCTGAAAGTTGATTATAATGACAATGACTTTTCGTGTTTTTATCAATTCATTTTTAAGATAGTAACGAATAGCAATACATTGTAGTTGCAATGACAGAATTTTTATCAATAAGCACTTTATGTACCGAAGTTTGTTATCAGGGGACAAAAAAATGTGTTTTGATATCATTACAAATGGCACTAACAAAAGAAAACTTGATATGACCTCTGAATAAAAAGGTTCTGCAAAAAATGTAT
Organism: Limnephilus marmoratus; assembly: GCA_917880885.1. Classification (NCBI taxonomy): domain Eukaryota; kingdom Metazoa; phylum Arthropoda; class Insecta; order Trichoptera; family Limnephilidae; genus Limnephilus; species Limnephilus marmoratus. Next base: position 20,693,649 of record OU862908.1, read on the forward strand.
GTACTCGTAAATACTTGCTTGTCTTTTGCTTTAATTGTTAGCAAAAGAATTTAACTTATGGTCGTTTCTACAAATCATTCTTGTGTTCAACAGCTCGGCTGTGGAATGATTGGCCGGCTTCAATGTTTCCTCCCTCCCACACTCCTTCCTTTCTTTAATAAGACCCTCCACACATATCCCAAAGATGACATGGGTCCCCATATCCCTCAGGGTCTCCTGCTTCACATTTGACGATGCCTATAACACGGTGTAACTGGCCCAGTTGAATATAAACAAGTGTAAAATAACTGTAATTAATACCCACTGTTCATAAATTGTTCAATTTGTGGATGAAATATTTTGAATACAGTACTATTTTATTAAATAATAAATGCAGGAAAATTTTGAAAGCGAAGTATTATTTAAAAAAAAAGTGCATTCTTTGAACGCAGATGTGAGCTAGGAAACATTGGAATTAAGGCTCTGCAACCGGGTCCGAAAAGAAGAAGAAGATGGAGAGATACGAAATTACGAATGTTAGAGGAGAGTGCTAACGTTTACAGCGACAAAATCGATGCGAAAGTTGCGAAAATGTTTAATAAAACACGACTCATTTAAAATAGAGCAAAAATCTCGTGGGCATTATCTTATCCAGCATTTAAAGAAACACTGTGAATTTTTTCATACATATAACTTGTAAAATAACTGAAACAAACGTGTTAATAATAATTTTTGAGCATACTTTGCGATTTTTTTCTATCGAGGGAATTGTATATAATTTGCGTTTTGGCGCGGGCAAAGTCTAGATATTATCTTCAAGAATAACATATATTTTTTTAAGAGCTTTAAAACTTACCATGTTTAAGGGAAATATTTAATAAATCGGTACAAATCCAGGTTGCGGGCCCTTAAGCCATGAATTTGATTGTATTTTAATCCCTCAGCCTAATTTGTTCAGTTTTCGGAACAAAAACATTGTCTCCCTTACTATATGATCCCATATTGAAAGAATCACCCCCTTTACCACAGTAAAATTATCCAGCCCCCCCCCCCCCCCAACCCATGCAATTGTCATTGCATTGACATTGAGAATTATGCCTCAGTTAAAATTTTTGTGTGTGAAAGTTTAGTTTATTTATCAGAACTTGTCAAATTGTTGCACCTAAAGAAAGTGTGTCAGTGCGTCAGTGTGCATAGCTCGTGAATGTGCTTATTTTCCATATTGACACATGCCCACTCGAACTTCCCTCTAAAATCTCAAAATTTTAAAATGCCCCCGCAGACCTCCAAAATGCTGGCGCCCCCGTTAAGAATCATTGATCTAAACGGTGTTAGAAAGAAAAAAATTAAATTTAACCACAAAATAATTCAAATGCCAACCTTTATGAAACGAAGTTTCAGAGCGCAATTCGAAAAAAAATGATGAAACTTTGGGAATTTTTCATGAATTATTTTTACATGAACGAAAACGTCTGCCTAACGAAATACGTCTGTTTTTTTTATTTTATTTTTTATCAGTTATCAGTAATTTTAGTTTTTTAACCATTTTTAAAACTTTTTATGTTTGCAATCAAAAATGTTATATTAAAAAAATTTATACATTTATCACGAAATATAAAAGTGAATTCATCACCTTTCAAAAACAGTTTTTAGTTTTCGGATACATTAAGAAATATTCCATTTATTTAGATTTTATTGCAAAGCGGAAATATTATGAACTTCCGGGTCAAAAATAGGCCCGAAGCCTGGTTAAACTGCATGGCAATATGTGGCAATTATTGGTTCCATAACAAATCAACACCCTTTTAAAAAGTAATTAACTAAACCTAAAGTAACCTATTTACCCTTGTGTTTTTTTTCATCAATTTTTATAAGAATTGATGAGGTGCCACTTGGTTGATTTGTTCGGTCATCAAATTTATTACTTTAATCCGCCTAAATAATGTAACTACATTGTATCATTTTATCAGCAAGTTTTATCATCCATCAGTATTAATCTTTTCCATCAACAGATCCGATGATCACATAAAGGCAGAATCCGTGATTTTAAGTGTAATTACTTTAATCCTTTAATTAGACACTTTGAACACCTGCAATCTACAAATAAATGCTAATTAACTATGATTTTGATAAAAGTAAGGTAATATTTTGAATCCGATAACAAAAGAACTTTGCCCTTTATCTTAAAAATCAAGATTTCATATAAAAATAGAATACCAGTGATGATCAACCTTTTTAGCCAGAGGGCCTATTGTTAAATTTGCAGTTGGTGGTCAGTAATCGTAGAATGCAGAAAACAAAGCACCGTAAGCGACCAAAAAAATAAATACTGTAAATTTTTATCATTCTGAACTGAGGAAACCGTTTTGCGTTTTGTCCATACAAAGGTATTCCCCAATTTCCTCTCTGGATTTTAACACTACTGCAAAAATTTTAAATATAATATAGATAACTAGCATGTCGGTACGTTTTGCCTTTCTTAATAAGATGTTTGGACCTTCCAAAAATCGTTAAAATTGCTTGGTTTGAACACCATCAACAGACTTTCAGTATACAAATTAGACAATGTATTTTTTAAAAAAGCAAAACGTACAGACCCGAGGTAAGACTCTCGACTCACAATCCGAACCCGGCGTGCGCAAATAATTTTTATTTGATTAATTTGTGGTATTTCAGAATGGAAGATACTCCCAGTATCGCTCTGGTGTAAGACCACCATTCAGAATTGAAACGTTGCTTGAAATGGCTTCAGCCGTGTTTGGTGACGAGATATGAATAGCCAGGTACTTCCCCACCTTCCTCTTCCCCATCTTCTTCCCCTCCCCTCTATATTAAGCCACACAACATACCCCAATTGGGGATGCCATAGTTTCACTGGTTCCAGACGGGAGCAGTTGGGGACTCTTGTGCAGTATTCATGCACAAGAGACAGAGTATTTTCTTCTAATAAGTCCGGTCCAGTTTTGAAAGAGAAAAGTCAGGAATACGAAACCTCGATTTCGATGATTTTATTTAGGTATTATCAGCCTGAGGTGTAGTTGTCCCTTTTGCTCAGTATTCGGGGGAGTAAGAGCGACAGTGACTGCCACAGTTTGGTAAAATACCTGTTGTTCAAATTTCTCGGTGACCGGATTTTCTCAGAACAGAAAAATTCCTATTTGCAATTTTGGGCAACTGTTCCTTTGGAAAGTTAAACTAAATTTAGTCAAGAAAAGTTTGTTCTTTTATATAACAGAAGCCTTTAAAATGCATCAAACATAGATCTCAATAAGAAAAGCACTGGGCTGCGAAGGTGATTTTTTTTATATGTTGATTAAAAACTTTGAAGAAAGACTGAAGTTTTTAGCTATACCTTTTTGCGTAACAACAGAAACCGTAGAATACCCTTTACGGAATTTTTTTTGATATTTTATTTAGCCAAGCGGGAATTTCGAAAAGCCTCGCGGGCCACACGAAATTAGGGTCCGCGCCGCATGCGGGCCACGGGTTGCTTATCACTGACTTCTAAGATATAACAGATTTCAATGTCACAATATTTATTCAATACAAGCGTAAGAATGTTGGTGGAATATTGTGAATCAATTTTTTCAATAAATTATTAAATTTGTCTGTCAAAGATAAAAATGCCACCTCGCATGATTAATAACGGAGGTGAAATAGATTATTTCTGTCAGGTATACCTAATTGGTTGGTGATATTATAAATCAAAACATTGCATTAAAAAAGATATTATTCTGTAAACCAAGAAAGTTTGAAGAGAAAATTGTCTATATTTCTGGATGGAGATTCCTTGGCGAATTATAAATCAAAGCGACGTGTTAAAAAGGATATTATTCTGTAAACAAAGCAAGAATGTTTGAAGAGCAAATTGTCTATATTTCTGGATGGAGATTCCTTGGCAAATTATGAATCAAAGCGATGTGTTAAAAAGGATACTTTTCTGTAAAAAAAGCAAGAATGTTTGAGGAGTAAATTGTCTATATTTCTGGATGGTGATTCCTTGGTGAAATATGAATCAAAGCGATGTGTTAAAAAGGATACTTTTCTGTAAACAAAGCAAGAATGTTTGAGGAGTAAATTGTCTATATTTCTGGATGGAGATTCCTTGGCAAATTATGAATCAAAGCGATGTGTTAAAAAGGATACTTTTCTGTAAACAAAGCAAGAATGTTTGAGGAGTAAATTGTCTATATTTCTGGATGGTGATTCCTTGGCGAATTATGAATCAAAGCAATGTGTTAAAAAGGGTTATTCTGTAAACAAGGTAAGAGTGTTTGAGGAGTAAATTGTCTATATTGCTAGATGGTGATTCCTTGGCGAATTATGAATCAATGCGATGTGTTAAAAAGGGTTATTCTGTAAACAAGGTAAGAGTGTTTGAGGAGCAAATTGTCTATATTGCTAGATGGTGATTCCTTGGCAAATTATGAATCAATGCAATGTGTTAAACATGCTTATTCAGTCAACGGTAAACGAACCGTATTGACTAATGCTGGTAAAGTTCATTTTCTTTATATCTGTTGGCTTTTTTCTAAAACAGTTTTTATAATAGTCACCCAGTTATGGAACAACCAAATTACCTGCTTCAAGCCCGGCAAGTAGGTCAGGGATCCGTGACAATATCATTTGCTGTTCAACTGTGATTAATGTTGTCTATAATTATTATTTTATGCAGAAAAATTATGAACATAGGTACAAATTATTCTACAATAATTAAGAGCGGGACGATAATGGAATATTTTTATGACAATAAGCAATTAATTTGAATTGTACAAAATGGCACATCTTTATAATGAAGTAGTGAGCAGTATTATTTTCAAGGTAAAAATGTGCCGATTTAAAAATAAATACAGAATGTAAATATAATTATTGGATAATGAGTTGGTACTCGCCTCGGTAGGGACATACGCCTGGTTATGGGACGGTTTGCTGTTCATCAGCCTGACGTCCTTCAGCTGATCCCAGGAGATGCGGTACCTCATTAGCATTCGGCATTTTTCAATTTTCGATTCCAATCTCATACCTATAAAAATACGCAACTTTCTATTCAAGCTGAATATGACATACTGGGACAGGATAAGGTAGAAAGTACGTAATATAATATTACAGATATCTGCACGCTGGTTGCGCCAGTCAATCCGGTTCATTAATTGAGTTAAAGAGAAACCATACAATTAATCTAGCCGAGCTTTGAAAGAGTACGCACGCGATGTAGAAAAAGGATTTGACACTAGAATTTGACACTTCGCGATTTTCACTAGCTTTTCTTCCGTGCCCAACGCGAGCGTTGCGGACGCGCGACCAGGGATGTTCTGTCCAAAAAAATTATTTCCCTAGATTTCGAGGTGAAATTTCCCTAGAATTTCCCTAGACAAATTAAAACTCGCTTCGGCGGTGGGGTGGGGGGGGGGGGGGGGGGGGGTGGTGGGGGTGATTTCGGGCTTTGAAATAAAGGCCAACTTTTTTTGTATTTATTGTGCATTAACTATATCAATTTCTAGACATTTTGTTTCAGTAACTTAATTTTTTTTATTTTTTTTCCTTCAATTTTTTATTAATTTTTTAAAATTAAAAAAAATTATTAACAAATGTACATAAAAAAATAAAACTTTTCACAACAAAATTCATAATAAACGTTTGATATTGTAGGCAGTCAAATTATTCAAATAATCACATTTACGCAAGTACGTAATCACCTGACTAATCCTGTTATTATTATTTATTTATTTTTAAAAGAAAGACAATCATTCCCGGGTTACGAATAACCTGACAACATTTGAAAATCTCCTACTACCACCACAGTAATCCGAAAATGTTGCTTGAGTCGTGATGGAGGACTTAGCCAGACGAGGAATCGAACACGGAACGCCTGAGTGGGACCCAAACGCGATGCCCACTCAACCACTGACCAATAACATGTTTATTAATTGGAAAGATATTGGAACTTAGTAGATGTACTTATAATACTGTGCTTTTCAAAATAAAATACTTTCTGCTAAGTGAAATAATAAAAGTATGTTTACAGTTCCAACTGAATTAGAAACGGAATTCCAAATAAAAATCACTTTGCAAAATAAAAATCAACCGAAATTACCGAAAAAACGGAATTTGGAACTCAAATTGAATATTTTTTCAGAGGTCTCCATTTATCTTTTTAGATACATAATATCATTTTGAGTTGTCAGTGTTAAAAATAACATTGCTTGTAAGTACATCGAAACTTTGTAAGATTCATGGGAATTAAAAAAAGTCTGTTATACCAGTGATATTGTCGTACGTAATAAAAATTTTGCCAGAGTTCGAAATTTCCCTAGATTTTGTGCTGATTTCCCTTTTCCCTAAAAAATATTTTTCTCCCCTAGATTTAGGGAAATTTCCCTAGACATACCATCACTGCGCGCGACGCACTGGCAAGCTTAGCTTATAAGGCGAGCGAACTCTGCGAACGTCCAACGAACCAGCGAACGAGCGAACAACGGCAGCGGCTCGCCAACCAACATTGAACGGATGTCTTACCTACGTCACTTATTAAAGAGTAGAGCGGGGATAACAATGCTGAAGCTGTTGTGAGGCAATGTTTCAACGATTTATCAAAAATCGAGATTAATTTTCCCCTTTATACTAAACCAACTCAATCTCATTTTCCCACGTCATAATCTGATATATTTATATACGCGTAGAAACTAACCATACACAAATAATTCTCAATTATCTCCTTTTAATTAATTATTGTTATCGATCCTCTCATTCAATGATATTGATCTGGAGGGAGGTAAAACTTTTAGAGCCAGTTCTTTAGAGAATTTGAAAGATTCGTCGAGTTTCAAAGTTAATTCAAGTTCTGTAAAGGTTCAATTCAAGGTTATTTACTAAGTTAATTTTCAAATTTTATGGTTTAATTCAATTAAAGTCAAGGTACAATCAAGAGAATTTTAACAGTTCATGATATTTCAAAATTCGTGATTTTATATTATTATTGTTCCACATAACTGAAACGAAAACAGAATTTGAATAGAACCTTCACAGAACTTGAATTTTAACTTTGAAAATTGATGGATTGGTCAAATTCTGCGAAACAAACCCTTCTTAAATTAAATATGTTATAGCTTTAATCTTTCTTGGAAAATGTTTAAATGATTTAATATCTCAACCACTGTTTCTGTTGGTGGGATCAGTATCAAGAAGGGTTTGTATTGAGATGTGTTTGTATGATAATGTTTAAGACAAGAATTTATGCGTAGCACAAAGGGTAGGTAACAATTATTATAAGTAATAATTATTAGCCTGAAACAATCATCTGCATTGAAAAAATCTCCCGAGAAAAGATACATGCCGCCAACGGGATTCGAACCCGCGTCCTTCTGATTTCCGGTCAACTACTCTGTCCACTGAGCTACGTCGGCTTATCTCCTACCCGCCAAATAATTCAACATACACTAGTGTTTCATTCAACAATTACTGCTTATTACATTTAAATCACTTAAATCAAAAGGACGCGGGTTCGAGTCCCGTTGGCGGCATGTATCTTTTCTCGGGAGATTTTTTTTCAATGTAGATGAGTGTTTCAGGCTAATAATTATTACTTATAATAATTGTTCCATGTAGAGGTTTATCATCGAATGGCCAAACTTGCAAAGTTGTACTAGGTTTAAAAATAATCGCCACCGGTCAGTGGCTGAATTGGCATCGCGTTTGGGTCTTACCCAGGCCTCCCGTGTTCTATTCCATGGCTGGCTAAGTCCTCCATCATGACACAAGCAATATTTTCCGCTTACTGTGGTGGTAGTAGGAGATTTTAAAATATTATCAGGTTATTCGTAAGCCGGGAATGTTTGTTTTTCTTTTTAAAAAAATCCAATAGCTAGGAAACATCATGACTAGGTAGCGAATAAATAGAAAATAGCTCAACTAGCGAACCAGAAGCGGGGGGAGACTGATTAAGATACCGAACCAACGTGATTCGAACTAAACGTGACTGGTATGAGCGCAGTTTTGCTGAACTGGGGGCTGTAGTCGCTGTAGTCTGCATGGTGAAGATTTCCCTGATGATAGCCAACTTCTAATAGAAGAGGTCACCAAAAGAAGAAGAATGTATCCTAATTAAATCTGTAATGCTTAAAATTATTACTACTATTGTTAAATCTTTAACTGATAACCCTGAAACAGTTAGCTAATTAGCAATACCCATAGCAATACCCTGATTAGTAATTCCAAACAAATATAACTTTGAAGGTAACAATAAACTCAATACAAATTTACGGAGGCGTCTACTAATATCTACAGGATTTCCAAAAACTGAAAAAATCAACTAATATCTATGAGAAACAAAGTGTTGACGAATATCTACAGCTCAAACTGCTGACTAATATCTATGAGAACCAAAGTGTTGACGAATATCTACAGTCTACAGCACTGGCAGAGGTTGGATTTGCAATTATGTATAGCATATTGGAATAACGTAATATTGCGTATGAAGTTTAAAAAACTTAATTTATGTAAGTATGTATGTAAAAACCCCCTATATCGGACTATTGGACACATTTAGCTGATTAGTCCAACCTACGCTCTGTAGATATTAGTTCAACCTACGCTCTGTAGATATTAGTCAACACTGGGACCGTCATAGATATTCGTCCGACCTTAGTTCTGTAGATATTAGTTCAACATATGAGCTGTAGATATTCGTCCGACATACAGGCTGTAGATATTAGAATCTGGAGTCCAAATTTACTCTATTTAGTGGTGGGTGGTTTGGTATATTTATGATTTAGTGTCTATAAATACTGTAGACAACTTTTCTGACAAGTCCCCTTTGTTTACATCTTTTTTATTCTAAATAATCCTATTTAAATATTATATTTTCGCTATACTACAACGTTGATATTAATTTTTTAGTATAGTAACGGTAGTTGACTCATACTAATATCTACAGCCTGAATGTCGGACGAATATCTACAGCTCATATGTTGAACTAATATCTACGAACTTCAGAGTGTTGACTAATATCTACAGAGCGTAGGTTGAACTAATATCTACAGAGCGTAGGTTGGACTAATCAGCTAAATGTGTCCAATAGTCCGATATTAGGGATTTTTACATACATACTTACATAAATTAAGTTTTTTTAAACTGCATACGCAATATTACGTTATTCCAATATGCTATACATAATTGCAAATCCAACCTCTGCCAGTGCTGTAGATATTCGTCAACACTTTGGTTCTCATAGATATTAGTTCGATTTTTTCAGTATTTGGAATGGAGGCGTCTACTAATATCTACAGAAATTCCAAAAACTGAAAAAATCGAACTAATATCTATGAGAACAGAATATACAGATATCTACAGAAATTCCAAAAACTGAAAAAATCAACTAATATCTATGAGAACCAAAGTGTTGACGAATATCTACAGCTCAAACTGCTGACTAATATCTATGAGAACCTAAGTGTTGACGAATATCTACAGCACTGGCAGAGGTTGGATTTGCAATTATGTATAGCATATTGGAATAACGTAATATTGCGTATGCAGTTTAAAAAACTTAATTTATGTAAGTATGTATGTAAAAATCCCTAATATCGGACTATTGGACACATTTAGCTGATTAGTCCAACCTACGCTCTGTAGATATTAGTTCAACCTACAGCTCTGTAGATATTAGTCAACACTGGGACCGTCATAGATATTCGTCCGACCTTAGTTCTGTAGATATTAGTCAACACTCTGAAGTTCGTAGATATTAGTTCAACATATGAGCTGTAGATATTCGTCCGACATACAGGCTATAGATATTAGAATCTGGAGTCCAAATTTACTCTATTTAGTGGTGGGTGGTTTGGTATATTTATGATTTAGTGTCTATAAATACTGTAGACAACTTTTCTGACAAGTCCCCTTTGTTTACATCATTTTTATTCTAAATAATCCTATTAAATATTATGTTTTCGCTATACTATAACGTTGATATTAATTTTTTAGTATAGTAACAGTAGTTTAGTAACACGTAATAGAATCCTATACCTAAATACTTGCTTTTATCACACACACTTTGTTAATTAAGTGTTCATTCTTATTTTGTTATTAAGTTATTATTGATAATCTCCTATGTACCTACCACTGTATACTTATAATATCATGTACCTATCACTTGAATGTAAAAGCCATTCTATGGCGTTTAAATAAATGAATAAAATAAGTTGGCTAGTATAGTATAAAATAAAATGGATTTACGCAAAATAATAATGAAGAAATACACCTGTCCGGTGCCGGTGCTTGATTATTTTGAAGATCCCAAATTTGGGAATGCTGCGAGTGGGAAGTGTATAGAGGTGGGGGAGGTGAAGATGAGAGTGATAGGGAAGTATCTGAGAGCGCCAATTATTTATTAGCGATCTCCGAATCTCTCAATCTCATTCATTACCGCGGTTGTCGTCAAGATATGAGTTATCGATATCATTCCACGTGTAAAATATGACGATAGTCAATAAACCTTTGTGATAACACACGTAAAAAATGCTTTGTTTATTATAAAAGAATAATAATTCATTGTTCACCACAAAATATTCAACAATCTCACTCTAGGAAATTTTGCGGATTCAGTTGCAAGTTTTTTGTTGTTGACTGTTGTATGAAGAACTTATCTTCTATATACATAAATCAAAATATGTTTGTTCTGGTTTTGTATGTATACATGTTATGTCCGCTATGTTTTGCTAAACCACTCAACCGATTGCGGTGAAACTTTGGGGATTTGATGTAGGTACGCATGCTCGCGATGGTTTCTATATACAATAGTGAGCTCTGGCATCATGAAATTATGCATTGCTAAACGGTTCATCCGATTGAGATTAAAATTTGGGGATTTGTAGGGAGGAGTGGGGAGGGTGGATTGGGGAGGGTGGAGTGGGGAGGATGGAGTGAGGGGGGGAGTGGGGAGGGGAGTGGGGAGGAGGTGGAGGAGGGTGGGGGGGGGGAGGCTGGAGGGGGGAGGGGGAGGTTGGAAGGGGTTGGGGGAGGGGGAGCGGGGAGGGGAACCAAAAGCCGCCCACAGGGCCCAGGTAGCAAAAACCCGTGGAGCCGGTTTTTAACTGCTAGTATATATATAAAAATCAAAACATGTTTGTTTCTGGGTTTGTATGCATGTATATATATGTATATGTATGTCCGCGATGCGTTTCTAAACCATTCATCCAAGAGGGGGGAGTGCGGGGGAGAGGTGGAGGGGAGGGGAGGGAGGAGGGAACTCGGGAGTGGGGAGGGGAACTAATAGCCACCCGCAGGGCCTGGAAGCAAAAGTCTGCGGAGCGGGTTTTTAACTGCTAGTAAGGGGCCGTTCAAGTATTACGTACGATATACTGTTACGATTACTGTTACGATACGGGTCAATCACAATCGAGTCGGGCGCCCGGCAGGCTCTCAGCAAGTAAGATCGTACCTCACACTAAGGATTTTTAGTAAGTATGTCTTTTTGTATGGGAAAAAAAAGTTGGAATTTCGGAAAAAGTTGTTAATCTTTTTTACTCCTACCGTCATGTAGAATCACCTCCCGAAGTTAATGCACTTTACCCCCGGACACCCTGTATAAAAAATAATGTTTCTTTGTTTGTCCCTTATGCAATCCTAAACCGTTCATCCGATTGCAATGAAGCTTTGGTGATTTGATGTGCGAATGCCCTCGAATGTTTCTATACAAATAGTGAGCTCTGGCGTTATTAAATTATTTCCTATACTATTCATCCGATTGAGATGAAACTTTTGTGAATTGTTGTGCGCACGCCCGCGAAAGTTTCTAATATACTTATATATTGGTGAGCTCTGGCCCTACGAATTTTTTATAAAAAAATTGCGATAGGTGGCGCGCGAGTTTTTTTTCACATTAGCTCCACACAGGAGGATCTGATGAAAATAATTCCCCTCGGGGCCTAGGTCATCTTAGGGGTTGCTGTGTGAAGGGTTTTTAAGGAAAGTAAGGAGAGGAAGTTCTGGTAAGTTCATAGATATGAGGGGTGGGTAGGAATCTGGCGTGATTCAATCACTGGCGTGATTCAATCACTGGGGTGATTCATCACCAGGAGTGACGAACGTATGAATCCATCCCTCCAACTGCGGTGCAAGGCGATGGGTTGAAAGATGGCTGGAGAGGATAAAAGACCTCCCTCAACCAGTCTCTCTCAATCCTGCCCACCACGTAGCAGGTGGGCAGACGCGTAGGCCACCGAGACCCGGACAAACCTCACCCCATGAACCCGGGCACCCCTGTCAAGTCACCAAACGTAGCCAACCACTTGGGGTGACCTATGGCAAAGGTGTTGGTTGTCCAATGGTTCCCGGGGTGGCGGTACTCACACCCGCCTCCCAAATTGAGTTGTTTGAAAAATGAGTTTATTTCGTATAGTTTAGCGGCAGGGAGGGAAGGGGGGAGGGGAAAGGTAATCTAGGAAGGGGGAGGGGAATGAAGGAGGGGGTTCGCAGGAGGGGAGAAGAGGGATTGGGGAAGGCGAAGAAGGTGGCGGGGAAACGCGGGAGGGGAAGAGGACTTGGGAGGGGAGCGGGAGACGAAAGGCGAAGGGGGACGAATGGGAAAGGATGCGCGGGGAGAAACAATTTCTTTATTTAAGTGGCTTTGCAACGCATGCCGGGAACTCTCTAGTAGTTTATAAAAATATGTAAGGGAACGTACCCATACTACGTGACCAACTTTTTGAAATTTTTAACCCCCCCCCCCCCCCCCCCCCCCCGGTGACCAAAATCCTAAGCAACCCGCCGCTCATTTGTATGGAGCGTGACATTTTGAAGACCCCCCCCCCCCTAAACGTGTCACGTAGTATGGGTACGTTCCCTAAGTAAGTATTTAGTTTTTATACCAGTGGTTCTTAACCTGTGTTCGATCGAACCCCGGGGTTCGGTGAAACATCCCGAGATTTTTTTTACGAAGAATATTGTCACTTTCCCATATCATATCCCGCCCCATCCTATACCATTGCGCCCCCCCCCCCCCCCGTTGTGGTAAATATAGCCGTGACAATATTCCATCCTATCCCATTACGCCCCCCCTTCCTAGTCGTAATCCGCCGCCACTGATGACGCCCCGCTTTCCAATTAAGAAGGGTTTGGTGAATGCATATTTTTATTATTTTTTATTTATTTATTCAACGCCCAGAGGGCTTTTACATGTTTGGTAGTACAATTAATTCATGACAGATGATTTTTCAGCAGATAAAGAAATAATAAAAATAAAATTCGATAAAAAATGCACACAAGTCACAAAAATACAAAAAAAAAAACTGGTAGAGGGTTCAGTACCTCCAAAAAGGTTAAGAACAATTATTATAAGCAACAATTGTAAGCCTGAAACACTCATTTACATTGAAAAATCTTCCGAGAAAAGATACTTGCCGCCAACGAGACTTGAGCCCGTGTCCTTCTGATTGCCGGGCGGATGCTCTGACCACTGAGCTATGGCGGCTTATCAAATACCCGCCAAAAAATTCAAAATATACTAGTGTTTCATTCAACAATTACTGCTTATTATATTTTTTCCACCTGAAAACAACCAACTTTATTTTTGCGAGAGAGACATTGTTAGAATTAAATCCCTCGCTAGGTGGCGTCGAGACAAATTATGTCTGCATTTATTGGGGAAATACTTAAACTTACCAAATATTAATTATTATATTTTAATTTATAAACTAACGTTTAGACAAGATTTTTATGCTAGCACAAAGGGTAACAATTATTATAAGCAATAATTGTCAGCCTCTGTCACGGCTCTACAGGAAATTATATGGCAAGGAAATGGGATCTTTGAAAAAGGAGACTACTGCATGTAATACAGCTGTTACGAAAATCACCACATAAAGGGAACAGGCTTCCTGGTGTGTATATTTATGCTTCCTGGTAAGCAAACGAGCTAAGCATCTCGTCATGGACTTCACTCAGCCCTCAAATGACGTAGGTAAGTATCTCAGAATTGAGGGAAGATTTTTCAATCCGAGCGTACTGAATGTCCATGCACTCACGGAGGGACGGAGGACAAACCCACCGATGAAAAGGAAGATTTATATGACAATCTGGAGAAAGCTTTTGATGTATGCCCACCGCGGACATGAACGCGCTAGTTGGTATGGAGCCCTGTTTTATACCAACAATTGGAAAACAGTATCCACCTACACAGCGGCGTAGCTATATCTTCGCATCTCTACAGTTAATTTATTAATGATGCCATAAAAACTTTTTTGGTGCTGTTTGGTGCGTTCGGCGCTCGAGGTCAAAAACTTGGATTATTCATTAGGCCAACATCATAAACAAGTCTGCAAAAAATAAGAACTACCGGATTTAACGCATACCGTGATGTATAAAGTTACTGGACTATTTCTGGTGCCCCCCAAAGCGTGATGTCCTAAGCAATTGCTTAATTTGCTTATATGGGGTAATCCGGCACGCAAAAATATACACAGTGGAAGCACCCAAACGGCATTCAAAGTTTTACTGAAGGATAATTCAACATACAAACTGTTTCAAATGATTTCACATAAAATGCTGGATCTCCGTTAATTTTTCGAATTTCTTTAAAATATTTGGTGAAAGCATTCTTAACAGGTGCATCTTTCAGAAAATTAAATAAAAAATAACTGTTTTTATACAGTGTCCTGCCTTAGATAGTTTAGGATTTGATTAATGGAACATGGAGGCGTTTGGGGGCCTCCCAGGACCTGAGGCCCGGGGCGCCCCCCCCCCTTCCCCCCCACCCCTTTGTCCGCCACTGGCCTTGGAGCTTTTAAACTGGAAAGAGCTGTCACAAAACCGAGATGAGTGGAGGAAGGCTCTTAAGTAGGCCAAGACCCGCCCACCAGAGTCAAGAATGATGAAGATGACACAATTTGTTTAAACTAATAAAAATTCAAAACGGTCGCTACGCAAATTCCATGAGATTTGGTTTTGCAATGAGACCTTCTTTCAGTTTCTTATTATTGCTCATAATTTATAATTAGTGCATGTTATACTATTTCAAAACAAATTGTAAACATGAAAAATATTAAACGCAAGCACCGCGATATTTATATAAATACTAGCTAGTTCTTGGCATGCGTTCTACGCCACTTAATGAAGAAATTGTTTCTACCTGTGTGTCCTTTTCCATTCGTCCCGTTCCCCTTTTGCCTCCTCTTCCTCTCCCTCATCTCCTTCCCCTCACGCGTTCCCACTTCGCCTTCTCCGCCTTCCCTCTCCCCACTCCCCTCTCCCGCTTCCCCCTTCCCGCGAACCCCTCCCGCATTCCATACATTCAGTCCCGGTACATTTCAGTTTTCAAACTGCTCACGTACCACCTATTGCAATTTTTTATTCAAATTTGTTATAGCTTTATTATATATAGAAATCATCACGGGCATGCGGTTAGCAACGCATAATTTCATGACACCAGAGCTTACTAATGTATATAGAAACAATCGCGGGCATGCATAGACAACTCATATACTCATTGATATTATAATGTATATACCCAAGCAAGTGTATTTTGATTTTATTAAATTACTGGTGGCAATTCAATTGCAGCTCGATAATCTTGCAAAGCATTATTTGTTGACGCAATTTATTTATTACGGCAATTATGAGTTTGAAAACTGATAATTACTATAAAACTAATTTGAACGGGTGTTTTAGTTTACTACTAACATTCGTGACTACCTATTCCTAAAGTGATTAATTGAAATACCTTCAAAAACAGCAAATTTATCTGGAATCAAAAAATGCGAAAATTTTTAGAGCAGGCAGCAGCAGCAGCAAGCCAGAACAATGCATGAACACGCATTGCGTATTGCTGAAGTCAATAATTTATTACCTTAGTAGGTTTGAATGCCAAGATTGCCAAGCGAAGGAGGTCTTGAATGTAAGATTAATAAGAAAAAAAGATAACCTCAATACTTGGTCGAAGCCTCAATGTCTATAAATACAAACGCGAAACACGCTAAGCCGTAATTTCGTAAAATAAACATAGAAATGATAATGATACAATTATAAAGAATACGTGATGGTGGGTAAAATGATTCATGAAAGAGTTTTTTGTTTTGTTTTGTGCTACTATTAATACAGTATTTAAAATATGTTTTAAACTCATGAATATTTTACCAGAGAAGATTGAGTATTACACATAAAAAAAGTGGCCAAGAAGGTCAAAGGTCATAATAAACAATCATCGGGTCATGGATGTCGATTTCGATCATTGGACATTAGACGTTTGTCACACTCAATAAATAACTGGTGGCAAAGAAGATAATATAATATTAATTTACGTATTAAACTTAGGATTTCTTTTTATTTCCACAAACATTACAGGCAGGGGTGTATTTAGAAAGTAGATCGAAAGTTTAACCACTCAGACTAATTTGTCCGCTTTTCGGAACAACTCATATATGTCTCACAGAAATCGTTGTGTCTCCCTTACTATCATGGTTAGAAATATGATTTAATCGATGTTATAAAGCGAAAACACCACGCTATAAATTCAAATCTAAAAGTTAACCACTAAATAATTAAAATGTACACCTTTGTGAAACCAAAGTTTCCGACCGCAATTTGAAAAAAATAAACTTTGGAAAATTTTATTAATAATTTTTACAAGAAACGACAAGTTGACGACAAATTTTATAATACATTGCCTAATTAAATATGTGGGGGCTTTTATTTTTTTTTTCGATAACAGTAAATTTAGTTTGGGTGAGCCATTTTTTAAGCTTTTTTATGTTTGCATTCAAAACTTTGATATTTCAAAAAGTATAAGTATGTTTATTTCAAAATAAAATCTAACAGCGTATTTCATTACCCTTCAAAGACAGTTTTTAGTTTTCGGATGCGTTCAGAAATATTTAATTGATTTGGATTTCATTGCAAAGTGGAAATATTTTGAACTTCCGACAAAATAGGGAAAACCTCTGACATTTTGTAAAGTACTTCTCTCACGAGAACTGTCAGAATTCCGCGGAAATATTTTTGCATTACATTTTGATTCCAGACAAATTTGCTGTTTTTGAAGGTATTTCAAAATAAAAAAAAAACTATTGTAAGGATGATTTTAGATTTTCGACATCGTTAACGTGTAAACTGTAATAACTACTTTACACAAACCTAAAACACTTTTTTTTTAATTAGATAGAGGTATTATAAAAGTAATTATCACTAATATTTAAGTATTTAAAATTTGCGAACCATTACAAATATTTTTCAAATGCTAAAAATGTTGTTTCAGAATTATTTCATTTTTTTGGGAGCGTTTATGGTAAATTTTTGAAATCAAACTGAAAGCGCGGTGTTTTCTGCTGTACCATATTTCTCACCGTAATAGCCGGTTCACACGGTTC
Organism: Limnephilus marmoratus; assembly: GCA_917880885.1. Taxonomy (NCBI): domain Eukaryota; kingdom Metazoa; phylum Arthropoda; class Insecta; order Trichoptera; family Limnephilidae; genus Limnephilus; species Limnephilus marmoratus. Next base: position 20,710,985 of record OU862908.1, read on the forward strand.
AACTTTAGTTGATCAACTCGACACTTGAAAGCATATTGACAGGTGTGAACCTTCTTTCAACAAAGTTGAACAAGTTTTTTGTTGACTAGCTAAAGTTGATAGCCCGTCTACTTTCGACGTTCAAGTATGATCGCGCCATCTTGGTCACCATAGTTACTCGCGTGTACAACTAGACGTCAAACATTTATGTCCATATTCGTTAGACATTCCTAGTTCTACCGACATGAAATCCGTTTCAACGAAAAAATATTTGAAATGGTCGGATGATTTGATGTTCAGATTTATGCATCCCTGTCTTTGGGATCAAAAGCAAGAAGTGTACACAAATAGAAATGCCCGTGATACTGCAATAAATAATATGTGTTTCATTTACACTACCTACCCAATATATTATGATAATGACAAAAAAATAACGGTAAATATTCAGAGCATGCGTCACCATTAATACGCATAAATTAAAAGAAAAAAAAACTTTGTACAAATCTAGTAACAATAACTACCTATGTCAAACTATGACGTTTGGCGTTGTTGTTTTTAGGTTATGGTAAAGCTAATTTTAACGAAATATGGATTATTTCCTTGCTTCTCCGGTTATTGTAGTTAGTAGTAATTATTATTAATTTAAACTACTCTGAAAAATTTTATCGCCAATTTTGGAAAGCAGCTCATCAAATTGTTTTTCTGTCATCCATATCCTTCGGAGTCTTCTAGTTCCATCTCTTTCAAAATTGTGTTGGATGCGCCTAATTCATGATCCATTTTCTCGCCCAAATACGACGTTTTTTTATGCTTTTTCATAATCTCGAGCTCATCTCGCAAACATCAGAAGTTAGAGAGACGCACGCACTGACAATTTCAGTTGACGCCATCTTGAATGTCAAATTCGGTTCTACTTAAATTGAAACGTGTGAACATAATCTCATTCAACTTTTTACGTTAAATAAAAGTGGATCAACAAAAATTGAAACGTCTGAACCCGCCATAATCTCTAAATAATAGTGATGCAACGGAAGTTTCTTAAAGGAAGCAGAAGCGGAAACAGATGTCAAAAGTAAATCTTAGCGGAAGCGGAAGTGTTAATACTATGAAGAAAAAGCACAATATTATTTTTTAAGATTTGTTTAATTGAATTTGTATTTTGTACTTTTAGTACTCGAAATTTAACCGAGATAAATTATATTTAAGTCATAAAAAGTAATTTGGCTGCTTTTACACCATGGAACTATAATATCCATACTCTTAGTTTTACACCTTTGGGTCTGTTTCGGTGTTCTTTATATATTAAACCAGCTCCACTAAATAATTGCTCACTGACTACACTGCTGGGGGGAGCTGATAAGCATTCGCGAACTATTGGCAATAGATGGGGATATTTGTGCGCATTTACTTTCCACCACATAAGGGGATCCTCATGGAGAGGTAGTCTCTTCTCTTTCTTGTACTCCCGAAGGTGTGACTGTATCTCTAAAAATAAATTGTCACCATCGTCAGTTGTAGAAGAATTCTCCTCTTGGTCTTCATTTACACTTAACATCGATTCCAATATTTGCAATGACGATGATTTTGAAGTAAAAGGCTGTATTTCGATATCTTCAATCGCAAATTATTCTTCGTTTAGAGTTCTATTATAAAGTTTGCGGAAACGGAAGTAAAAAAACTTGCGGAACTTCTGCGGAAGCGGAAGCAGAGTTCTGTTGCAACACTACTACATATTATAAATTAAAGTCCTCCGACGCGCCTGTCTGTCTGTTCGCGATAAACTCAAAAACTGCTGAACGGATTTTAATGCGGTTTTCACCAATAGGTAGAGTGATTACTGGGGAAGGTTTAGGTGTATAATTTGTCAAGGTTTTGTGTAAATTGGTTGAAATATATAATATATAAAGGGAGCGGGCTGGTAAGCGGGCGGTGTGGTTTTGATTTGTATGCTAATGAAGAGATGGCGTTGGTTATAAAGGTTGAGTAACTAACCATTAAATGGCGTTGCGTTTCGTTAGCCACAGCAACGCGTGGCCGATTCAGCTAGTACAAAATAAGATAGCACAAATCTTGTGATACCGTGTCAGACAGGGAGATATATATCCTTTAAAGACTCTACGGTTTTTTGTTGTCTGTGAAGAATATCTCACAAAATTGCCAAAGGGGTTAAGTAGGTACACACATTCTAGGGATGCTTTGTTTAAAAAATTTGAACAATTCATCAAATATTTGAGGTTAATTTTCACGTTCTGTAAGTTCTATTCAAGTTCTGTTATTATGTCATTATAGGCCATTTGCTACATAAAACTGAAATCACCACAGAACATGAATAAAAGTTATACAGAACAACCTAAAATATTTGATGAATTATTCAAATTTTTTTAAACAACCCTTCCTCAATCATCATTCTGGACTGACGCTGCATATTTGCGTTGGTAATAATTTATACAGTGAATCGACATTATCTTAGCACCAAAAGACAATAAATATTGGCGAATTTACTACAATGCATATTTTATAAAAATTACATTTTGCACAATATATTTTTTTCAAAAAAATAATATGCACCAACCTTCGACCAAGTTTAATCTATTGATCGAAGGCACCAACACATTACATGCTACCTAAATATTCGGTTTGCCACTTCTCATGTCCCGTTTTTACCCAATCTCCCCCCGAACAATACGCAAATCCTGGACCAAAATTTTATGTAAATTTATAATTTTTGGCTCATGATTTGAGTGAGATTTTTTAATAATAAATAATAATTTAAAATTAGGTAGGTAATTAGGTAACTAACATTCAAAATAGTAGTTAGGTGGTGGCTCAACGGCAGTGTTGCTAACTCGACAGATTTCCTGTCATATCTGGCAGATTGGAGCATAAATAAACCAGTCATTGATTGGAGTTTGGAGTGTCCTGAAACGGACTTCCTGGCATGAATCGAATAAAATAACAAAGTACATAATTTTATAGGCGAAAATAGCCTATATTATGGACACTCTGAAATTCTCTAACCACCACACCTCCTCCCCAGGATGGGCGAAATTATGGGTGTCTGACGGAATTTCGGTACCCGTTAAAACCTGACCGATGATCCGTCAGGTTTTAAGGGAAAGTACCCATACTACGTGACAGGTTTAGGGGGGGGGGGGGGGTCTTCAAAATGTCACGCTCCATACAAATGAGCGGCGGGTTGCTTAGGATTTTGGTCACCGGGGGGGGGTTAAAAATTGCAAAAAGTTGGTCACGTAGTATGGGTACGTTCCCTAACGGGTACCGAAATTCCGAGTTGGCAACACTGCTAAACGATGGCAAGGGACAAGGGGGATTAGTATATTTATGGGGCAAGGGGACAAGTGGGGACAAGGATGGGACAAGGTGGGTGGTTTGGTACATTTATGGGGACAAGGACAAGGGGACACGGTGGCAAGTGGCAACCATGGTCTGGATTTATTAATTTACATTTCAACTAGAGCTAGAGGGCTGGCCGCCACTGCCCCTAAGAGCCCATTCACACTTCCGTTTTAAAAATGGAGGCGGGTCCCGTTTTTAAAACGGAAGCCCTAGCCGCTGTAGTGGCTCTATGGAGCTGTTCACACTTGTCGGTTCCGGCTTGAAAACGGATCCGTTATGTTTTGCCGGAGAGATCGCCTACGCAGAGCGTCCATTTTGAAGTCGGAACGGAACGCGCTGGCTCTTACATTTCAATGGAGCTGTTCACACTACACAGAGAAAGGATCCGTTTTGACCCCGCCACACCCCGCTTCACCACTGCCCACTCCACGCTTCACCAGCAGGCAAATTACGCGGTTGTGTTTTTATGGGGCGCGCGTTTGGCGTTCATAATAGTATTATATAATATAATATAATAACCATCACGCCGTTTCTCCGCAGGGGTAGGCAGAGAGGACGGACCGCCAAACAACTCGATCTTGGCACACACTCCTTGCCTCGTTCACATTCATATATCGTCTCATACATGCTCTTCTATTATTCCGACTCTTCACATGGCCCGACTCAAGTATCTGATTCACTTAGTCGTGCCATGTCTTCTTCTACCATTCACATTTGGGTCATATATTCTCCTTACACTCCTTTCCTCGTTCATTCGCTCTAAATGCCCAAACCATCTGAGCGTCCCTTTCATAATCTTACTCATCACGCTTACATCAGCCTTGCATTCTTCGCAGATCTCCACATTTCTCACACGATCGTACATGGTTTTACCACACATACGCCTCAGGGATCTCATTTCTACAGCATTCAGTCTACTTTCATCCTTCCTCTGCCAGTTCCATGCCTCACTGCCATACATCAGGGTAGGTACCAGCACTCCATTATGGACGGCTAACTTCACTTCTTTGGACAGCTTTTGTTGGCGCCAACGGCGTTCAGTCCTCCATTAATAGAGTTGCCTGCATTTACCCTTCTTTCAATATCTCTGTCAGCCCTTCCATCTCTCGTAAACATACTTCCCAAGTACACAAACTCATCCACCTGCTTCAAATACTCATCATTCACAACTATGTTTTATGACTGGTCAGTGGTTGAGTGGGCATAGCGCTTGAGTCCCACCCGAGCGTTGCGTGTTCGATTCCTTGGCTGGCTAAGTACTCCATCACAACACAAGCAACATTTTCGGCTTTCTGTGGTGGTAGTAGGAGATTTTTAAACATTGTTGGGTTATTCGTAACCCGGGAATGTTTGTCTTTCTTTTTAAAAAAAAAAAAAAATGATGCACATTGTTTTCATACTCTCTCTTTCAAATACCATGACTTTAGACTTACTTATATTCATCATTAACTCATTCTTCATACATACTTCGTTCATCCTAGACACGAGAGACTGTAGATCTTCCATACTGTTAGAAATCAGCACCGCATCATCAGCATACAACAGGCAACATACTTCCAGATTACTCAATTTCGCGCCCAATCCCATCTCTTTCAATTCTTGCGTACAATTATCCATGTATAGATTGAATAACCACGGTGACATTAGGCAGCCTTGTTTAACGCCTTTTGTGATGTCAAACCATCCCATAAAATCACTGTTCACTCTAATACATGCAACGCTTCCCTCATACAAAGACGCAATTGCCTGTATGAGATTCGTACTCACTCCATACTTGGAAAACACCTTCCATAGCTTTTTCCTGTCAACTCGGTTGTATGCTTTTTGTAGATCTACAAAGGCACAGAAAAGTTTCTGGTTTTTTGCAAGAAACTTCTCGGTAAGCATACGCAATGAGAAGATCTGGTCCATGCACCCTCTTCCACTCATAAAAGCTCCTTGCACATCCCATATTTTATCCTTGGTTTCCATGCGTACCCTTTCAATCAATATTCTGCCATACACAGGGCTGGGCAGTATTTGAAATACTTGTAATTGAAATACGTATTTTGTATTTGTATTTCAATTACTTCCTAAAAATGTATTTTGTAATTGGTATTTCAATTACCTGGGGCTGAGGTATTTTGTAATTTGTATTTCAAATACTTATGGCTTCAAAATACATTTTCAAATACATTTAGCGATCTTAATAATGATAATGAAAAATAAACTGACATAGTTAATACGTAGACTAAAAACGCTAGAATCCAGAGCTATATAATAATAATAATAAATTTGGACAACTTATATAGCGCTGTTTTTGTGAAAAATCGCCTCAAGAGCGCTGTACAAATTAGCATGGATTTTACATTAGAATTATTTACTTAACTTAGGAGGCTAGATAACAACTCGTCTTGCAGCTATCAAGCGCATGGATTATTGGAATTCTAGCCCCCCGATAAATTAAATAAAATATCTTTTTATATGTACGTATTTCAATTTACTTAACTATGTAGGGGGCTAGATAACCACTCGTCTTGCAGCTATCAAGCGCTTGGATTATTGGAATTCTTGCCCCCCAATAATACATTTACCTTATGTATTTAGTAATCTACTTAACATCCTTAGTCTAACTTAATCTACATATGTTATGTATGTTAATATTTAGAGTTGGCAACACGTCCTGTGCTATAATAGCACTGTTATTGTACATTTTCTATCATATTTGTATCACATTATATAATGCTTGTCATTGCTTTATAATGTACTTTTTTGTGTCATAGTATTAGATCTTAGGAATAATTTGACTGAATACTAGATTATTTTTAAGTTAATTACAGTAGAGCGCACTTGAAGTGAAATAACTAGTGTCCGACCGAAACATGATTTTCTACCGAAAACGAAACCGAATATTCGATATCTGTCTCAGTTTCGGCCGAAACCGAAACCGAAACTTTTTTAGACACGTTAAAAATCTATTGTTTACTGAAATTCAGCTTATTTTTTACACTTATATTCACTATAAAGTAAGGACCTCATAAATTGAGTATTATAATTTTAATTGCGTTTACAATCACAACATTTTTTACATTAACTCCACATGAGAGGCCCTGAGGAAAATAATTTCCCTCAGGGCGTATGTCATCTTTCAAGATGCTGTATGGAGGGTCTTTTTGGGGAGAGGAAGGAGTAAATGGTCTTGAAGAGACCCATGTTGTAGGAGGGAGGAAACATAGAGGCCGGCAAAACGTTCCACAGCCGAGCTGTTGAACTCAAAAATGAGTCATAGAAACGACCCGTTCTCATGTGACTAATGTCAACCGTGTACATATGTTGGGCGCATGTTTGGCATGTTCCCCGACTACGCACTGGTGCCGAGGGGATCAATGGCGCTATTTCCTCAGAGTATCTTCCATTGTATTACCGATAGAACAAGGACAGATTCCCACCTGACGCCTATGCTCTAAAGATCGCAATGCGTTTGTGTTAGGAGAATCTATTAATTGGACCACCGGTTTCTGCATAGAGTCGAGGGTTTTTTTTAAGGTATTTTGGGGCTCCAGACCAGAGGTGGCTGCCAAATTCAATAGTGGGGCGCAGTTGCGATTTGTACAGTGTTAGCAGTTGTGTACTATTAAAGTATCTGTACAGTACGCCCAGTTTCTGGGAGCCTAACTTACATGACTCTGGCTTCGATGGAGCCCCCATACCTGAGCTGGTCACTTAGAGTTACTGCCTCCGTTCACGGAGATACTTACAAGATACTTGATCTTCGTGCGCGTATCATTCGCGCTGATCGTAAGTACCCCCCGTACGATTTTGCTAGTGCCCGTTCACGGCGCCACGCGGTTGCTGTCGGTTTCCAATCAGTATCACGATACCGACAGTGCTGATCGCACGCAACGCGTCGCATCATTTGTGTCTGATACTTATTGATTTGACGTTTGACAGAAATGACGTCGGAACATGAAAGTAATCTTTAATTTGTTCTGGAAGTGGAAAAAATGCATGTTTATATAACTATACTTTACCAGAATACGTAAGAAAGGATTTAGTGGAGATGGCATGGATTGATGTTGGAAAAAAAGTCATATGACATCGCTTGACAGCGTGTTAACTCCACGGCTGCATGTGAAAAATGATCAAGTTCAGTTTATTTCGGATAGCGCCATGTACGGAGACTAGCATTAAAAAGTAGTATATTAGCAGAATACTTGTGGTTTCGTCACAATTACGTAGATTGTAAGTATTTCCATGAACGGAGGGCCTTACACCAAGCACATCAAAAGAGGGACTGTTCGGAAGATTGCTTCCGTTGAGGGAGACTAGATTTTAATATTTATTTACACTTGTTAAATGAAATAAATAAAAATAATTGAAGTTTGTGATCACATAAACTCACAATACAAGCACGCCGGACCGGCCGGCGAGCTCAGTTGATGATGGTGGATGACACACGAGGCACGAACTCACCCGAAGTCAGTCAAACGGCACGCGATAATTCACGGATGCAGAGTTTCGGTGCGGCCGAAGGTTCGGCAGATTTTCTGCCGAAACTGATGCCGAAACTAGATTTTTTTACCGAACCTTGCCGAAACCGAAACCGAACCTTCGGTCGGTCACTAGAAATAACACAAAACTGCGCTATACAAATGTCGTGTTATAATAATAATATGTTATTATTACATATATTATCTAACACCTGAGTCCTTTACCACAAATTTTACAAGGAAGCGGAGATGAGATGTGTCTTTTGAGCTATATGATTGGTCAATTTTTGCACGTCTCTGTTTCACTCCGCTCAACATTGCTTCTATGGAAACACACCCTTAGATAAGGGCATTTACGACAATTTATTGCAACCAAAGGTTCTACCAAAACCAAATGTATTTTGTATTTTGTAATTTGTATTTTGTATTTGAAAGAAAAAAATGATTAAAATACTGTATTTTGTATTTTGTATTTCAAATACACGACATGAAAGTATTTTGTATTTCATATTTTAAATACATTCGAAAAAGTATTTTGTAATTTGTATTTCAATTACAGCAAAGCATGTATTTTGCCCAGCCCTGGCCATACAGCTTGCCGACTGAACTAAGCAGGCTAATAGCCCTATGATTCCCACAATCCATACGTGACCCTTTACCTTTGTATAATGGCATGATTACAGCCCTTCTCCAATCTAATGGCATGTAACCCTCCTCTAAACACTGGTTAAAAAGTTTGCACAACCATGTGAGAATAATATGGCTTTCTCCTTTAAAGTATTCGGCAGCAATACTGTCAAAACCCACAGCCTTACCATTCTTCATACATTTAATTGATCTTTTTAATTCATCCATGCTGATTTTGCTAACATTCACTCCATCATCGTTCATAACTGATTCACCGCTGGAATCACTGTCACCCGGGTTACTTTCTAAAGCGCGGGTCACATCACGCTGGTTGCCAGCCGCGGGTTGAAGAAGCCGCTTCTGCCAGCCGTCGATCAGCTTGGTGTGACCACAAAATTCAGCGCTGGCGTCGCCAGCCGGCGAGTATTTGTCAGCGGCTGACGAAGTTGAACATGTTTAACTTTTGGTAGCAAGCAGCGGCGAATAATCAATCACGTGACCGCTGACACCAGCCGGCAGCGCAGTCTGACCACTATTGCGTCTATCAGCAACGAGAAAGCAGTGTTTTTTTTGTGAAGTTGTAATATAATAATATAAATAGTTGTGACTATTTTATAATTTTTAATTGATATAATTAAAGTTATTTATAATGTCTGAGTTAAAGTGGACTGCGAAACAAATAATAACATTTTTAAACGTTTTTCAAAATTATCCTTGTTTTTTTTTAACTCTCTCTGGTTAAGCATTTCTAAACTAAGTTCTCTGACACCCTCTCTCAACAACTGCTTAATTAGCTTTTTACGTGAAACGACAGACGACATAATAGTGAATGACTCTAACTGGAGAGTGCGAGACGCGACTAGCAGCGTAGTGTGACCAGATTGCCCGCCGCTGCTAGCTGCTACTACTACCAGCCGCTGGTAAGCAGCCGCTGGCAACCAGCATGATGTGACCCGTGCTTTAGACTTCCTCAAAGTATTTCACCAATCTCTCTTTTATTTCTTCCTCATTCGTCAACATTTGTCCATCTTTTGATTTTATCATTTTCATGCTTCCGTTCTCTGGACCACTCCGGGACTTTTTGACTTCCTTCCAAAACAGTTTGATGTTTTCTTGAAAGTGGTTTGTCATTTTGATTCCCTCTTCCTCTTCCAGGCGTTTCTTTCGTTCTTTCACTCCAATACTTACTCTTTTCTTGCATACCTTATACACTTCTTTTGCTCACTTTCTCTCTTCGCTTGAAGCATTGCCAGTCGCTATCAGACATAACCATGCTTTCTTCTTCTCTGAGACCAGTGCTTTATCTCATCATCCCACCATGCGTCACCTTTCTTCCTACCTTGCTTACTTATCCCACACACGTCTCTAGCAGATTCACCTTTATGTGGTTCCATAGTTCCATGTTTTCTCTATGCTTAGACCGTCCATTTCTTTCTCATTCAATCTCATCTCTGCACACATCTCATACTCACTTCTGATATAATCGTTTTGCAGTTTTTCTATTTTGACTCTTGTTGGAGCTGATACCTTTTTTTACTTTAGAGCGCCAGCCGCGAAAGAGATTTACACTACCAGAAAGTGATCAGTTTCAACCTCAGCCCCTCTGAAAACTTTTGTGTCCTCGGTAACGGCTTTCAACCTAGAGTCAATTACTACAAAATCGATTATCGACCTATCATTTCCTCTTTCCCACGTAAACTGGTGGATACCTTTATGATCGAAGAAGGTATTCGACACAAAAAGGTTCCACTCTAAACATACTTCAAGTATTCTGTTCCCATTGTCATTCATTCTTTTATCCCCGAACATACCTAAGGCCGAATCAAATTTGTCACGTCTAATTCCGGCCCACCCGTTCAAATCGCCCGCCATTATAATTCTTTAATTCAAATCTTTTTTCCTCATTACATCATTCACACCAGTCCAAAAATCATCTTTCACTTCGTCGCTTTCAGAATTAACAGGGGCATAGCAAATAACAAGAAACACCCTTGTCAAACCAATTTTGAATCGGATCCACATTATTCTTGGACTTACACATTCATATTGTAACATACATTCAATCATTCTGGGAGATAGTATCGCCACAACACCCTGACAAGCCCTCTCCGTATCTGGTCTTCCAGACCAGATGACGAACCTATCATTATGCTGCATTGTACCATTCTCTTTTTTCATGCTCACGTTCCGTCCTTCTCTTTGCGCCACTGAAGGGATGGCGATGTGATGGATAGCGAGTCTCATCGACACCTATGTCGGCCATTCCCTTCCACGGACTACTTATGCAATCTACTTAACATCCTTAGTCTAACTTAATCTACTTAATCTAACTTAACCTAACTTAATTTTACTTACACATACACAAAACCTATATTTAATAAATCTGCAGTCCATAACACAATTGTAAAGAAACCATAACAATAACATGTAATCAACGCTAACGAAAATGTACATGACACACTGTAATAATTGTCACCGTGAACCGTTTATTATTATTAATTGTTGTTTTAAACACTATCTCTTAGGTATTTTATTTTGTCATTTATCACTTCATGCGTACGGCACTGGTAGAAACCGAAGGGCGCGGGCTCAGTCCGATGACTTCCTAGTCCATGTGCTTAGGGGCAGGGGGCGGGCGCGGGTGGTTGGCAGCGGGGGCAGCTAGGGATGTAGAGATTGCAGAGGTCATCAGTTGGTTCTCTTCTCTGGTGTGTTTCTTAGAAGGCCGCCTCGGTGGCCCACACACCGAACGGGTCATATGGTCCACAGTCGTAAATGCAGCGACTGCAGACGAGCAGCAGGGGTTGCAGTAAAGGTGCGGGGTGCGCAGGGGTACGGCTATGACACCCAACGACCGACCACAAATGACCACATCTGGTAAATGTTCGCTACCCATCCTGGGTTTTAAACACTTCGCATCTAATGAATCACGATAACAATTTGCACATATTCTTAAAACTCGTTATACGTCCACACTACTCACGATAAAATTATTTTGAGTTCACATATGCAATGTACACAGAGTAATGAACATTATTTGACACTTTTGAGGTCTGAAAATGTTAATTATCCCTCTTATTTAATAAGGGGTAACGAGACCGGCCAGAATGCGTCAGGCTGCTCCGAGCGCCTGACACCCACCCAGCAATGAAATATATATTATAGTAATAATTACAATAATGGATAAGGAAATAAAACCCGAAAATTTAATCTTAAGAGTTGAGCTATGGGATAACACAACAGAAGGATATAAAAATAATTATAAAAATTATCGGCTTGGTGAGAAATTTGCTGTTTATTCATGCCGGATTTTGAGAAAATAGAAGAAAAACAAGGAAAATATTTTGTATTTTGATACTTTAAGGCTCTCTGAAACTCGTTCCAGTAGATAGTTAAAGGAAGTGATAGACATTCTAAAATAATTAAAGAACTTTAGTTCATCACTTCTCAACTCACCAATTAACACTTGGAAAGTTCCTACAGAAAATCTTTCAGCTATAATTGGGTGTACCCAAAATTTTCTTTTCACTTTTTTCCTTCTTTTTAATAAGTACCACATGACAACAAGAGCTTCATCATCGTCCATTGCGCACAACCGACTACTGAAGAATGAGCAAAAATGAATGAGCAAACGGATCCGTTTTGAAAACGGAAGTGTGAACAGGGGCCTAGGGCTTTCGTTTTAAAAACGGGACCCGCCTCCGTTTTTAAAACGGAAGTGTGAACGGTAGGCAAAGACAAAGATAAATAACACAATATATAAAGACATCATTCTGAAAACAAAAAACAAGTAAGTTATTACGAAAATAGAACCAGCTGGCACGTGGCGAAAATTTAGCGTCAGTACAATGGGTTAATAGAGTGAAGAAACGAGACAATTACTGAGACAAAGCATGTGGTTTTTCTGAACTACATGCAGTGGACATACTTTAGTGGCCCATTCATGTAGCTACTTCATTCATACACACATATTCTTTGAATAGCTATCTTTTTCATAAGCGGTGCTACATTTTTTTTCGATTAGTATGTGTAAAACCTGTCTTGTATTTTTTAATGTCATTGGATAAATGTTGTGATTTTTCAACTCTACTAACATTCAATAGGTAAATTTTTTCTGTTAAAGCAATGATCCTGAGCACGCTTGACTTGGGGGGGTAAGCCGGTGAATGCGTTACGAAAAAAAGTGTAATGCGAACGGTAATCGATGCGAACGGTGATCGGGCGAGGCGAACGGTCGGGCCTTTACGCACGTTTGAAGTTAAAAGGGAGATATAAGTTTGTGAAGATAGAAAGAGAGAGAGTTACGTTTCGTATATTACTGTAGGGGCAAGAGAGAGAGGTGCGAGCACAAGGAATCATTTATTGAATAACCATGCCATAGGTCACCCCAAGGTCGTAGGTCACCCCAAGGTCGTAGGTAACCCCAAGGTCTTAGGTCACCCCACAGTCTTAGGTCACTCCACAGTCGTAGGTCACTCCAGGGTTAAAGGTCACCCCAAGGTCGTAGGTCACCCCAAGGTCTCAGGTCACCCCACGGTCGTAGGTCACCCCATGGTCGTAGGTCACCCCATGGTCATATGTCACCCCAATTTCATATGTTCTTTTATAAGTTAGTGAAGTTTTACTTCAGTCGTGTGGTCTAAAGCACACTCGTTTTTTTCATAAATATTTTCAGCTTCACAAATTCTATTATAATATCCTGTGGTTTTTATGCTGGTATTCATTCTAAATATCACAAAAGAGGGAAAATAACTACGAGGGTCATCCGTAAAGTAGTACCCATTTATGCCTTGCGGAGTGCTGGCGAATAGAGTAGCCGCCGGACAAGTACTCAGTTGTATTTTAGCTGTCTGAGTGCAATGTTACATCTCGCTGGTATTGACTGCGTTGTTTCTGTGAGTGTTTATAATGTTCAAGAAAATAGAGAACGCCGCCGGATGTGAAGTTAGAGCTGTGATAAAATTTCTGAATGCAAGAAATTTGTGACCTTGCAATATTCACAGGCAACTGAAGGAGGTGTATGGAGACAATGTTATGGATGAGTCGTCTGTTTACAAAACTCAAGGATTTTTTGGCAGAAAAGAAATTTGAAAGTGATAAAGAGCTGAAAGCAGCTGTGACTACATATCTCAATAAACTGGCGGCGGAGGAATATGACGCTGGGATACAAAAACTCGTCACACGTTACGACAAATGCTTAAATTTGCTAGGTGACTCTAGTTAGAGAAGTAGTTTAAAGTATGTTCTTTACAAATAAAACATTCGTATTTGTTTATACATACATACCAGATTTTTTTATATTCCCAAACGTGTACTACTTTCCGGATGACCCTCGTACTTAGCAAATGTAAATTTTATGTTATATACAAGTCAATAAAAAACCAATAAGATTATTTTGAATAATGTATTTACATGATCTATTAACACACCAATGTGTATGTATGTCCTCAACATCTACTCTCAATGTAATTGTATGAAGACAATAATAATGAGTCGCTCACAAACAATTCAGTTATACAAAATAATACATTCAATTAATTAATCGTTTATCACATACATGCATTATTTTAAGTTCTCCATGAATATAATTATTATTTTCAGTCTCTGACAAGAATAATGTAGCGATAATTTCGAATTGAAGTAAACTTAATTTTGAAATGCCCTTAGTTAATTCACAGAAGTTGGAAAGGTAATGATTAGCCGGGTACAAAGGTACAAACTAATAATTATAAAAACTACAACAAATGTGTCATTTCAAGGCTTAGACGTTGTTCAATAGACACGTGTTTGATGAAAAACTATAATGGAAATGAGATTATTTTTAATGCATTGTACACATTTTTTGTAGCGGCCTAAAAATGAAAATTTTTAATAGAATTATGTTAAATACACCATGTCCCAGTTTAGCACATATTGGTACAGTGAAACCCACATAATTATGTTCGGTGCCTTGAAAAACCTTATAACCACTCGAGTGATAGAGATTTCTGGGTGTTCAACATGCAATTTGGCTGCGCTCATTACAAAAATCGGTGATCAAAGTGGCACTTCATAACTTCTTTGAAAAGTCACAAAAAGCGATGAAAATACAAACAAAAAACTAAGTTAAATAGGTTAAGTTATGCGGTACGTTTTTTTTCATCACTTTTAACCCAGGCTAATTGGTTCGCTTTTCAGAACAACTCATATAGGTTACTTATCGAAATCGTTGTGTCTTCCTTACTATCGTAGTAAGAAATATGATATAAACGGTGTTAGAAAGAGAATACACCACGCTTGATATTAAAGAAGTTGCAAGTTAACCACAAAATAAGTAAAACGTACACCTTATGAGGCCAAAGTTTCGGACGGCAATTTGAAAAAAAATTATGAAATTTTTTTATTAATTATTTTTACATGGAATGACGAAAAAGTGAGGTAACAACAACGTTTATAATATATTTGTCTAATAAAATATGAATGTGTTTTAATTTTTTTTTCATTATCAGTAAGTTTATTAAGAAAAAACGTAAGGTGAGCCGTTTGTAAAATGTTTTAAGCTGTGCGTGCAAAATTTTTAAACTTAAAAAATTATATGTTTTTTGATTTATAAAATTTGAAAGCATATTTTATCACCTTTCAAAAACAGACTTTAGTTTTTGGATATATTCCTTTTATTTGGATTTTATTGCACAGCAGAAATATTTTGACCCTCTGATGAAATATGGTTGAGGCCTGGTCACAGGTGTGTTGAAATGCCACTTTGTTGATTTGTCATTGAACCACAAAAATCATACCTCCAAATATTTAAATGAAATATATGAACTGCTTACTCCGTTTTAAAGCCAATGAATCCACCTAGATAATTTAGGATTTATAAAATAAAAATAAAAAGTCGTTAAATTTATTTAAATTTGTTATAATTCATAAAAATCACCTACCCATATTTGGGTATCTATCGCTCGAGTGGATAAGAGAGTTTCGCAACGTAATAAGCAATACATTACATAGGTATTATTTTCTTTAACATTATATGCGCTGTACAGTTGGCTTGCGAATGACAAATTTTATACAGAGGAACGGAATGTTAATAGTAAAGTAAAAAATATTCGAGTTCAGTGAAATTTTAAAACACATATTTTTTTACGTAACACGGCTTTTCGAAAATCCATGTCATAGTCGAAAGCCGTGTCCTTCAAAGTTCGAGAATTCAACAGTATATAATACATTCGAGAATACAGTAATTTCAGTACATCCGAGAATGGTTACAATACACAGTATACAATGATTTACTTATTATTTAATCACAACATTCGATTAACACCTTATAATACAAATCAAAGAATGGAGATAAGTTTGCCAAAGGGCAAAGCCATATTTTTTTCAAAAACTGTTAATGTGACAAAATGGTACTTAATGAATTATACATAATTGGGTAAAACTTCACATTTTCCCCGTTTGCGTTTATTATTCGGATAAAAGAATTAAAAATACTAAGAAAACTCCCACAAGATTTGCAATATTACCATGGACTTAATATAATACGTCATGGCAGCCCTTAGTTCGTAAAGGCACATGTTTATATCTCATTAAACAACTTGCTTCACTTATAATCACATAAAAACAATAATTATTCATTTCCTTAATTGCCATCTCCCGAAAAGAGGTTAACACTCTGAGACCATAATCTATTTCAAGAAATTTTTTGTCAAATTAAAATAGCTGATTTTTAAGTTAAATGGCTCTATTGTGAAGTTATGTTTAACAAGTGTAGACCCGTGAAAAATCATATGATAGTGCCAGAGGCGCTACTGCGGAGGAACAGGTCCCAGGTCTGAGTTCTTTGGTGCGGACTGGGTACTGGGTGCTCTTGTGGCTACCGGGACGGACGGGTTCGGTCGGAGCCGGAACCCACTCAAGAACTCACCTGAGTGTTGCGAGTGGCTAGGACTGCGAACACGGGGATACCGGTGGAGGTATTTGTATTCCGGCTCGGAGTCCGGCTGCGAGTTCCGGGTTTGCGTCTGAACCCTGGACTGGGTTCTCTGGGAGTAGTCAATTTGTAAAAGGGGTAGGAGTAGGACTGCTTCCCGAGACGAACCTGAGTTCAAGAGCCCATTCCAGCTGAACTGACACATTGCTATCGCATACTAATATCACATTAAAATGTGTACTACTAAACCACACGTGTAGCAGTGCATGGAGACCAGATTCAGTAGTTTCTGATTGTTCAGCTTTAGAGCGTTGGAGGACAAATGGACAAAATGAGGGATAATCTGAATTCTCAACAAATCAGTTCCTATTTTGAAAATGGCAGTTAAAATAATTTTCTGTTGAACAAATTATATTATAGATAGGTAGGTATTTTATCACATTTCCAAATGAACACTTCCAATTTTGAAAATGAAATAATTTCGAAACAAAAGTTCTAGAGTTTATTGAACTGGAATTATACAGACCGAGGTACAACTTTTGAGTGCTTGAAATGACTTTAGACGTGCTTGGTGACCAGATCTGAATAGCTAGGTACTTGCCCATCTTTCTCCTCCCCATCTTCTTCCCCTCTCCACTACCTACAGCCTTGCAACATACCACAATTGGGGATACCGTAGTCTCACTGGCTCCAGATAGTTAGAAGCAGTAGGGATTCTTGTGCAGTAAAAACAGTAATTAAAACATTAAAAAAAAAACAGATGATGCCATCATGAGGAAAGAAGTTATTTTTTTCTTATTTTTAATTCTTCCACCACTTTGAACACAAATTATTGCAATTATTGCTATAGCTGCAAATTTATTTAGGTCTCAGAGGGTTAATACGAGTTCTAGGAAGCTTACATAAAAAAATAATTGATTGTGAAACAAAATGATCATTTATTTAAAAAAAAGGTTCACTATTTTTAACATATGTATTTATGTAGTAGTATAATATATTTAGCACGGCTTTTGCAATAAATACTATTACTTACATCTGAATAATATTAAGTGCAATAAACCATAAAATTAGAGACAAACTGGCGACCTTGCGGGGGTTTCTCTGTTATCGCACAAGTAATGCTTTGGAAGGATAATGAGGAAGTCGGATGCTGATACAGTGAAACCCGCATAAGAAGTTTCCACGTTTGAATGTTTGAATGCTGAAGATTGGTTTTTTTGGTCCCTTGAAGACTGAATTTGAAAAATGGCTCAATTTATCCCACATAAAAGTTTTTTCAGCTTAGAAAGTTTGCGTTGAAAAAGTTCTTAAGAGAGTTTCATTGTACAATAAAAACTATTATCTAGGTATATTACTTAGATTATTATTCGTGAACCTGTATAAAAACTATTCTTGAAAAATAATAACATCCGTGATCTCAGGCCAGTAGCGATGAAATTTATTCAAATTAGGTAGAAAATTATTAAATATTTATTTGGGTTTAAGGGGACAGTCGAGCAATTCTGTATCTTTTGTGGGATCGGACGTGATCTCCTGTCAGATTTGTGTGATTTTTATGGCTGTTATTTTTCTTTTTCTATGTACAACGTACATAATGAATAAATAATCATGCATACTTGCAGGAATTCATGTTTAAAACGATCTAAATTAAAATATGTTAGAGTAAATATGTAAAAATCACACAAATCTGACAGGAGATCACGTCCGTTATCTCATAAAGATCCCACAAAAGATATAGAATCGCTCTCCAGATTGAATTATTCCAGTAGTATGAAGTAAAGTGGTAAGAGAATTGGTGGCTTTGGACCAAGATGTTGTTGGATTAAATTTAAGCGTAAATTGAAAGGGGTATTTTCATAAAACAAATTATAATAAAATCAAAATACATAGTGCCCATATGGACATTTTGCACATAGAGTAAAAACATTGCTTAAAATAAACTGTTTAATGTTTAGTAAACCAGACTCAACATCCCCTTTTACCCTACAGCCTCATAACGTATCCTAATTCAGGGTGCAATAGTCCCATTGGGTTCGGACAATGGGACGTTTGTGTGGCACAAAAAACTGTAAATGTAGGTCTACAGGGACTGATTTGCATGCATTGATATAAATTTATTGTTTCCATACTTTCTCTAACATCAGTGTGAATATTTATTATTTGAGATATGATTTTTTGATAGGAAACCGATTAATGAGGTAGATTTAAATACTTATTTGTAAAAAGCATTTACATTGTGGTTTGCCATAATTACAGTAAAAAGCACATAAATTTGTATTAAACCACTTTATTTTACAATGAAACCCTCTGAAAAAGTTCTCTCTTATTAACAAGTTGGTGGTCTAAGAAGTTTGGTTTTTTTCGGTCCCTTGGCCTAAAATTGGCCCCTTTTTTCCCATACATATAAGGTTTTCCTGCTTAAAAAGTTTTGTTTTTTCCGGTCCCTTGGAAAGCTTCTTAAGAGTGTTTCACTGTATTAAAAAATAAAGTGGTTTAAAACAAATTTGTGTGCTTATATATGTAGATAAATCACTTTTTATTGAGATTATTTAATAATGGGGTTATTGTGGTCAGAAAAAGATAAGTGGTAAGGCCAATCCTTACCTTTGGAAAAAAACTCAGTTTTATTCATATTTTCTTTTCCGTAAGAATTATACAAGGTATTGAAAGACATCATTACAACGAAAATAGAAAAAATTAAATGCATAAAAGACAAACACTCAGCAGAAAGAAAGTTCAACTAAACCAAGCATTTGAGAATTAAGGCATTTATCTATGTACAAAAGGCTGACGCAGTGAATTTTAACAGATTTTCCATAAAATAAATGTTAAGCTAACACAGGAGAATCAATAAATCCCTGCTTAAGTACAACTACTCTAGATAAACTAGGTCAACAGACAATAAATGGCTCCTTACCAGATCTCACATCAACAGATAACAATATCCGATAAGAAATTAGAATATTTAAGTGTCGTCTTTCATTCTTAAATATGATTATTAATTTTTGATATTATGTATTAAGAAAACATGAATTTTAGCAGACAAGTTCGTTGGTTATTACGTCGTGAGACATATTTTTGTTAAACTGGAAGAATTATTTTGGTAATACATTTTATGTTACACGACACATTATATTGAGCCAGATTAGCTAGTGAAAAACAATTTACACATTTAAAAGCAAGACCACTTTTATAAATAAAAATCAGCAAATGAAATGATGACGACAAAAGGTCCGGTAGCTAAATCAGAAAAAACTAACTGTAAGACAAATTGTTTGAATACTTGACTTTACAGTTCAACTGATAATAAGATGGAAGGATATTTTGTCATTATGTTATTTAAACTAATTTAATTTTTCTGTTGCCAACGGAGAATACTCAGTTATTTGAAAAAATGGTAACCTTTTAACTCTACCGTAAAAAAAGAATTTTACTACTAAGCTTACAAGCCTAAAATCTCAAAGGCTATAAAATTTATCTAAATAAATAAAACCTTAACTAAAAACACGAAACCTAAATACCTAATGAACGTAAGTTGAAATATGAACTATTAATTAAAAACAGATTAAGATTAAAAAAGAAAGGACAATAATAATTAAACTAACACAATAATAATTACGATTTACTCATAGTTCATAGTATTGAAATAGAATAAAAAAACATTAAAGGCGGGATGGTTTGAAAAGTTTGCTTCAGTCAATTTGCAGTGATTTCTTACTTCTAACAGGAATTTTGAAGAGAACAAAATATATTGTAAGTGATATAAAAGATGAATAAATCAGTAATCAATACATACATTAAACAGTTCAACTGTTGCTGCCATTCACATTTCACAAAGTTATTATTCCCTGTAAAGTGAAATGTGAAGTGGCATGCGAAAAAAAACAGACAGACTCACTTACAAAGGTAGAAACAAATAAAAATGGCATTTGTATTAAAATTTCAGTCCAAAGTACATACATTAAATTTATTCCTGCGACATGACGCTAATAAACTTATCTGCAGTCGCCTTGAGTTGGGCGGGAAGATTTGACCTGTCGTATATAGCGCTGTACTTATTGGTCACTCGTTCCAGTTGACAGTATAACTCTAGCAATGGCTTCAGTCGGATGTCTTTGAGACCTTTCAGGCACTTGGCAAATACCGAATCTAACTCTGCTTTGTTGATTACCACCTTCGTAGCATCTGAAATAATTCATTAAATATTAGATTTCTAAAAATGCAGAAGAACCT
The DNA here is from genome assembly GCA_917880885.1 of Limnephilus marmoratus. Taxonomy (NCBI): domain Eukaryota; kingdom Metazoa; phylum Arthropoda; class Insecta; order Trichoptera; family Limnephilidae; genus Limnephilus; species Limnephilus marmoratus. The sequence continues at coordinate 20,731,562 of OU862908.1, forward strand.
CGTTAATCTAAATTATCTGCAGCTTTAATTCCAGAAGGGATGAGGCATTACTGCTGATGGCTTATAAGCTTGTGAACGGCTAATTATAAACTAAAATAGGATTCTATGTTCCGGATAACTTCACGCGAGGCCGCCAACACAGGCTTTTGATTCTTCCCAGATGCAGAACTAACTTACCAATGGTGATGCCTCCGGGAAGACTCTCTAGATTAACACTAATTAACTGCCTCGCAGAAAATGTGGATATTTTCCGCATGTCTTACAACAAATTTAAGCAAGAAGTATTATTTGAAACTGTATGTACATGTAAACTTTTTGTGCCACATGTAAATGTATTTACTATGCCAAATAGTTTTTTGTAATTTTCTTTACTGCTTTTGCAATGTACTGGTTTTTTATACCGTTTTTGCAATTAAATAAATACATTTTCAATCTCGATAGGTATGTAATTAGAAAAACTGCAAGATTCGAAATTTTTGAGTCTCCAAGGAGATTTACATTTGTGTCGGTGACGATTTCTTGAATAGCAGGGCATATAAGGTCCAGAGAAACTTTTGAATGTCTCAATCAAGTCACCCTTTCTCGTCTTTCTTTTAATGTTGGTATATTAGTTTCTTGAGTCGATCTTCATATTACCGGTTTTCAAACATCTTTGTATTTTTTTAAACGTCTCTGTACATGCCTTCTCTATTAGATCTATATCCTCCGCAAAATATTTGGAAAGCATATTCCAGGAGGTTGCACATTTTACATTTTTTTAACATCATATCCGGTGTTAGTTCAAGTAAGGACATCGTTCTAATTAGTATTTTTATTTCATAAATTTGAATCTGAGTCAATAATCGGCTGTGATTTTTCGATTTCATATTTTACAAATTTACTTTGAAAATCAGAATTTGAAGGCCAGTCTGCACGGAAATTGACAACAAAAATTCGATTCACGCGGAATTGTTCCGAATTTCTTTCTAATCCGGCTATTTTAATGAATTTACTCAGAATTTTTTTTATTTATTTATTTAATAAAATAGTATCAATTACATGTTTATATACATTAAATAAAATTTTCTATTAAAATACATTTAATAATACGCTTTACACCCCTTTTAAGAGCAAAGCTCGTTAAAAGGGCGGATAAACGCATGTTAAACACAATTTAGAAAAACGAAAAATAATATTTTTTTAAATATATAAAACAAAAAATAGATAATTAACAGAAAATAAGAAAAAATCATATTTGTTCATATATATAAATTTTTTTTTTTTATATATATGTACAAAACAAATAATAGATAAGAAAAACAACAGATTGAAGCGGAGGAGATAAAAAATAATGAGAGAAAAAGGATAACTAATGTTATATTTGAGTTGTTATGTTGATAAGTTATATAAAAAGAGTTTTTATTAATTTTTTGAATTGTTTGTAATTTGTTTCCAATCTTAATTTCAAGGGTAATTCGTTAAACCATTTAACTCCAATATATAATATATATAATATCTGAATTTGTTAATTTGAAATTTGGTTATAGATGTGGATTCAAATTACCGAGGTTCTACGGTTATTGATTTGTAACCGTGTTACAGTTAAACACTTAACAATAAATTTATGGTGTTTCAGGGTCTTTCGCAAAGCCATATTTCACAGCCAGAGAAATCTGCAGCCCCTTGAATAAATGTCTGTAAATGGTCAAGTGTTTTGCACTTACCGCAGATGGAATGTTCAACGCTAGAAGATTTCTTTCTATGTGGAGTGGATGTTAGCATGCTAGAACCCCTGCGATCCTTGTGGCGACCGGGAGAAAGACGACTGTAAAACAATATCAGAACATTGAATAGGAAGAATGCACAATGTTTGCTTTTGAAATGAGAATATGCGTAGTTCCTACTTTGATGTCATTTATCCAGTACCTACCTTTCCCTGACCATATCACCTGGCTGCAAAAGCATTTTGAATTTGGAACAAGGACAAGAAAAATAGCAAATTCGAGGGCATTTGTTTTTGAAAAACATAAGAATATTTGGAACTGGAAGCAAGTTGTAAATGTTTTTTATGTAAATAATCTCATTTTTGAACTGAAAAGAAGGAATTTGACCATCTCGAAAGTAAACCATATCGTTTTGTACTTATTCGTTTTGTTTTGGCGATAATTACCTCGAAGTATCTAGGTGGAACCTTATAACTATGTATTTTGTGATTGTGTTGTGTGCTGCTTCACAGAGGTACAGTAAGGTAAGTGATTGATTATTGTTTTTCCTTGCATCCATTGTTTTTCCAACACATAATATCACAACATAATAACATATAATTTCAGCAAACACCGTTTCGTTTAATATTTAGTATTTACAGTCCATTTCCAAATGCATCCGAAGTTGTAATTCGTAAGCAGTTATGAATGCAACATACGTAATATGAATGTACATACCTATCTAAGACTTTAGTAGTGGACATCTCCACCGTGTTCTCATCAAACAGCATTTCCATGCCCTCTAAGTGTAGTTTCTTGACGGTTCCGGAGCCAAAGTCATTCTTGGCGGCAGGGCTGATGGGGGAGTGGGGCTCCTCTGAACCGGGGCAGGAAGGGTCGCGGGCCTTCACAGGGCTCCCCGAAGCAGCCTCCTCCAGGATGGGTGATGGACAGAGAGGCTTGTTTTCCTTGGACTCCTCATCGGTTATGATGGGGTTGTTTGAATCCTGTAAACAAAAGGAAATGTTCTGGTAAAATAGATGAATGTTATATTGCGAATGGAAATTTATAACATGTGAGTTGAAATTTTGCTTGTAAGTATAATTTATAGATTGCTTTATTAAGTTTGGAAGGTAGATACATATTTATGTACAAAAATGATTACAATGATAATTTTATTACATTAGCTCTACATAGGAGGCATAGAGGAAAATAATTTCCCTCAGGGCCTACATCATCTTTGAGGATGTTGTGTATAGGGCATTTTCAAGGAAAGGAAGGAGAGGAAGTTCTGGAAAGGAAAAAGGTATGAGAGGAGGGTAAGAATCTGGGGGTCAGTGTGTCAAGAAGTGACGGGATGTATGAATCCAAACTTCCCCACTGTGGATGATCGAAAGAGTCCTAAAACGTCTCCCTCAGCCAGTCAACTAGTAGGCAGATGCTCCGCTGATAAGTCCTAGGAAAACCTTACCCATGAACCTGGGCACCCCTGCTAATTCACCAAATGTAGCGAACTTGGGGTGACCTATGGTAGAGGTGTTGGTTAAGCATAATTGTATAGTGTGTAGTGAGTATAGTGTAATAATTTAACCAGTACATAACTTTACCAAAACTATCCAATAAACAATTAAAAATTATAGTTGGTGTTAATGTTGACGAACGCTTTATATAATAGAGTAGATATAGGCATTATAGAGTTTGTAACAGACGTATCAAGCCTTTACAAGACTGTAAAATAAGGGGCACCGGTTTTGTGCACGCCTTCCACTAGCTCACGCTGATGATGGTGATTGTAGCTGGCTGGCCTCCCTACATCCAGTGGTATGGCCCTGGATGCGCCTTGTTTCTGCCTGAGCGGTGCCTTGCAGTGCCCAGAGTCAGGGCCGACTGCAGCGGTAGGCACCGGGTTCTCGTTCAGGCAGAACTTCGGCAGGAGGCAGCAGCTGGCAGCAGGTCGCAGACTTCCAGAGGTAGGTGTCTGGACCACTTGTAGAGTAAATAAAAACTTGTTTGAATGTTGAAGAATAACTTATATTTTATTTTTGAAAAAATCGACATATTTATTGGGTTAATTGAACCCGACGGCGATCGGACATTGTTTTATAAAAAATGTGGAGGGGATTCTGGCCTCCTTGGTGGCTAAATAATGGCCCTTGTTGGGGCCGCAATATTGAAGAATGCGGGCTCTTGTTGTCCCTAGCAGCGTAGCCGGCCAAGGAGTGACTCCGGTTGGCTTCTTCTGGATGTCTTGTAGGGCTTTAGATTTGCCCTTGTGGGATTTATGTTTGCCTTTGTGGGCCTTGTAGGCTTCGCGGGCTAAGTAATAATAAAAAATTAGGCAAGGCCGTCCGTCTTCCTGGCGGAGGAGGAGGAGGCGAAAAGGCCGTCCGTCTTCTTGGCGGAGGAGGAGGAGGCGAAAAGGCCGTCCGTCTTCTTGGCGGAGGAGGAGGAGGCGAAAAGGCCGTCCGTCTTCTTGGCGGAGGAGGAGGAGGCGAAAAGGCCGTCCGTCTTCTTGGCGGAGGAGGAGGAGGCGAAAAGGCCGTCCGTCTTCTTGGCGGAGGAGGAGGAGGCGAAAGGCCGTCCGTCTTCTTGGCGGAGGAGGAGGAGGCGAAAAGGCCGTCCGTCTTCTTGGCGGAGGAGCAGCCTGCTTGCCTGTTGGTGGCAAGCAGACTCTCTTCCTAGTGAAAAAGGAGGCAAGGTTGCCAGAGCAGACTTGCTCTTCCTTGGCAGCGAAGCCGGTCTGGGCAAACCCTTGTTGCTCCTGGCGGTGGAGCCGAAAAAATGGCCCTTTTTAGGGCCGCAAAAATAAAAGGGAGGCAAGGCAGCCATAGCAGACTTGCTCTTCTTTGGCAGCGAAGCCGCAATACAGGCCCTGACCGGGGCCGCAAACTTTTGCTCCGGGCCAGGATAACGGCCCTTCATGGGGCCGCAAACTGGTTGCTCCGGGCCAGGATAACGGCCCTTCATGGGGCCGCAAACTGGTTGCTCCGGGCCAGGATTACGGCCCTTCATGGGGCCGCAAACTGGTTGCTCCGGGCCAGGATGACGGCCCTTCATGGGGCTGCAAACTGGTTGCTCCGGGCCAGGATGACGGCCCTTCATGGGGCCGCAAACTGGTTGCTCCCGGCCAGGATAACGGCCCTTCATGGGGCCGCAAACTGGTTGCTCCGGGCCATGATAATGGCCCTTCATGGGGCCGCAAACAATAAATAAAAAGGAGGCGGAAAAATAATGACAATTTGTTAGAAAATGTCTCCCGGTGGCAACCTGGCACGCAAGCTTTATTTGGTTGCACCGGGGCATTGTGCATAAAGACATAAAGAAATTGTAAGAATAAAAATTAGAAAAGAGGGTGTGCAACACGTCCGTTACACTCCCCCCGTGCTGCTTGTCTGCACTAGTCATCAGGACGTGTCGAACGATGAGTAGGCGAAGCTGCATAGGCGGGAACAACAGGATCCCAGCGGGCGTCACGGCAGGTCGGGTGTAGACTGCGGGGCTCGTCTGGATTCGGGCTGTCCTCTCTCGGCCATCTGCGGCGGGGGTGTCGTCCAGGACTCGGCCGTGTGGTCGGCTGATGTGGAGCATCACGGGGTCCATGACAGCCAGCAAATTTTTCTTTTTGCTGGGGTTGATTGGCTCCCCCCGTGTGAAGAGCGCCACTTCTTTGATGGTGGCATTGCTGGGGCAGGGCGGGCTCGTCTTCGCTGCGCCGATAACAGGTATCACGAATGTGGTAGTGATACTGCCGGGGCAGGGCGGGCTCGTCGTTGCTGCGCCGATAAGGAGAACCACTGTTATGACAGCGGAATGTGGTTGGTCATCTATCTGGGCCAGTGCTTGGTATCTCTGTTCGCGCAGAGGTACGGATGCAGCAGGTGCTCTCTGCTGATCGGCTGACTGTGCAGAGCTGGCTGTCCGGTGGAGCCCGGGTGAGGGCGGCCCGGGGCCAGAAGGTCCAGGTGGCAACAAATCCCACTGCTCTGGCAGCGGTGCGGATCCGGCAGATGCTCTCTGCTGGTCGGCTGGCTGCCTTTGATAAAGCAGGGGTAGGAGCGGTCCGGGGCCAGAAGGTCCAGACGGCAGTGAGTACAACTGCTCCGGCAGTGGTGCGGATCCGGCAGGGTCCGGTGTCACGAAACTGGCCCTTCTCGGGGCCGCAAAACTGGCCCTTAATGGGGCCGCAAAACTGGCCCTCAATGGGGCCGCAAAACTGGCTCTTCCTGGGTTGTAGGAAGGGGGCGGCGGCGGAGGGTCTTCAGGCCCTAGCTGCGCCAGTGATGCAAATGGTCCAACGGGCTTCTCCGGTGCGGCTTCACGTTGCCTCTTGTCGAGCAGAGGTACGGGCGGCACGGGGCCGGATGGTCCAGGCTGCATCCAAATTTCCTGGAGTCGCCAAGGTTCTCCTTGGTCCGGAACTGAGCGTTCGGTTGGCTCAAGGACTGCACCAGCTTGGGCAGGCTCTGCTGCTGCTGGTGGTGCATACCTCTGGTCCACCAGAGGTACAGGTTCGGCAGGCTCTTCACGTACGGCTTCTCGGTACCTCTGATTGAGCGGAGGTACGGGCGGTACGGGGCCGGCAGGACCAGGTTGGGCAGGAGCTGCTGCTGCTGCTGGTAGTCGGTACTGCTGTTCGTGCAGCGGTACTGGCTGTGATGGCCCAGGTGGTGTCCACTGGGCGTGTGATGATGGTCCCTCAACGTTGTAGTAAGGGGGCGGCGGCAGGGGGCCTCCAGGCCCTGGCTGCGCCGGCAAGGCGTACCTCTGGTCCACCAGAGGTACAGGTCCAACGGGCGTCTCTCGTACGGCGATACGCGGCCTCTGGTCCACCAGAGGTGCGGGCGGTACGGGGCCGGAAGGTCCATGCTGCATCCATCCTTGACCCTCATTGTGATGAGGGGGCGGCGGCGGAGGGCTCTCAGGCCCTGGCTGCGCCGGTGAGGCGTACCTCTGGTCCACCAGAGGCACAGGTCCGACAGGCATCTCTCGTACGGCGGTACGCGGCCTCTGGTCCACCAGAGGTGCGGGCGGTATGGGGCCGGAAGGTCCAGGCGGCATCCATCGGGGACTGCTGCCATAGTAGTTGAGGGGCTGCGGCAGGGGGGCTCCAGGCCCTGGCTGCGTCAGCGAGGCGTACCTCTGGTCTACCAGAGGCACCGGTCCAACGGGCATCTCACGTACGGCTTCACGTTGCCTCTGGTCGAGCAGAGGTACGGGCGGTACCGGGCCGGAAGGCCAGGATAACGGCCCTTCATGGGGCCGCAAACTGGTTGCTCCGGGCCAGGATAACGGCCCTTCATGGGGTCGCAAACTGGTTGCTCCGGGCCAGGATTACGGCCCTTCATGGGGCCGCAAACTGGTTGCTCCGGGCCAGGATGACGGCCCTTCATGGGGCTGCAAACTGGTTGCTCCGGGCCAGGATGACGGCCCTTCATGGGGCCGCAAACTGGTTGCTCCCGGCCAGGATAACGGCCCTTCATGGGGCCGCAAACTGGTTGCTCCGGGCCATGATAATGGCCCTTCATGGGGCCGCAAACAATAAATAAAAAGGAGGCGGAAAAATAATGACAATTTGTTAGAAAATGTCTCCCGGTGGCAACCTGGCACGCAAGCTTTATTTGGTTGCACCGGGGCATTGTGCATAAAGACATAAAGAAATTGTAAGAATAAAAATTAGAAAAGAGGGTGTGCAACACGTCCGTTACAGAGTTAAACATAATGAAATTTAACAATTCACTAACATTTTCGGATGCAGGTGATGCTGATAGGGCAATGATAGTAGTAGTAATCTGAAGAATGAAGGACAAGGAGAATACAGGGTACGGTAAAATGCAACGCAAGATGAACGATAATGCAAAATAAAATAATATAAAAGGAATGGAAAATCCAAACCAACCTTTACCGAAACCGAGGGCTTGTACTTCTTGGCGATGCCCTTGGACCAGAGCGAGCACTTCTTGCGCTTCTTCCTCTTACGAGGATTTCCCCCCGGTGTCTCTCCGTCCCCCTCGACCTCCGGACCCAGGGTCTCGTCACCGCCCGGCGGGGAGATGGTGAGGAAGGAGGTCGCAGACACAGCACCATGGTCCACTGGATAAAAAAAATACACTAAAAATTAGGAACAAGTAATAACTATTTAAATAAAAAGTTTTCAATGCGACGTACTAAGGGATAGTTTTCACATAATTTTCAAAAGGAAAAGAAAAAATCACAAAATAAAAATAACAGGAAAGCCATTGGGAGTTTGGGAATGTCTCCTGATTCTAAAACATGTCTCTTGTACCATAATATATCTCAGCCTTTTTTTCAAGTGGAATATTGGCCCAATAGGTTTCTTCAACCTTTTCACATTTTCTGCAGCTCTCCACTCCCGAAGAGTTGCACGTGTTTCCTGATGTGGCAGTGTTCTGTTGATAGTCCTCATGGCTCCCTCAGTGAGATACTTTCCATACTGAGTCGTTGCGCAACTTCTTGCATGATGTTTCAAACTCTATCACATTTGATGGCAATCAAATTGTGCCATTTAGAATATTAGAAATTTGAAAGGTCTCCGTTAAATGCTGAGTCTCATCCTGTTTCAGCTTCTGATCAAATTGTGACCAGCTGACAAGTATAAGTCATTTGTTATGCAATATATAATTTGATAAAAATGAACATACCAGTAAGATTAGCCGTATATATGAAATTGGGCAGATCCTTGTCGACAAGCAAGCCTTCAGTGACGCGGCGGGCGGCGATGGCGCGGCATTCTTCCTCGAAGTCACTGTCCATTTCTACCTCTACCAGCGCGTGCGCATGGTCCCGTAGCGAGCAAGCTTCATGGCGGATCTGCTTGTCTGATGACGTCCTGACCGAGCAAAAGACAACATAAAATATAGCTATATATATAGATGATATATATAGATGATCAACTAAAAATACATACAGTAAAACTCTCTTATAAAGTTTTTCAAAGGACAGAAAAAACTTCTCAACCTTTTCAATGCTGGCCTTTTCACCACCCGGAATTTTATGACACAATTTATGTGTTAGTACAGCTTCATGTCACGTATGCGACATATATGGAATAGTCGCCAATGGACCACATAAGCATCAGCCATATAGATAAGGCTAAGCATGAAAACTTCTTATGTGAAAATTTCCTAAGAGTGTTTTACTGTATTACACTATAAAAAATGTTTTGAAGGGTTGTCGGTTTTGGTGAAGGCAAAACAAACATCATGCACTTTAAATTGCGTAAAAAAAAAGTGTTTTTTTAATTCATCGTATGTAATGTAATAAAAATGAATTTATATTGGACAAATGAGTGAAATTCACCACAAGTGCCTTGATTGTGCCTTTCGCCACAAGTGCGCTGATTCCTAAATTATCTAACAGATTTACTTCATATCTATTGAAGGGTAATTAATTTATAAATTTATTTTGTAAGTTTTTTTAAATTTTGTATATAGATTTAAAATGAACCCACCGTAAGTTATGATAAAGTGTTTTGTCTTGCACATATCAAATGATTTATTATGTGTAGAAAATTTTATTGAAATGAGTAGAAATTGTGAAATTGATAGGTGTAATTAAAATATTTAAACAATAGTATTTTTTTAAGTCTATAGTTCACATGCAGTTAAATCTATAATTCATTTTCATACCTATTGTTCCCTTTTATTCTATCGACAGCATGAAGGGCGGATGGTAAAAATGATGATTTTAGATGAGGTACATAGTGAAAAATAGCAATATGAACAAAAAATATTAACAATATGGAATTATGAACACATTTAAATGGATGTTTGCTTTTTCTATTTAAATTTACAATATTTTCAATGGACCAACTATGGAACAGAGACACTACCTAAAATTGTATTGAATTAGGTTGTTCTCTCAAGAAATATAATAATTAAATTCATGTAATTAAAGCACACACCCTAGAGTAAATAATAAATAGTTTTCATTAACCCCACAGGCCAAAAATCGTTGTCTCCCTTACTACCATGGTTGGAAATATGATTTAAACGATGTTAGAAAAAGAAAACACCACTTTTATATTCATATCTAAAAGTTAATGGCAAAGTAATTAAAATATACTCCTTTATGAAACAAAAGTTTTCGACCACAATTTGAAAAAATATTAACTTTGGGAATTTTTTATGAATTATTTTTACATGAAACTATAAAAAAGTGAATTGACGATAACATTTATAATACATTTGCCCAATAAAAAAATGTGTTTTTTTTTTTTTTTTTTTCAGTAATTTTAGTTAAAAAATGTAAGGTGAGCCATTTTTAAAACTTTCCAATGTTTTAAAAAATTTTATGTTTAAAAAATTATAGGTTTATTTCGAATTATAACATTTCAAAGCGTATTTCATCAGCATCCAAAACAGTTTTTGGTTTTTGGATACGTTCAGAAACATTCCATTTATTTGGATTTTATTGTAAAACAGAAAATTTTTACCATCCGACAAAATAGGCCCGAGGCGTGAGGGTTTAAAATTTTTGGCACATTGCTAAAAAGTTGAGAGTCATAAAAGCAATAAACAAAATAACTTACTAGACTAGAATATATTTGGTATGATTATAAATCACTACATAATTTTATTAATACATACGTACCTATGTAGGAAGGTGCCAAAATGTTTCCAGTGAAATTATTGACGAATATTAAATATCAGATTGAATATAAAAAAAACATATTGCCATTTTTCAACACAAAAATGATGAATGATGGTATTGACGGTAAAGACAATAATATTGGTAAAACTACAATGTTATGTTGTATAATTGACAACACACAGCTTTATTGAATTTTATCTACTCGAGCGATAGCTACCCAAATTTGGGTAACTGTTGGTAGGTTAGTTTAATGAATTAAAATGAATTTAAACTTCCCACAATCAGCTAATAAATATGTTTAATCGCTAGCTTGATTAAGCCTTCATCGAATACCAAAAGACATATTACCAATGTTCCTGTCATGGAATATTCTAGATAATGTTTTGCAAATTATTTTAATTTATTATTACTATTAAAATTATTTATTAAATCGTTTTCGAAAAATTAATTATCTGTTGACATTCTATTACACATCAGCCCTGATGTTGGACACTGTAACGCTGTCTGAAACGTTGGCTAAAAATGGAGGTAGCGCCACACCGCGTAATATCCAATCATGACAATTTGCATACATGTAAAATATTGCATTTTTTAAATTTCAGCAACTATAAACATTTTCAGTAAACCATAGACAACATACAGAAATAGCAATATTCAATATTGCCCCAAACAAGTACAAGGTAGGGCAATTTTGGCAACTAACATACAGAATTAACAAGTTGATAAACTTAACGATTATTTATTTTTATAAAATCAGAAAATGAAGGTGAAATACGCGTAGATTAACCTGTGATTTGCCGCTCGTGCGCCGGCGTGTCCTGATTTTGACACGCGATTTTGACCCTTATGTATAAAGAAAGTGTATGAAGAACACGGTCAGAATCGCTTGCTCTATTATCGCTCTTTACCATAGAGAAAACCGCAATTAGATTGGTGACTCCATATAATTTATATTAATGATTTACCGGAGCGCGGGAGCGTGCGCAGTTCTTGCGCATGCGCAGGAAAAATTCTTTGGTTTTGAACTTTGACCTTTCTATGTACGAAATTTCTCAAGGACGCTGTCAGAATCGCGGGACATTGGGTGTCATGGCTGCCGCTTTTTGCGAACGCTAATTGGTTACAACCAACCCCATTTACTCGCGGCATTCAACGAGTTAATTGGCTTTAAACCACAATAAGCAATTTATGTTTCCATATTAAAATTTTTGGAAAGAGCGCGGGTGAATCCGAATGCACGGAAATCTTTTTCCCACAAGGGGTTTTTTTAAAATACGCTATCGCTCGAGTGGGTTATGTTTGGATGTCCATATTAAAAAAAAATTCACATCCAGACTAATAAACTATGTGTATTTTAAAATTGTTTTTAAAAATTTACACAACTGATTAACAACCATTTACGATACATAAATGGTTGTTTTATCAGTTAAGTAAAAATTGAAATACATTTATTAGTAAGTATACGACTGTTTACACAAAAGATAAGGTGATATAAAATCAGACTTTTGCAGAGTTGTTTTTGTGATTTTAAATGGAAAATTATCATACAAGTTTAGTGAATTAAGAGAAAAGAGTGAAATGTATAAGATTTGAAAATTTTATTTACCTATCCGGATTGTATTCAAGCGCATTGGCACAGATGAGATCAATATCCAGCAAGAAGTCGCGTGCGCAATTGTATCGGTGTAAGTCCACTTTGGTCATCATTGTTTCTAGGTCCATGGGCTGCTTGATGATATCCAGATAGTCGGTTACCTAAAGAAAAAAAAAACAGTTAAAAAGAAGCATCATAAAAAGCTTTAATAATGTCGGAAATTCAGTCCGGTGATTCAAAAGGTCGGCTGGTTACCACCAATCTTCTTTAATAAGATAAAAAGTTTGGATGCACAGGAACAGAGCTGCTCTGTTAGAAAGAAAGTATTTCTACAGTTGGGAGATTACAAAAACAATACATATATTTTTTGTTTTTATTTTAACTTTATGAGTAAAATTTCAAATTGTAATATTTAATTAAATGAAGACAAAGCGCTTTGACCAGAAAGTGAGAGGTCTTGGGTTCGAGTCCCAATGCCAATGCCAATATCTTTTTCTGATTTTTCTGTATCCAGATTTTCGATTGAGTTTCACTTATATTGTCTTCATTTAATTAAATAATAACATAAATATACGTTTTTTTTTAACATCAAAATAATTTTCCTCAGGATCTATGTCATCTTAGGGGATGCCGTGTGGTGGGTCTTTTTAAGGAAAGGAAGGAGAAGAAGTTCTGGGAAGGAAAAGATATGAGGGGTGAACCCGTCTCTCTCAATCCGGCCTGCCACGTAAAAGTTGGACATGTACGTCCGCCGCCAAGACCTGACAAATCTCAACCCGGGCACCAGTGGCGGTCGGTGACTTTTGGTGGAAGGGATGCTGGACTATCAATAAGTATATAGGTATACCTACCTACAATAATAAAAGTACAAAACTATAGATTAGCACCACGAACAAGATGCAATTCCTGACAAAATTAGCTTGTCATATCCTTAGTGCTCCGAAACATCAATTATCACAGAACCAAAATTTCTCATTGTGTCATTGAAAAATAAAGAAAAAAAATCTTTAACGTGCCTGGGCTTTCACTCACCAATTTGACGCTATTTTTTTTAATAAAGTCATCAATTACACGGTTGAGAAATGTCTTCTCATGCCAGTAGTAGTATTTTCTCAACAAAGATGATGAAATTATGAATTCAATAGGTAATCGAAGGATTAAACAATAATTAAATGTCAATGTTTCAATATTATTCAAACAAAACTGACAAAAATGCACCAAGAAAACACACCCTAAAAACAATATTCCCGATTCGTAATAAATAAAAAGATAATATGCAATAAAGTAGTTTTTTGTATTGGACGCTCTCGTCACAAACGTATCTATCTTTCAAAGAAACAATGCAGGCCAGAGTTGAGTACGCATGCGCGAAATCTGAAATATTTGGATGCTCAATATGATATTGCATCCAAACGGCCACCCGGGCCACGGGTGGTTTGGTATATTTATGCCCGGGCCGGTGCGTACTGTTTCGTTGTGTGTGTGTTGAACGCAGCGAGTATCTGTGGACGGTGTTGCTGGTATGTGTGTGTTGCGTTGTACATTTACTAGCATTGAGAATGTAAATGCATTTTGACTCACTTCATGCGTCGCTGTTTCTTTGTATGTATTCCCTTTTAGTAAATGGCAGGATTGTTGTTTACAGCTAGAAAAAATAAATCCTAGAAAACAGAGGGACCACGACTGCCGGCCCCCCCTGCTAAGTCATCAATGGTAGGTTTTTAAAATTTTTAATAACCACACAAGGAATGACTTTGTGTACTCAATATCTTGATTCATCCCCTTCTTCCTTTTGCACAAAGAAATACAAACTTCTTGAGAGGAAACCTGATCACTTTGGTCACTGTCGCTCTTATTCCCCAAAGGGGACAACTACACCTCAGGCTGATAATACCTAAATAAAATCATCAAAATTGAGATTTTGTACTCCCCATTTTTCTCCTCCAAAACTGAATCAATTTTTAATAACTGTATTAGAAGAAAATACTCTGTCTGTACGTTTTGTTATTTTGAAAAATACGTTGTCTAGTTTGTTTACGGAACGTCTGTTGATGGCGTCCAAACAAAATTTTAACAATTTTTGGAGGATTCTTACTCCTATAAGAAGTAACTTACAAAAAAAAAGTAAAATGTACCGACAAGCTAGTGGTCGATATCTATACTACATAAAAAAAATTTGCAGAGGGGCAAAATCGAGAGAGGAAATTGGGGAATAGGTTATGTTCGTATCGACAAAACGCCACCTATTTATTATGCATGAAAATATATTATGTGGGAACTTTATAAGAGGCTTTCACTATATCATATAAATCTGGATGAGTGTAGAGCAGGTGTGTCTTACCTCTTCCAAGTCAACGGGCTTGGTGAATTTGTAGAAGCGTCTGTTGGCAGCGAGCTTGCGGCAGACATCACGCAGGAAAATACGCAGCTCCCTCAGCAGGTGGGCCTCCCGCCTCGCCAGGTTCTTCTTGTCCTCCTCCGAGGGTTGTGGCGGAGGAACGGGTGGAGCTAAATATTTCATTGTTATATTGTACAAATAACTGCAATACACAAGTAATTACAAAAAATATAGCAAGTATAACAACATTCAGAATCAATTCACCAATTTAGGTTATCTGCTAAAGAAACTTTTGAAGTAGAATGAATTCTGGGATTCAGAGTTCTGTTAAGATATTATATCTACAGAACCATGAGGTTATTTAACAAGGGCACAACCCTACCTAATTTTTGAAAATCTATTTTTTTAATTTTAATTGTTAAAATTATTAATATTCTAGCAGCCTTATCAATAAAAGCGTTTAAAATTTTACACAACTAATAAAAAACCATTTCCATACATGGTTGTTTATTAGTTGTTTAAAATTTAAAATACGTTTATTAGCAAGGCTGTTAATATATAAAAAATACCAGAAGCGGTTAACCTAAGTTTATGAAGACCCAGCTGAAGTACCCGGCATTTTTTTCTAAATCAAATGTAGACAGTACTTTTCCTCTGATTTTGAATGGCAAGTGTGCAAAATTTCATCAAAAAATGTGGCTTGAAGGGGTGGGGTTTTTAGAAACCTTATGTAATGACAGTGACCTTCCTCTTGATTTGAAGCATTGAAAATATCAACGGTGTCCCATTAAGCTCTCATACAAATATATTGTAAGAAGATGGGACTCAAATATTTCTTGCCTTGCAATGGGCTTGAATAAATACCCGTTTTTCCCATCCCTTTGTAAGATAATTCCATTATATCACATATCTGGATAAAAAATAATGCATAGTTACGAGAGCAGTAGATTACCTTTAGGAAGTTCAGCAACCGGTAATTTCTCTTTGGGTATAGCGGGCACTTCTAAGGGTTTGGTCGTGAAGAGGGGACTAAGGAAACTGGAAACTTCGGCAGCACTTGGCTCCTTTACATTGTAGATACAGTCTTTGTACGCGGGGAATAGCGATTGGAGCTGAAAGAAAAAAATTACATCACACATTTTTAGTTAGAGATCTGTGGTGTTACGAGGGTGGTCCGATAAGTACTTAGCCTACAAAAGAAAAATGAAAATTTTGGAATTTTTTATTTTTATTTCTCAACGTAATCTCATTTTAGCTCGATACACTTGACCCAGCGATGCTCAAATTTCTTTAACCCGTCTGAAAAATAGGTTTTCTCGAGGTCTGCAAAGTAGGCCTCCGTGGCTGCGATGACCTCCTCATTCGACTAAAATTTCTGCCTGGCTAGTGACTTTTTCAAGTTTGCAAACAAAAAGAAATCGCACGGGGCCAAATCTGAAGAATACAGTGGATGGGGCAGCAGTTCGTAGCCCAATTCGACCAATTTGGCCGTGGCGAGGGTGGAGGTGTGAGCCGGTGCGTTGTCATGGTGGTAGAGCACTTTTTCTTTGCCAAATGTGGCCGTTTTTTCTGCAATTCGGCGTCGAATACGGCGGCGTCCCGGCATAGTACAGCCCTGTGATCGTTTTGCCCTTCTCCAGGTAGTCGATGAAGATCACACCTTGTAAATCCCAGAAAACGGTGGCCATTATCTTTCCGGCCGATAGGACCGTTTTCGCCTTCTTCGGAGCATGTTCGCCGCGTGAAGTCCACTGTTTCGACTGTTCCTTGGTCTCTGGTGTGTACCTGTGGATCCATGTTTCGTCGACAGTCACAAAACGACGCAGAAACTCCTTCGGATTGCGCTTAAACAGCGTCAAACACTGCTCTGAAGTGGTCTCACGGTTTCACTTGTTGTCCGGAGTGAGCAAATGCGGCACCCATCGCGCCAACAGCTTTCTCAAGCCCAAAATTTTATGCAGAATATGACCCACGCGGCCTTTTGAGATGCCTACTGTCTCAGCTATCTCGCGCACCTTCAATCGGCGGTCTGCCAATACGAGATCGTGGATTTGTGTTATGTTATCCTCCGTGGTAGCTGTTTTCGGGGCACCTGGGCGTGGGCTCAACAAAAAACTTTTTTGATGACGAGTGGCTAAATTGCCGTGTACTTCAGCAATGAGCAACGATTTCAGGTTGAAAAAATTGTAAAGGGTGCTCAAAATATGATGTGAAAGTTCGCAGTTGTAGTGTATTTAGTTCGTCACAAAAAAAAAAATTCCCAAAAAAGTGGAAAAAAAGAGCTTTTACACAGGATGACTGCCTTAAGTGGTTAATGAAGTCTAGTCCTCTTTCATTTAACTCTATTCATCTCAATGTGCTGATATATGGGCGCCCCAGACTGTGCTAAAAAAATTAAAGGCAATGTTAATACCTGATCCGGCAGCTCTTCATAGTCGCAATCGGAGGTGGCGATTAGTAAGCAGTTGGCATTAGCTGAGACTTCCTGCCACTGGTGCAGCAGGAGTGCCGCGCCCCCCTCGCCCAGCTGCCTCCACAGCAGGTCGATGGCCGGGCAGTAGACCACGCAGCCGCCCCCTCCGCTGCCGGAGCGACGGACCTCCGCAAATATCTACAAAAATATTAAAATGTACGTATTTCATTAACCCCTCCTCTCCCAAATAAATACAGTGAAACTCTCTTTAAAAAAGTTTTCCAATTTGGGAGGCGGGAATGGGTACCGCCGCCCCGGGAACCCTTATTGGATAACCAACACCTTTGCCATAGGTCACCCCAAGTGGTTCGCTACGTTTGGTGATTTAGCAGGGGTGCCCGGCCTCATGGGGTGAGGTTTGTCCAGGTCTTGGACGCGGATGACCAGGATACACTGAACCCCAGATTCCTACCCACCCCTTAACCACTCATTTGCCGCTCGTGCGCCGGGGTGTCGTGAGAATTACACGCGATTTTGACCCTTATGTATAAAGAAAGTGTATGAAGAACACGGTCAGAATCGCTTGCTCTATTATCGCTCTTTACCATAGAGAAAACCGCAATTCGCTTGGTCACTCCATATAATTTATATTAATGATTTACCGGAGCGCGGGAACGTGCGCAGTTCTTGCGCATGCGCGGGAAAAATTCTTTGGTCTTCAACTTTGACCTTTCTATGTACGAAATTTCTCAAGGACGCTGTCAGAATCGCCGGACATTGGGTGTCATGGCTGCCGCTTTTTGCGAACGCTAATTGGTTACAACCAACCCCATTTACTCCCGGCATTCAACGAGTTAAACCCTTTTCCTTCCTAGAACTCTCCTCTCCTTCTTTTCCTTAAAAAAGCCTCCATACAGCATCCCCAAAGATGACATAGGCCCTGAGGGAAATTATTTTCTTCAGGGCCTCCTGTGTGGAGCTCATGTAAAAAAAAGGAACCGGAAAAAAACTTCTCAAGCAGGAAAAGCTTATTACATAATATGTGTAATAAATTGGGCCACTCATCCTCCAAGGGAATGAAAAAACCAAACATCTTAACACTTCTGCTTGTTTAGGAATAAATACATCCCAAAACATGTAATTGCGTTATACTTTCATAAGACCAAAAACGTCCCGAGTGACCTTACATTTTAAAAGCTATATATCTCTCTTCCTCTCATGCAAACATATGTATTTTTCTTTTAACCAGAAAGAGAACGAAATATTGTCTTTGAAATATGAAAGCTATCTTGCGTAGATATTTTACAATCTCCATCCAAAGTCACAGATTCAAAATTTTCGCGCCAAACTGATGCTTCCGGATTGTGAGTTGCGAATATATTGAAACAAGCAGACGGGTTAAGAGTGTTTCACTGTAAAAACAATTTGTCATTATCGAGACACAATCCCTTGCAACCATAATGGAGTGGAAAGGATCTCGCAGCTCAGCTCACATTCTTTAACGACATATACCACCCAATAATTGGAAGGCCACTTATGAAATCCCAAATGCCATGTTCAAGAAACATGAAAAACAAGAAAAAGGGTGCGGGACCCAACCTTAACCTTTTCTACACTTCATATCTAAATCATCAAGCAGAATTTTATGCTCTCATTCAGCAAATACTTCCAAGACCTCACCTGTCTTGTGACGTGTACAAATCGGTTTTGATCAGCGTGGCCTTTAACTTCTTGAAACAAATTTTTTTTGTGACTGCACGTTCCTCGTTTTTATCTATGGTTACGAAAAAGCGAAAGTGGCACGAATCTGAAGGCTGACAAACACTAACTACATATCGTATTTGACTGAAAGTTTGTCAGATCTAGTCTGATGAATTATACATGTCAAAGATGAAAACAATTTTTAATTTGTGACCATCTTCTTTAAATTTACCATCGAGGATAGGTGCTCCAGATGATAGGTGTATACTTGAGTGGCAATGGCTGGTACGAGAAATCCTCTTCTCGTGTGCAACCCCACCGAGAGACAGTCTGGGTTCTCACTGCCCTGGTCCTCCATCAACAGGATAAGGTACTCTCACAGCCGTTGTGACCACATGACGCATAGGTGGGGCCTTAAAAAGTCGGCATGCGGTGCGGTGTGTGAACGTGTGGGCAACGAATGCCCGCTCCATTCATTCCCTGGCGGGATTCATGAGGTTCACAGGGCGACGTCTGAGACTCCAGATTGGTTCACAGACCTGAATGGGTATCTGAATTATTGAAATAATTTACCGTTAGTATGGCCTGCTCCGGAGTGAGGCACACCCCCTGATGTAGGGCGGAGAGGCTGATCTCCTTGAGGGCGCAATGCTCCATGATGGAGAGGATGGCGGGGCCAATATGGGAGGTGGCACACTCCCCCAGGATCAGCAGAGCCGATGATATGTGCTGATTGTAGAGGTTTGTCACACTGCAAAGTCATCACACCCATTTAAGTGAAAGTTGAAGGATTAAACAAACATTTCTTAACCTGAAAATATACCAAATTGAATTTTAAAAGTTTCCAGAACTGCCTGTCCTAAGTCGATATGACACACCCATTGATAAAATATGAAAGTATTATTATACGGCTACATTTAAACTCAGATTGCAGAACACATTTGGCATATTATTATGACAAAAAATCGCTCACAACATTTTGCAAAAGTGCCAGAATATGCTAAAAATCGCTAAAGTGATTACAGTAGAACCCCATTAATTCGAAATCCACGGGACATCAAAAATAAAATTTCGAATTAACAAATCCCCACGTAATTCGAAATTTTATGAAAAAAAAAATTTGTAAAAAATCCCTAAAAATTGAGTTTTTCAGCCGCAAATTCAAATTCGGGTAGGTTCTTCGGAGTAAATTTGTAATAATACGACTTATTCCCGTGTAAATCGAATTTTCACAGACATTTACAGCCACGGCTGGCCCTACATTCGAAGTAAATTCATAAATATTTTCTGAGTAAATCTTTACGCGGCCGAAAACCGTCGCGGCTGTCCTTTTAAACTTATAAAAATGTAAAATATTACCGCATGAAATGAATTTTCGCAGCCTATTTCCGGCGCAGCCCTTTGAATTCAGATAAGTAAATTCGTAAAAATACTATATGTTACGCGTGAATCGAAATTTCCAGACCGAACCTGAAGTGGCCGGCCCTCTAAATTGAGATACCTATTGGAAATAAATTCGTAAAAAACCACATAATTTCCGCGTAATTCAAATTTCGCGGCCGGATCTTTAAATTTAGATATTTGAAGTAAATTCGTAAAAATACAATATATTTCGCGAAAAAAGAATTTTCGCGGCCGAATCCCGTTGGGGTCAGCCCTTTAAAATTCAAATACCATAAAAACACAATATATTTCCGTGAAAATCGAAATTTTGCGGCCGATTTCTATTGCAGCCGGCCATTCTAATTCAGATATTCAAAGTAAATTTGTAAAAATACTGATATTTTTGGCAAAAATAGAAATTTTTCAACCGAAACCCGTCGCTCCCACTCAGATACCTATTCGAAACAAATTTGTAAAAAAACCGCATAATATCCACGTAAGCAAATTTTCGCGGCTTATTACCGCCGCGGCCGGCTCTTTAAATTCAGATATTCAAAGTAAATTCGTAAAAATACAATATATTTCAAGTAAATCGAAATTTCGCGATGAAATCCCATCGCTGCCGGCTCTCTAAATTCAGATACCTATTGGAAAAAATTTATTAAATACAATATTTTTCCGTGAAAACTGAAATTTTGTAGCCGATTTCCGCCGTAACCGACTCTTTACGTTAATATATTCGAGGAAAATTTGTAAAAATACGACATTCCAATGCAATTTAGATTTAGAAGATAATAATAAGAATTAGGACAGTGTTAACCGCGTTAATCGACTTTTTCTGCGTTTTACTACCACAGCTGTAAAAAGTAAATAAATTATTATTATTATTTCGTAAATCTAAATCTGTCAGATTCAGATTTACGAAATTTCAATTTTTTTTTTAAAAAATCAATGTTTTTTCAAATTACACAAACGAATTTTCGTGTATGGGCAAAAAGAAATTACAAATGAACGAATTTCGAACTAAAAAAATCATTTTGTATGAAAAAGAAATTCTTGGGACTTTTTTGCCCAAAATTTCGAATTACGCGTTTTTTCAAATTACCGGGGTTCGAATTAACGGGGTTCTATGTATAAGTTTAATAATATTAAAACTACAACAAGTACTCACCTGGTATGTTTCTTATCAGCCATAGGAAAAAGGGTGGTGGCCATTGAGAGGACTTGGTCCACCTTAGTGTTGAAGAGGGGGCCGAGGTGAGGCAGAAGGGCCCGCGCTGGGGGTGGTGCCACTCGCGCTCCCGCTGCCACCAACGTTCGCATGGCTCCCATCATGTCCTCCAACAGGACCTCCACCTGCACGCACAAACCAATGTCTTGTTATAATAACATAAAATGCACGCTAGTTACTACTCAGCAACACAGATATGGCCTCCTTCGATTAAGACGAATATTTCAAAACATTGCAAATTTAAATAGTTTATTTGAGCTATAAAATTCAGATAGAAAAAGTTATGTAAATTGATGTCAGAGCACACCCACCGTTCGTGAGTTATCGGACCATGCTAGCGGTAATATGGTGTAATTTAAATGCATCTACCTTTTGTGGATCGATGAGCAGAGCGTAGGGAGTTTTGTAGACTTGAGGATAAGTTCTTTCTAGAGCCCTCAGAACTGATTCAGAACACAACGCCTTGAGATCAGAACCTGAAACAAAAACATTTAAAGTCTTTAAAATCAACAAACTTTAAAATATAGACAGTTTAGTTCACAATTTGTGGAGATAAATTCTAATGTTTCGTCTACACGCTCGTCACAAGTTGCTTATCGCCAATGCTTAACAAGCGGAGGCAAGTCCAGGCAAGTCAAACGTCGACATCTACACGCATAAGAGTGCGCCAGTATGTTCAGAGCATCTAAGCGTGGTGGACGTCGAAATAACTACATAGCTGTTATGTTTGAGTGAACATGTAACTCAATTATTTTTTGCATTCTGAACAGAAAACTGGTTTTAATTTAATAAAGAATCTATGCATGAGTCTGTTTATAGAAACATTTAAATGGACAGAAGTGTGATATTACAGTAAGAATGAAGATAACACAATGCAAATCGTAATTATTATTCTACCACACTTACCACAGTACGATTACATTTGACAAATTCGCTCTTCTCACTTGAAAGTTTGCCGACACTTGCATAAGTACATTAAAATCATGCAAATAAAAATAATATTACATTTCCATACTGTACGGAATGAAAAAAGTGTCAGTCCGTTGCCAGTTTGGAAGTTCTACTAACGAATGTGCGTACGTGTGGATACCTCGCAAGTGCTTGCTGCTTGTGCATAAAATAGCGACACCGGCCACATCGGCGGAAAGCACTTGCAAGACTTTGCTCGGCAAGTGCTTGCCGAGCCGCTTATGAATGCTTGGCAAGCGGTATTATTTTAGCAGCATAATTATTTTCAAATAATCATCACTTTAATAATCAACCCCATGGAATAACAAGGTTCCATCCGACACCCCAATATCATGTAATAAGGGGCTCTATAGCTACTTTAGACTTCATTATTACATATTATCGATGTATGGAAGAATGATTATCTTACCTCCATATCCCGTGCTGACGTCAGCCACATGGCGTATGACCTGTTCTCCAGGTGGGGGTCTCCAGTGGCGCGTGTGCACCCTCAGAATGTCGGCTCTCTGCGGCGCGGCAGGGGCGGGGAAGTGCAGCTCCCTGTCGAGCCGCCCGGCGCGGCGCAGGGCCGGATCCACAGCGTCCAAACGGTTTGTAGCTCCTATCACCACCACTGAACCCCTGCAGAAATGGTAATAACAATATTTTAGTTATATAGATAAATTTATTATAATTCGCGTTAAACACTACAGCTGCCCTGGCATCCAAGGAATCTTCACTACTAATAAAAATATAATTCTCGGTGGACTCCCAAAAAAAATTACCAAAACGCCTTTTGCATCTAATCCTAGAAAACACTTCCTTGCAAATAGAGTGGTGGATGCTTGGAACAAACTCCCACAACATGTCATCGATGCAACTAACATAAACCAATTCAAAGCTCTATTGGATTCATATTTGGAGAGAAGAAAGGACTAACATAGTTAAAAATTAAAATTTACTGTCAAACTATTATTAACACGAAATTAGATATGAGCGTATCAGCAGAATGCTGCCTGCTCATTATATAATAATAATAATATAAACAAAATCATCGTTAAACATAGTTATAGCATGTATTACGTATGTCAATATAATTTACGTATGTTGATATTAAATAAGAGTGGTTCAAGATGCGAGTACTGGGGTATTCCTAAAATGATCTTTGTTAAGTGAAATGCAAAACCATTGACAACGGTGATTTGGTGTAGTTCACAAACATGGGATGCATTTCTCCTACAGAGATCACCATGAATTCCTTGATCTACAGTGAAACCCTCTTAAGAAGTTTTCCAAGGGACCGGAAAAAACAAATTTCTTAGGCAGGAAAACCTTAAATGTGGGAAAAATTGGGTCTAGGGACCGAAAAACCAAACTTCTTAAAAGAGGGTTTCACTGTATTTACTTATGTAATAGAATATAGTGAAGCAAGGTCAAAAGCTAAAAAAATGTATTACCTATCGCACATGCCATCCATCTCAGCCAGCAAAGTTCCCACTACGCTGGTATGAACCTGCTCCTGTCGAACGCTCCTCACTGGAGCCAGGGCGTCAATTTCATCAAAAAATATTATACTGGGTTTCATTTTGGTGGCCTGGAATATATAAAAACACAATATTAAAAAAAATAATTATTTTACATTATAAAATTAATATTCATGGGAACCAACAAGTTGAATACTATATATTATTAAAATAATTATTGAAATAATAGTAATAGTTATTTATTATTTTTAACTTTATGGGTAAAACCTCAAATTGTAATATTTAATTAAATGAAGACACTATTAGCGAAACTCAATCGAAAATCTGGTAGAGCTGTTGCGATGAAAGCAGAAGGTCCTGGGTTCGAGTCCCAGAGGTGCCAATATCTTTTTTTGATTTTTCTGTTTCCAGATTTTCGATTGAGTTTCGCTAGCATTGTCTTCATTTAATTAAATATTACAATTTGAGGTTTTACTCATATCTAGATAGCATTTAGTTCCGGTTTGAATCTTGCAATCATACATAAAGATAGCAGCCAATAATATGTGCGTTAAGAAAATGTTGGTAGTTCTTAGTCGAAGTATGATACAGTTAAAAGTGACTGAATTGGATATAGACACCTTAGTTCAGTTGGTAGAGCTGTTGCCATGAAAGCAGAAGGTCCTGGGTTCGAGTTCCAGAGGTGCCAATATCTTTTTTTGATTTTTCTGTCTCCAGATTTTCGATTGAGTTTCGCTAGCATTGTCTTCATTTAATTAAATAATAGTAGTAGATACATTCAGTATCACCCTGGTGAAAGACCAAACCTCAGAATAGAAACATGCATGAAATGACTTTGGGAGCAGTTGGAACTTTTGGGGGTATTCACATAAAAAATTCAACAAAATGATTTTTATACCTGTTGAAACAGCAGTTTGATGTTGCGCTCACTCTCACCGACGTACTTCTTGAGACAGTCAGCCCCCTTTCTCATGAAGAAGGAGACCTTCTGCCCGCCCTGCAGGGAGCACTCGTTGGCCAGGGCGCGCGCCAGCAGGGTCTTTCCCGTGCCCGGGGGCCCGTGGAACAGCACCCCGCGCGGGGGCTGTGTGCCGAACTTCTCAAACAGCTGGGGGTACATCAGCGGGAAGAGTACCATCTCGCGGAGGCAGCGGATGTGGCCCTCCAAGCCGCCCACCTGTTGAAGATTACATTCTAAAGTTTACAAAAGACCAGTTGAAATATAAAAAAAATACATAAATTATTTCCAAGATTTCTTTTAGTCTGCTTCAAATCTTACTAACCCCAGGGGTATTGTGAGATTTTGTCGTCGAGTTACTCCAAATGATCTGCCGAGCGATTCTATATCTTTTGTGGATAAAGACATGGAGATAACGGATATGGTCTCTTGTCAGATTTTCGTGATTTAATTGCTTTTTCTATGTACAACGTACATTAAATGAATAAATAATCATGCATACTTGCAGGAATTCGTGTTTAAAACGATCTTAACTAAAATATGTGACAGAAAATATGTAAAAATCACACAAATCTAACAGGAGATCTAAGAGATGTTTTAAACACGAATTCCTGCAAGTATGCATGATTATTTATTCATTTAATGTACGTTGTACATAGAAAAAGCTAATAAATCACGAAAATCTGACAAGAGACCATGTCCGTTATCTCGATAACGATCCCACAAAAGATATAGAATCGCTCGGCTGGTCAGATTTATGATATATGTATTTAGAAATATTCTCGGTTGACATTATTTTTCTAATAGATTCGCTGTCTTTTTAACATGTCCCAAAATAAAATACTAAAGCGGATGATTGTTTCCGAGAATTACAAACAAACATAATATATTACGTAGTTAAAAATACAGAAATTTTGATCTAAAAAATTGAGGAAATTATTCACAATTGTTTTGTCGTTTACCGGTTGTTTTTTCTTGTAAGCTGTAAAAGTACTACTTTATACAAAAAACAACAAATTTTACTACACAAAAATTTTAAAAGGCTAGTTAAAGAATAATTTAAACTATAAAGGTAATTGTCAATTCACCCTTTTCTCGTTTCATATAAACAAAATTAACAAATAATTCAGAAACTGACAAATCTCTCACAAACATGCAAACAATGGCAGACTAACAGCCGTTGTGTCCAACCTATGCTCAGCCGAGATCTCCGCTCAGCCCTGCTCAAATGCCCAAATACGCTGTGTCGAAACACAATGATCGTCCCACCACACTCAAATGTAAGGAAGGTAGCCGGGTGGATTAAAGTTGCTAAGGAAGACCTACTTATAAAAACTGACAACAGAGCGAACAAAAATCCGCGAAAACAATCGAGCTGTCAATGTCAATTAATTATCGTAATTATCTGTCATCAGTTCACTCTTTTGTCGGCTTTTTTATTTGGTTTTTCAATTTGAAATATGAATCCTATATTTAATATAGTGATTATGGTTGAATGGGCAGATATGCTTAACGATAATATTGGATTATATAGGCGGCGGCAAGATGCCGATATAAATTTTATGGAAGTATTAAATGACGGCGATTTTTATAACCGCTTTAGGATGACAAAAGCGTGTTTTTATATGTTTTGAGCCAAGTAGAAGATAATTTAACTTACGCAAGCGAAAGGTAAAGTTTTGACTTATTCGAGTGTCATTTTTGTAATAATATGTGGAACAGGACAATGTCATTTCAAGCAGCTTCTTTTGATTTTACAAGCGTAGCGTAGTTTGGGCCACCTGTCGCTTTCGACAAAATGACCTGCGACGAGATAACTAGGTCTACAAGTCTCATTTTTTCGTTTGGCGTAAAATTTTTCGAACGCTTCGCCTTGTCCATTTTGAATACAAAATTTCAACTGATTCTAATGTCAAACTTCAAACGCACGTAAACAAAAAAGTAAGTCAATTAACACCTTATTTTTAACATATTAAATACGTTTGTTTAAAAATGTAAAATGTCGGTTTATCACTATTTAAAATAAAATATCTGTATAAATAATAAATAAAATTAATTAACGTTTCGGTATTAATTTAACATGTAAAGTTCTTAACTTGACGTCATTTTTTGGTGTACGAAAGCAAATGGGGCTACACACCGAGCGCTACGATCAAGTTGTTGGACACAGCTAAAATGGAGCATTTTTCTAACATACCTTAGCTTAGCGGCGCAAGGCGCTAGGCTCAGCTTCACTCGGATTAATCATCCGAAAATGTTGGACACAACGGCTGTAAGACATTTTTGCAGTGTATGTATTACAATTATTTGGACGTGTTCATGGTAAACTTTTAAATGCAAATACAGAGTGGTGTTGCAACTTTCTAACACTGCTTAAATAATATATCTTACAGTAGCACAAAAGGAAATAGAAAGATTTTTATAAGTCCGTCTCAGCTTGTGCTGTGAAGTAGGCAAAAATACTCTACTGCTATCCATGTACCGCGTACTAAAAGGCACTAAAGGAGTTAAATAACCATTAAATTTTCTTGTCAAGACAACCTGACTGCAAGAGTGCAGTAAATGCCTCCAAGTCAATCCACTCGGTGTACGGTCATAGATTATTGTTATTGATTCAAAAGATGGAAAGCCCGAGAGCGAGAACAGTCACTACACAACCAATAATAATCCAAGCAACTTTCGTGTGATACAAGAGTGAAGAGAGTAACACTGGACAACACGGAGCTTAGAGCAGGATTTAGACTACCAAAGTAGGTTTTGTACGTCACATTGAAATCAATATAAATTGTTTATTTTCTATTCAAAGGACCAGAGGGCTTTTACATTACTTAAAAATGAATATGAAAATTGTAAACTTACAGATGAAAATTGTACGGAACCATCTAGTTCAATAGGTTGAATTTCTTTCAGAGCTCGATCGGCATGCTCTGCAAAGTTTTTGCTCTTCTGCCTGTAAATGAAGAGGTCTTTATTACAAACATATTTTAAAATTAGGAATGCATCGGGATATAATAAAAACACAAATCATGATTGTGATACCTTACCTGGCTTTTGTTTTATTCTTGACAGAAACATTAAGGTCTTCTTCAGTATCAGAAGATGTTGAGCTGCTTGTAGCTGGACTTTGAGCTGAAAACAGGAAAATTATTAATTACATCAGTAAATTATTTATTAATTATCAACTTTTGGGCTTTTACGTAGAATTAGTGTCTGATGCAGATTTTTATAGAAAATTATTTATAGAAAACAATTACAGGTGCACAACGTGTACGTAGTACAATAAGATACATAGAAAGAAAACAAGTTTATATTGTAAATAACAAAGCTGTGATTAATACGTAAATAAATATTACATAAATCATATAAATCAAGCCTCAAGAGATTTTTTTTTACATTAGCTCCACACAGGAGGCCCTGAGGAAAATAATTCCCTTCAGGGCCTATGTCATCTTTGTGGATGCTGTGTGAAAGGTCTTTTTAGGAAAGGAAGGAGAGAAACTTCTGGGAAGGAAAAGGGTATAATGGGTGGGTAGGAATCTGGGAGTCAGTGTATCCACGAGTGACTGACGTTTAAATCCATCCCTCCCACTGCAGTGCAAGGCGATGTTCCGAGAGAAAAGTCAAAGGAGAATGCTGGAGAAGTCAAAGGGACTCCCTCAACCATTTTCTCCCAATCCGGCCGGCCATACAGCGCGTCCACCGCTAAGACCCGGACAAATCTCACCCCATAAACCCAGACACCCCTGCTAAGTCACCAAACGTAGCAAACCACTTGGGGTGACCTACAGCAGAGGTGTTGGTTATCCAATAAATGGTTCCTGGGGCGGCGGTACCCACAAATTGAAAAATGATGGTGAGATGAAGTAAATAAATGTAAAGTAACTCACATCGCACTATTATCTTTGGCTGCTTTCTTTCTCTAAGGCTGTAAGTTTTTCTGGCATAAGGCTGTTTTCTTATTGTGTATTGATTACCTAAAAAAATATCACAAGTAAAAAAGTATTTTCCCAAAGTAGATACAATGTCGAATAATTTGTAATGTGTATCATATTAACAATTGAGGAGCATTTGCACAAAGGGAAAAATGGACAAAAACTTTTTTTTTCAAGAAACAGTTTTAATTAAATACCATACGAAAGAATTAAATAATCCATTGGTTCAGTCGGTGGCAATCTTTAAATGCAAATCTTTAAATGCGGAAAAACGCTGCACAGCCGCCATTTTGAAATTAATCACTTCAAAAAAATGTTTGTATACAGTTACTGTCTTGTATTTTAAATAAATACTCTTTATTGGAATCTTGATTTATTTTGTAGTATTTCTGAAAAAAAAAATCCTAAAAAAGCCTATTTTTTCGGCCTCTAGAATGGCCTAAACCCTTAATTTCCGCTATCGATTCGCAGAATGAGAATAAAAAAATCGTTCGGGACAAATTTTCTCTTTGCGAAAACGCTTCCAATAAAAAAAAAAGTAAAATACCATAATAATTATGTAAAAAATGTAATAAAACCATAATAATAATAATTTCCAGAAAATATGTGTAAAATGAAATACCTTTACAGTTCTGAGATTCGATGTAGGCATTTCTAGGTTTTCTGGTTCGATTGGATCTACGCAGCTGTCTCCTAACCTCTATCTCGCTTTCGGAGTCAGAACTATTTTCTGTATCACTTGCTAAAAAGTTCCAATAATAATCACCATAATATAATACATTCATTTTACGAAAACAAATTCAAGTAAAGTATAATGGGTAGTTTAGATTTTACCCCTAAATAATATGGTTCCACGACAACTCAACAAAGTGGCATTTCCTTTAAAAAGTTATTAAAAGTGAGGAAAAAAAAATAGCTCATAACCTAACCTGATGTAACATATTTAACCAAGCTTTTTAAAAATTTTATCACTTTCAAAGAAGTTATGAAGTTTTACACTGTTGAGTTGTACGGTCACCCAATAATATATACACAAATGGATATGTATTTATTTCAACTATTCATATACACTTTAATCCGCCGCGCCCACTAACTGGTCACTTGCCCGGTTTTAAGTGAGAGAATACTGTATCATTAATCAAGTCAAACATAACCTCACCTATTTTTAAATTACTATAATTTACTCCAATATCAGTGTGGTCTTACATGGTTTTGCCACAGTTATGAAAAAAATTTGAATAATTTTATTTAATTTCTTCACGGACTGTATGTGTAATGAAAATGTGAAAGATGTCCCTACCAGATTCCCTCTGACTGTGGCTATTGTTCCCGGCATCCTTGCGGGGGGACCTCTGGCTGCGGTGGCTGATCTCTTCCCCGCGGGCCCCCGTCTCCACCCCGTCCCCACTCCGGCCACGCCTTAGCCTCAGGTTGCGGCTGTTGGAGGCTTGGCCAACTGTTTCAGTCTCATTGCTGAAGGGACAAACACATGATTTACAGTCATAAGAACAATATGAGAATATATACTTCAAATAATAAAGCAACGAAGATTATTGCTCTTTTCTGAATAATTTATTGGAAGTTGTAAATTTATTTTAAGAAGCACAATTTTTACATCAATACCATAACTTTTGGAAATTCAGGGAATAATGGTAATTTTATACAAAATTATTAGTTTCTACAGTGAAACCCTCTCTTAAGGTTTTCTAAGGAAAAAAATTTGCGGGAAAACCTTTTTTTATTGTGTGATTATTAGGTCCATTTTTGCATTTCTGTCTTCAAGGAACAGAAGAAGCAAAACTTCTTATGCACCAAAACTTCTTGCATGAGAACTTAATAAGTTGGTTTCCCTGTTATGTTTCCTATTTCCCTGCCAGAATTGAAAAATATGAAAACAGTATGGTCATCTTCCATTTCAAAATTTAGTAGCTATTGAAGAGAGAATGGCATTGCAAGCTAAAAACAGCTGCATTGACCTGGAAATGTCGGAGAGAAAAAGTTGTGCAAATTTCATGACATCAGCGCTCACCGTTTGAGAATTTTTGGTAGGACACACAAATATATTTTGAGCAAGATAGTTTTTTTTTATAAAAATTGGATTAATATTTTACTTTTCATCAGTTTGTAACGTTGTATCATTATTTTTAGTAGTTTCATTTTGGACAGAATCATTTTTCTTAAGGCTGCATAACGTTTTATCATCATCATTATCCGATTCCATATTGGCGTCTCCGTTCTCACATACTTTCTCCTCATCACTTTTGGGTTCTATTTTAGGTAAAGGAGGTTTGTTGACTTGGCCCATGATTTTCCTTCCGTTTTTGAAGCTGGTGGTGCTAAACTCTTCTTCTATTATTTCCACCTGGCCATTCATCGGCTTCTTCTGAAAATATCAAAATAAACACTTTTATAAACTAAAAATTATTTTCAGAGTTGCGGTGACACATTGTGAGTGTGACACAAGTGATGAAATTTTAAAGAAATTTTAAAAATTAAATTGGAAAATTTAGTCAACAAAATTATTAATAAAAAAAATAAAATCAAAGTTTCACACATTGATTTAATTTATTTATTGTTTTGGAACATTTACAAATTATTAACATGATGTTTATGTACATTCAATACTGGCAAATGAGAAAATAATTTTAAAAATGTTTTATTGGCGCTTTCAGTTGATCAGCACGAGTCGCATTGATCAGTGCTTTCAAATTTGAAATTGACCAATGAACCGCTTGTACTGGGTTAAAGTCAATGCCGCAAATGAACCATCCACAGTACATAAGCAAGCAAGGGTGCGTATATCTCTAGATAGTTATTTGTCCCTCCTTAATATTTTTACAAATTGTTTTTCCGCAGCATAGAACTTCACTGACGATAATCATCGAATCAAAATCGAGCCAAGCAGGGTCTGACTTGCTTTGTAAAGCGGTGTATGGGTAAATATAGTTTGGTATTCAATAGTAGTCAGAAATTGATAGAGCTGCGATTGTTTAAATAAGACACGAGCAACCTGTGCCCACAAGCCTTTTCACACTTTTTTTTTTACATTAGCTCCAGACAGGAGGCCCTGAGTAAAATATTTCCCTCAGGGCCTATATTATCTTTGGGGATGCTGTATGGGGGATGCTGTATGGGGGATGCTGTGTGGGTAAATTTTTAGGAAAGGGAAGGAAGATAAGTTCTGAGAAGGAAAAGGGTGTTAGGGGTGGGTAGGAATTTGGGGGTCAATGTGTCCAGGAGTGACAGACGAATCCGTCCCTCCCACTGCAGTGCAAGATGATGTTCCGAGAGAGTACCACTGGAGAAGTCAAAGGGACTCCCTCAACTTTCTCTCCTGATCCGGCCTGCCATGCAGCTGGTGGGCAGACGCATCCGCCGCCAAGACCCGGACAAACCTCACCCCATGAACCCGGGCGCGTATTTACAATCCCTACCGCGTTTCAGTCGCTTTAAATTTTCAATATGAAAATTTAAATATTTAGAAATAAAATTATTAATTTCTAATACACACATTGGAGAGATTATTTTATCTAGATTTTAGAACAATTTTTGTTTTTGCAAAATGATAAAAAAATATCAATTTAGAGGTGTATTTACAACATATGGGAATAATATTAAAATTTAAATATTTAGAAATAAAATTATTAATTTCTAATATACACATCACAAAGATTATTTTATCTAGATTTTAGAACAATTTTTGTTTTTGCAATGTGATAAAAAATAACCAATATAGAGGTACATTTAAAAGGTAAATTGTCGTTACCGCGACTGAATCAGTATAGGTTTTGTAAATACGCAACCCGGGCACCCCATATTGCGTACTTGATTTAATAAAATATCAAAAAACTTGTAGTAAAAAACTTTCAACGGTTTCAGTTTTGTTTTGCAAAAGGGTTTAGCGGAAAAGTTCAGTCTTTCTTCAAAGTTTTGAATCAGCCACTCTAAATAATAAGATTTTTCTTACATAATCCCAAAAAGAAAAAGTTTAATTAAGTGAAGAAAAATTTAACCTTCGCAGCACAGCGCTTTTTTGTTGAGATCTATGTTGGATGCATTTGAAAGGTTTCCGCTTTATAAAATACCAAAAGTTTTACTTGACAAAAATTTTGTTTAACTTTGCGAAAAATAAAAATCAACAGTTGTCCAAAGTCAGTATCAATAGTCAGTATTTTTTATATGTTCTTTAATATTTCAGGATGATAGAAATCAACAGCATTTATTGTTTTGGCTTTGGAGATATAAAATTTGCATCTGCGTTTTATAAAAGTTTTGTTAGAAAATTAGGTTTTACAAAATATAAATAAGTTTGTGACTTTACCGAATACAAAGTTAACCATGTCAAGCTGTATTATACCCTACTCCCTGCAGTACGTGAAGAAATTGAAAAAGGGTAATTTGGCTCTACATTTAAAAACATTGATCTGGCTGGTTTTATGGTTTTAAATGGCAACACCAAGGTGGCACATATGAAAATGAAAGTGAGTTTAAAAAAGCAAATGGTCCAAGTGCATATTTTTTACTATAACCAAACGGTGTTAAAAAAATGAGTGGTACCAACATTTTATGTTTAATCCTTTTTTTTATTATTTAACTCTGCAAGGTAAATTACATCGAAAGATGATTTTTTTTTTGAAAAATATGCAATATACCGTTTTTTATATATGAAATCAAAATAAAATAAAATTTAATTCACAGATCAAAACTATAATTATGTCGGAAAATAACAAGATATCTAAAAAAATAGTAACGGGATAATTTTTAAATGCAGATCAATTACGGAATAGTTTTTCTAGCATTACCTAAATTATAGGTTTGCTCTGTTCATGATGTAAAAAATAACTTAGATATCGCACAAAACTCTAGTTTGGACCCCTGGAGCGGGAGGTTAAAATAATTTGCCCGTATATTACACTACAACCAATCTTGAGAAATTATACAGGGTATTAAGGGAAGTACTTGACTTACTTTAAACCAGTGATTCCTGACATTATTTGGAATAAAAAAAGGAAATAAAATTTTGGTCTCCGGTAACATTTTGGAAGTTTTTTTTTTTCTACAAAAAAGGAAAAAAATGGTAGATGTTGGACAGTTGGAGGGGTGGTTAGTGGTCGGTCGGTTACCCGGCTGAGTGACATGAGGAAGAATTTTTTTTGTTTGATTTTGAAGAAAAAAATTTTGAAAAAAAAAAGTCACCGGAGACCAAAATTTCATAAATATTTTTACTCCAAATAATGTCAGGAATCACTGGTTAAAATAAGTCAAGTACGTCCCTTATCACCCTGCAAAATGAAATGAATAATTTCAAACCTGTTTGGAGCAGCTGAAACTTTTCCGAATATGTCTAGAAATATGTCACTATATTCTACCAAAGGGGTTAAATAATAAAAAAATACAAATGGATGCTTTGAAAAAATGGAGAATACAATGATATAGCTTACCAGGGGTCTCTTAGGCTGTAGTCTCTCATCTTCACTAGAGGTGGCAGAGGAGGTGCTCATTCGCCCAATGTGACCAAACAGCCGAGGGTATCCCTTGACCTTCAGTTCGTTGGTTATCCAACTCTCGTTGAAAGTGTGGTGGAGCAGCTTTCTCTGCCTCCCACTTCTACGGACATCTGGAATTAAAAAGCCATTAGTAGTAAAACACATTTACGTTTAACCCATTATTAAGTTGTTAAGGGCCAGTTTTATAACCATCCGTTTGTTACGCTCGATATCATTTTTAACAATGTTTGTTTGGCGGTAGACCGAATATTTGTAAAAAATGGTTCAGGCCAGGTTTGAGCCACTCTTCCTTTCCAGCTGCATGGCGCTTTAACGATTTTTCCTTTCTAGCGTCGATATTATTGCCAATACTACGAAATAAAAGCATCAATATCTAGGAGCAATCGGCATTTAAAATATTTTTGTCAGATGTCACTGGTATGAACGTTTTTTGTTTTTAGACCGACCTACTACTAGAGGAGCCAGACTCGTGGTTTGTAGTTAAGTATTTGAGATGCACACCCAAGCCCCACTTGAGGTAGAGGGTCAATTGGTTAACCCATTCACCACTTTTCAATATACATCAAAAAATAATAAGTGTTAAAATTTTTGCTTCTCTTAACCTGGCTGGAAAAGAAAATGAAACGGGGAAATAACACAATACTAACGATTCTCAGACGTCTCCTGTATTGGCTTATCACTATCTTCCATGTAGTTATTGGGCTGAAGCGGGCGGAGCTGACGGTCCACCACGGCCGAGCGCTTGGGCCTGCCAGCCCTACGTAATCTCTGACCATCTTCAAAGAAAACTCGCATTGGACGGCGTCTAAAAAAAATAAAAATCAATCAAAAACGTTACCACTATCGTTCATTGTTGTTTAGTTGAGATGAAACAATTAAAAAAGAATTGATAATTTCTAACCTTCTCTTAAACTTTTCTGGTTCGGTGTCCTCACTCTCTGGATAAATGATTCTAGGCATCTTTATTGTTTTGATTCTTCCACTGACT
The DNA here is from genome assembly GCA_917880885.1 of Limnephilus marmoratus. NCBI lineage: Eukaryota > Metazoa > Arthropoda > Insecta > Trichoptera > Limnephilidae > Limnephilus > Limnephilus marmoratus. Next base: position 20,766,331 of record OU862908.1, read on the forward strand.
GTTTCATGAAAACAAAACATAAAATAAACAAACATATTATTGAGGCATTAACATGCAAAAAAAAAATGTTCAGTACACATCTACTGAATTTAAAACACGCGAGCTGTCCGTAAAATAAGGTCTCCAAGGCGCTGCGGTCGCGAGGAATGATTTTACGCGCGATCCTGCAACACTGGTGTGTAGCCTGGTTTCGCTTTATCAAATCCCCAACACGTTGCACCCTCTGTGACGTTTAGTATCGGCGTGAGTTACGATCTGTAATTCATTTTTAAACTTAGCTTCGGCGAATCTGAATGATGGCACTGGAATTGTTCCTTTGTTCCTGGGGTCTTGTAGTGTATTCGGGACTCGTCCCCAGTCACAATTGAGTTCAAGAATTCTTCGCCATCGATGTCCTAGCACTCAAGGAATCTGCGGGCTGCTTCAACCCATTGTTGTTTGTGATCTTCGGTGAGCATTTTGGGACCCACCTTGGGCAGACTTTGTGGTCTCCCAAATTTTTTGTCTAAATCTTGTCAGTAGTGATCTTACTGACATCGGGATCATATTATATCCCGAACCGTCAACCGTCGATTCGCAATCATTGTTGTTTCCATTTTGACAATTTTTTCATCTGAAACCGATGGCCGTCCGGCACGCTTTTAAATTTTCTGCACAATTTGCGCATGTTTTTGCACTCATATGCTGTTTTCCGTACACTTCAAATAGCTAAGAATGAATTTCTACCGGGGTTTTGTTCTTCGCAGAAAAAATCTAATTATAGAGCGTAATTCACACCTGGCGGGTGCAACGAGCGGAAGCTTCACCAAGAACGGCTGCCACGCCGAGACAAAGTGTAGCAGAGAGTCCAGCTTTGTGGGGATTTGTGGGGAAACCAGGCTACAGGCCACTTTTCTCGGATCTCGCATTAAATTATTCCTCGCGACTGCAGCACCTTGGAGACCTTATTTTACGGACAGCCTCGTATATACAGTAGGTGACTTCTCACAAGAGCTCTTCAAGAACTACATCGCTGCCTGGGGTGATGCTGTGAGGCAGGTTAAGGCGGGCTATTGGAAGGGTCGTGAATAGGTCCAGATCAAACAATAACAGAAGTCCTAATATTAGAATGTGAAATGGTTTCCAAGGAGAGCTTACACTTGGAGGTCCAGTGTTGTCTCTTTCTGGTCACCCTATAATGGCTGCGAAGCTCGCGCGGTGACCATCTATCCACGGGGACATCCTAAAAATTTAAAATTCTATTAGTTTAGTGCTCTTATTTATATATACAGTAATACTGCATAAGTTTTTGATATCCATTGGGTGGGAAAAGTGACGTTTTCAAAAGATAAAGGTACGCATTTGCATTGTTTGAAATTTGATTTTTCGAAAATATGTATGAAATACGTTTTTAATTTTTGTGTAATAATTAACTGTTTTAAATGGGCTTTAAAAAGTTGCAACTATGAGAATTCTCAGATTAACTCTAATTCTCAATGTAAAATTTCTAGATAGTGATGTATTATCGGGATTCCATCACAGTTGATCCCCCGACAGTTGGCCTCACGGCATACTTATAAACCATATGCAGTTGGTTTAGGTAAAATATGGTGTACCGACTTACACAAAATATAACTAAGTGTCTCCGAAGGAATGTGCAGAGAGGATGCACCGCCGAATAACAAAAGTATAAAACATATTTTCATTCAAATGCATAAAGGATAAAATTACTTGTCTACATTACTGCACTGTATATACAATACTGTAAGTATATAACTATACTGTATACACCCTATGACGTTACATACTATTAGACGAGGGGTAGAAATCTCAAAGTGGGAAGACAAAAACAAGACAATTGTAACGATCTTGATATCTAGTACTTTAGCACTAAACTGCTACGCGTCGAGTAAGGTTGCGTCTTACCAGCACTTACCGGTAAGTAAATTGCATTTTAAAAAGTGTCAAAATACCCTCCTGTGTGATGAGAAAATGTTTCAATTAAACTCAAATAATAGTATAGGTGAATGAATAACATTTCATTTGTAAGTACACGCAAATTACTTAATATTATCGATTATTATAAATATTACAATTAATTTTCATGTTTCCCGCTCGCGGTTTTACATGTCATTAGAGAAAATTCAAGTCCTACTAAAGTAAAGGGTCTGGACGCGCAACAGCCAAATTTCTGTTGCTAAGTAAACTTCACTGTTTTAAAGCAGACTAATCAGTCTAAACACTCTGTTTATTTGTTTGCTTGCGGTAAAACAACACATAAATCAGTAGTTCTAACAAGTATGGATGACAATCGCCACCATTTAAAAACTGTCGTTGCCCTATTGTAATTATTGTATAACTCAACATATCAAACTCTGACAGGCAGCCGGACCTTTTATTCTAGTGGGCCTCAAGAAAAGGAGACAGCGAACATTCCATCAAAAAGTGACAAGCAATACGCCGCCGCCCGCTCATATATCCATGTTATTCATATACACACATTATTTGATTGTCTATCTTTATCACACAGGAATAAAGTTTTGAATTAAGAAATTATACTGAAAATCGCTGAAAACAAAAGAGTGTTCCTTACTTTCCACATTATATTGTGAGTATATGAGACTATGGCGAGTCTATTTATTTATATAACGTCATTGTATACAACGGCATAGAAGTTAAAAAATTGACACTGTAAATAATTTCGTTTCATATCGATTTCAACTTATTAAAAGGTATTTTTGATGTCGATTTTAGATTTGAAATTGGTAAATAATGCACAATAAGTGATCATTTTATAATAATTATAATTTCAGGGGCCAACTGTCAGGGGATCAACTGTCGGATCACCATTGTCTGTAATCATGTGCATTAGCAGCAATGTCAAACATAAATTAACATAAAACAAAGATTCAAATATAGAAACAACATGTGAACTAAACACACCATGAAGTGCTTTTAAAGAAAATAATAAGGTTTTTAATATTTTTCATTAAATTAACCATACCCTAATAAAATTAACATCAACTGTGAATGGGAGTTAAGCATCTAATTACAACTGTTATTACATAATTATGTTTGATTTTTTTATGTCGTTTAATTTTTGGGGTAATCCACACGAATAAACTAACTCTTCTCCACAATTTAAACATCTGCCTTGGTGATGGACACTGTAAGGCTGTCTGAAACGTTGTCTCAAGGAGATAGGCATAGTTTTGTAACCCCATAACTCAAACAACATAACACAGGATTCTTAAATCATTTTATATTTATTTTATGTTAATAACTATATTCTAATAACTATATTAATATTAATGTAATTATACATTAAATACACCAAAAGCTGAATTTTGAAAGTAAAATAGTTTTGTGTATTTCTTTCAATAACTTGTACAGACACCATGCTTGCGGTTAGTACAGTAGAATGTAGAATAAGTGAGTACTGCTTTTCTAAAATGCCATAAAAATAAAGTGCTTGCTGTTAGCATAATAATAAATTTGAAGGCTAAATTTCGGTTTAGGGGCGAAATTCCTAGAAAATCAAACTAATTATTTTTATACTAATTTGGGGTCGGGGAATCCGAATCTGAAAGAATTAGGCGGCGGCAAGCAATATTAACTGAATTAAACGACTTTAAAATTTTTTATACACTCATAGGAAAAATAGCCATTTTGGAAGCATTTTGTTTCCTAGAAAATCAAACTAGTTATTTTTATACTAACTATGGGCCGGGGAATCCGAATCTGAAAGAATTAGGCGGCGGCAAGCAATATTTACTGAATTAAACGACTTTAAAATTTTCTATACACACACACACCACACACATGAAAATAGACAACATTTTGACACATTAGGTACAAAGATCATAGAAAAATAATATAACATAGATGTTTTTACCACACAAAATTAAGTGTTGCCATTAAGCGTAATATTAATAATGTAAAATAACATGTTTATATTTTAAGTACTTATTTTTTATAAATTTTACTCACTTTCGTACCACAAACCATGTTACATAAACCCAGCGTAGCTGCTAAACTACTTGAAAACAGGGATGTTTTTTTGCGGTGACGCGAGCAGGCGGTATAAAGGGGCACAAACCATGTTACACAAACCTAGCGTAGCCGATAAACTACTTGAAAACGTAGGCTGTTTTTTTAAATTGACGCGAGCAGGCGGTATAAAGGGGCACAAACCATGTTACACAAACCTAGCGTAGCCGCTAAACTACTTGAAAACGTAGGCTGTTTTTTTAAATTGACGCGAGCAGGCGGTATAAAGGGGCACAAACCATGTTACACAAACCTAGCGTAGCCGATAAACTACTTGAAAACGTAGGCTGTTTTTTTAAATTGACGCGAGCAGGCGGTATAAAGGGGCACAAACCATGTTACACAAACCTAGCGTAGCCGCTAAACTACTTGAAAACGTAGGCTGTTTTTTTAAATTGACGCGAGCAGGCGGTATAAAGGGGCACAAACCATGTTACACAAACCTAGCGTAGCCGATAAACTACTTGAAAACGTAGGCTGTTTTTTAAATTGACGCGAGCAGGCGGTATAAAGGGGCACAAACCATGTTACACAAACCTAGCGTAGCCGCTAAACTACTTGAAAACGTAGGCTGTTTTTTTAAATTGACGCGAGCAGGCGGTATAAAGGGGCACAAACCATGTTACACAAACCTAGCGTAGCCGATAAACTACTTGAAAACGTAGGCTGTTTTTTTAAATTGACGCGAGCAGGCGGTATAAAGGGGCACAAACCATGTTACACAAACCTAGCGTTAGGTTAGGTTAGGTTACGCATTTTTAAGACTACGAATTTTCATACTTTTGGTTGAATACGGCCGTTGAGATAGTCGTAATTCATAATATAGAGAAGATACAACGGACGAAGAAAACTTGTTCGATTTATAAGGTATGTTCGATGATATTATTGTTTAATGGCAACACTTAATTTTGTGTGGTAAAAATATCTATGTTGTTTTTTCTATGGTTTTCGTACCTTATGTGTCAAAATGTTGTCTATTTTCATGTGTGTGGTGTGTGTGTATAGAAAATTTTAAAGTCGTTTAATTCAGTTATTATTGCTTGCCGCCGCCTAATTCTTTCAGATTCGGATTCCCCGGCCCATAGTTAGTATAAAAATGACTAGTTTGATTTTCTAGGAAACAAAATGCTTCCAAAATGGCTTATTTCCTGTATGTGTATAAAATTTTTTAAAGTCGTGTAATTCAGTTAATATTGCTTGCCGCCGCCTAATTCTTTCAGATTCGGATTCCCCGACCCCAAATTAGTATAAAAATAATTAGTTTGATTTTCTAGGAATTTCGCCCCTAAACCGAAATTATTCCAATTTGAAAATAGAACAAAAAGAAAAAATAATATTTGCTGTAAGGAGAAGTGACGATTATTTAAACTTTCAAATACAGGAATGCACAATCTCTTTATTTTTATGCTGTTTATATTATATGATATCATGTCGATAATATTATAAAGCAAATATGTATGTGCTCTAATATGACATTGTGTATTGCATCATTCACTGAATATAAAATCTAAATAATGATGTAAATCAAATAACTTCCTCAATGAGATATTATAAATACAGAAGGTGAAAAATATCCAGACATCTCACACAATGTATAATTATGGATTTCCAAACACGTATAGGTACAGAAACATAATCATGGCGACTACATGTTGGTTTATTTTATCATTTATTTGTTAGGTAAGTTTACAAACATTAACTATTATTATTTTAACAGAGCAAGTGAGGTACCACTTACATTGGTATATTGGAAATCATAATTTGTATGTTTTATGAGTAAATTTTCTTAGCAAGGATCACTAATGTGTTTTCAAGCCATATGACACAAATAAATGCTTAATGTTATCAAAAGCAGCTGGATTTTGGAAAGGATTCCATTTGCAAACAATAATGGAGATTGAGGAATAAGATGGAGGTGTTCTAATTGTCCCTCATCAAGCAATTATAAAATGAGGTAAGTAGGTACGTAAGAAAAGGTGTAGAAATCAAATGAGAAGCCAACACAATATGCAATAGTCAAACATGCATGTAAATAATAGGAAACTCCTTGAGAGCCCATCCCTTGTACAGGAATGCAACTACAGAACTAAAAAAACTGCTGTGAATGTACGATTTCAGAAATTTCACCTGTTCTTCCTCGTCTTTGGAAAGTGATCTTTTTATATACTTCCTATCATCAACCTCACCGTTGACACTTCGACGTGTTTTAACCATATTTTAAAGATCCGAACTCTATAACCACTCCTTACATAAAGGTCGAAAGAATCGAAAGCATTGATAGTAAAAGGACAAAATATACAAATAACTACAGTTAATAAAACGACAGTCTTTTCCCCCGGCTATAGCGTCATTTTAAGAACTTATAAGAACAACGCTTGCATTTTATTTGATGGATGACTGTATTATCACGATACGAACGCCATGTTCTCAGAAACATGGGGTTTGAGTACACGCTAGTTTTTTTTTCTAAATGAAACTCACCAAAATTAAACTTAAATTCTTACTAATTTATCGAATAAGTAAAAATAAATGAATTAAATCATAAAATGCTACAAAAACACTACAAGTAAAACCGTAAAACTACGACCACACAACTCCATTAGCGGACAACTGTCAAAATTTCCCACAACAAAAGGCAAAAGGTAAAGTTCGGACGACGCTAAATAAAAGCATGCAATAAATACAGTACCTACTTTCAAGCTCAGAAACTGGGGAAGGTTGTTATAAAATATTTATATTTGGGAGAAAATTTAAACGCGTACGTTTTCTTCTTTTATAAATAATGTATTAAAAAAAACCAATGGTACTAGGCAAGGTTCGTAGAAAATTTACAGATTTATTTTTGGGAAATTATGCCGTGCTGTGCTACTTTCTTAGCCAACGTTCCGGACAGCGTTACAGTATCCTCACATCGGCCCTGATGATGGACACTGTGATGCTTTCAAATTAACAATTTCGGATATGCTTAGTAATATTCAATTAGCTCTTCGAGGCATTTTTCGAAAAAAAAAAACGCATCGGGCCACTTGCAAGCTCCTGACGTAGCTTGAAGATCATTTGGAGTCCGAAGCAAACGATCTATTTCACTTTTTACTACGTATATGATATTATTTTTGAAGTAAAACGTCTTTACGCACGCTTGACTTGGGGAGTAAGCTGGTGAATGCGTGACGAGAGCGTTATGAAAAGTGTGATCGGGCGAAGCGAACGGTCGGGCGAGGCGAACGGAAGTTGAGAGGGAGATATAAGTTAGTAAGTTTTACTTCAGTCGTGTGGTGTAAAGTCGAAAGCACGCTCGTTTTTTGTTTGTTAAATCTATGTTATTTCCTCACACTTGTGTTTGTACATATGAGTCGAATTAAAGTCGATAAAATATTGTTTTTTGAACAGTAACAACGTGGTGTACAGTAATTTATAGTACAAAAAGTCGGAGGCCCGCGGAGTTGAATTAAAGTCGATAAGATGTTGTTTTTTTAAACAGTAGCAATGTGGTAAGTATTTTTTTAATGGTAGAAGAAGTCGGGGACGCCTGAGGAAGGCTTAACGGGATACCTCTGCACTGGAATGATATACGAGTACAATATAGTTTAACAGTATAAAATGTAGTTTTTGTTAACAGTAGATAACAATACGGTGTACAGTAGTGAAAGACAGAAAAAATCGAGTCGCCGGAGGAAGACATGGCGCGATCAAGTGAAACAAATAACACTAATGTATAGTTATAATTAGGAGTATGTAATGAACGAAGGAAGGGGTGTAATGAGAATGTAAGACGTTGAAGTGAATGGTAGAAGACAACGAGGAAGACATGGCGCGATCAAGTGATATGACAACATGGCGCGATCAACAAATACTTAAACCTTTTTCAATTTTTCACAATAACATTATTTTTTTTTCACCATAAAACCACTCCCAGTTTTCAGTTATAGATACAGTAGTTACAGAATTCACAACCTCAAAACTTTACTAACCCCGAGCAAAGCCGATTACAAGTCAGCTATTAAATTTGGTCTGTACACACCACTAAATACTTTGAATACATCAACATTACATACTTTTAAGCACTGTTGAATTTGGCAGTTACCTGTGGTCTGGAGCCCCAAATATTTGAAAAACCCTTGACTGAAGGCAGAAACGAGTGGTGATAGAACCCTGTCTTAACATACGTATTGCATTATTTAGAGCAATGGCTTCAGGTGGGAATGCTATCTATGTTCCAGCGGTATTTCAATGGAGGATGCTTCGAGAAAATAGTGTCATTTATCCCTTTGGCACCAGTGAATAGTCGGGAAATATAATAAACGCGCCTTCAACGTTTATATTATGTACTTGGTTGACATTATTTACCGATTCCATGCCAAATCAGAATGAAACCAAATCAGAACCACCTCAGAAAGGTCATTAAAAGCTATGAAAAAATAATTTCAAAATAGCCGGTAACCTTACCTAACTTAACTTATTTAACCAATTTTTAAATTTTTATTATATTTTCACTCTTAATGACCTTTCTGAGGTGGTTCTGAGTTGGTTTTATTCTGAGTTGGCCGGTCACCTAATTACCTCGGTGTTGTTTTTATGACTCGTTCTTGAGGTCAATATTTCGGCTGTGTAAAGATTGTCGTGTCTCCTCCCTACTACAACATGGGTTTCTTCAATAGGCACTGAGGAATTTATTAAAAAAAATGCCTTATCCACGTTGAAAAAAGTTGGCTTATTTCGGTATAATTATGTTGTAAAATAAATTGTATTCGGTATTCCACTCAGCTATGATGAAAATAGTTTGGGCTATTTCGGTATGGGGAGGGGAAGGAAATGGGGAAGAGGAGGGTAGAGACGTAGCGTAGCGAGGGGGTGGGGGGGGGGGGGGGGGGGGGGCGGTCCGCCCCGGGTGCTACCCGACAAGGGGGTGGCACTCGACCGTGGGAAAAAATTGTCACCAAAGTATTGTATACATGAACACGGTCTGTTATTTTCTTTCATATGTTCCTCGTGGAATGCCCCGAGTTTTGTGTCTAGGTATTTTTATAGGCGAACACAGCCTATATTGCTATTTACATACGCATATACCAATACACCAAATACGGCTAAAGCCTATTATTGCAAACTTGGAAAAAATTTGGGTCTTCTTCCAGCTGATTTTTCAATTCATGGTAGGCTTGAAGGCGACGCTCTATTTGATCCTCAAATAGACTAGACTTTCGCGTTTTCGCCGAAAGAAGAAATCTCGATTTACTTAAAATTAAACTTTGGACGAACGCGTAGACCCACAGCGACGCGGCTTCACACACTGACCGAGAAAGATTTTTCGTACAACAGCCGACCACACAAAACCCTTTTCCCCTCCACTTCTCCCCTCTACCGCCTGAGTCTCGTTACTTTTGGGTCACCCCTCGTACAGGGAGTAATAGCCATTTTACACCAACTCTTTTTTCAGCCCGATTCTCAATGACAATTTTTTTCGCTTTACTCGATCTCTATTTTCATATCGACGGTTTCAGTAAGGGCTTTTTGGGATCATGGAAAATGCGAAAGAAAAAAAAAAAAATTAAGAGCGAAAATCTTTAAAAAAAATGTGCATAGTTAGATTGCGGACTTTCAATGAAGGAATAATTCAAACTGTTCTTCATCTCCGCACCAAATTAATGCGGGGTATAATAAAGGGTACCACAAGGATCTGCGCTGCAGTGGCGGCGTAGGGTAGATTGGCACCCGGGGCGGTTTTTTTTATTGAACACCCTACATAAAATAAAACACCAAATACTAAACATGCTTACGAGACTTCATTTTACTAAAATATTCGATCACAATATCAAGATTGTGTTCCCTTCTCTTTCAATTGATAATATAGGAAAATTGGTTATCCGCGCTTGGCTCATTGTGGACCTTAAATAAGATTTTATTAAGGAGACAGAAAAAGATATTGTCACCTCCGGGACTCGAACGCGGGACCTTCTGTTTACATGGAAACAGCTCTACCAACTGAGCTAAGGTGTCTATATCCAATTCGGTCACATTTAACTGTATCATTCTTCGACTAAGAACTACCAACTTTATCTTCATTTTCTTAACGCACATATTATTGGCCGCTACCTTTATATATATTGCAAGATTCAAACCCGAACTAAATGCTATCTACAAGGGCGGATCGAGGATTTTTTTCTGGGGGGGGGGGGCACAAGGAGCGGACGGGCAAAAAATCAACAATTTCTGTTAGGATTTTTTTCTGGGGGGGCACAAAGGGCGGATGGGCAAAAAAATCAACAATTACTGTTAGGATTTTTTCTGGGGGGGGGGCACAAGGGATGGACGCGCAAAAAAATCAAAAATTACTGTTAGGATTTTTTTCTGGGCGGGCACAAGGGGCGGAAAGGCAAAAAATCAACGATTACTGTTAGAAAAATGAACTTACGTATCATATTTCAAGTTTATTTCTACAAGTTCAAGTATGTACAGGAAGGTTTATGAAAGTGTCAAAACAATCGAAAAATTAAATGTTTAAAAAATACAGTTTTAGCTTCTAAGTATATACTGTGATGGAATCTCCACAGTACAGAAAAATACCCTCTGGGGGGGGGGGGGGGCACGTGCCCCCTTGCCCCCCCCTCCATATATCCGCCCTTGGCTATCTGGATAGTGTCTGGATAAATTATTAATTAGCTCAGTTAGTAGAGCTGTTGCCATGTAAGCAGAAGGTCCTGGGTTCAAGTCCCAGAGGTGACGATAACTTTTTCTGATTTTTCTGTCTCGAGATTTCCGATTGAGCTTCGCTAATTTCTTCTTTCAACGCCTGCTTTGCCGGTGTTGGGATTACGCATCTCTTAGAGTGCTGATACAAGCTTCTCAAAATGATTCTTTGGTTTTAGAAAGGGAATTAGAAATTCTATTCGAAAAATAAATATATAGTTGCGACGCATTTCAAAATATGATAATGTAAGTAGCTAGATCCAAGAGTACGTAGTTATTTATTGAAATATCTTTACAGCAGGAGATTTTGTGCGCATTCTTTGTCTGTACGAGTGAGTTGTCGTTGTCACCCCTTGGTGCTTGGCACCTGGGGCGGACCGCCCCCTCCGCCCCCCCCTTACGCCGCCACTGCTGCGCTGTCACCAACGCATTTTTTGTTGCACATCAACGATCTCGTTGCTGGGCATTTATCAAAAAAATTGTCCGTTACGTAATGGAATTCCACAAAAAAAAATTTTTTTTTAGTAACAACCGATTTTTTATTGAGTTTATAATATATCTAACTTCGTAAAAATAGTAAATATAAATAAGAAAAGTCTACTATTTAGTAGGAAATCAATGTTTTAATGAAGTACAGGTGATGAGAAGTTCCATTACGCCACAAACTTTAGGTAAGATTTAAGTAAATTTTTGAGGCAATTTTAATTAATTATTTATTAAACTATCATTTAAATTAAACAGCCTTCAAAAACACATAACTTAAAATGGGTAATTAAATGAAATAAAATCTTTTCTTAATAAAACTATTCCACAACGCTACTATATGGTAAATTCAATGGCACAATTTAGTCTTAACTTTGGCATTTTTGTTTTAAAGTAATATAATTTTAAATGTAAACGGATAATAAAATTATCATATTTTTTATAAATCTAATCTTTGAGCATTATTCTAAACAAATTAATATAAATAAAGTTAAATCTTTTATCACAACACAATAGGACAAGTGATGTTAATGGAAAAAAATGTCACGGTTAGGAACTATAAAGACAGTTTTACATCCTGCAACACAGCAGTTCCATTACGTCACATTTTGCGTTCCACTAGTACATCACGTCGCGTTTTGGATATGACGTCTGATGCCGGTATAGAAAAAATCTCAAAAAGCACTTATTTTTAAGATTGTTTCACTAATTGACATATTTAATTATATTTTACATGACTTAAGTAATTAACCTTCAAAACCTGTAAGTAAAATCTTTATTATTATATTTTTGAATGTAGCTATTACTTTGTGGTTATCCATTATAGAATAATGAAATAATTTTACTTTGTATAAACCACTTATTTGAATAAACACTTTGTATAAACAGCTCCACCCCTACCATAATAAAACATTGTTCGAAACTGTCAAATTAGTATAAGTTTTCCCTGACGAAGGAACGTTTGTTCCGAAACCGGTCGGATTTGCACATCAAATAAGTGGTTTATACAAAGTAAAATTATTTCATTTTTCTAAAATCTTTATTACTTACCAACAAAAACCAAGTTCGTGGTGGAAAATAAAAACAGCACACCGTGACGCTAACCACTCAGTGTGTCTCAGGCAAGGGCGGATCAAGGATTTTTTTCTGGGGGGGGGCACAAGGGGCGGACGGGCAAAAAAGATACTTCAAGCTTATTTCTACAAGTTCAAGTATGTATAGGAAGGTTTATGAAAGTGTCAAAACAATAGAAAAATTAAATGTTTAATTTAACAGTTTTTGCTTCAAAGTATGTACTGTGATGGAATCTCCACAGTACACAAAAATACCGTCTGGGGAGGGGGGGGGGGGGGAATGGTAGGGGCCCTTGGTCACAGGAGACATACACTGCGACTCAAAACTAAGATGGCGATTGTTTATGGCGCAAATGTTGCAAATTATCAAAATAAACCGATTCCCATAATGATTTTAAAAGTAATTTTTCGTTCAAAATCGATTTATTGTTGTAGCGTTGCGGAATTTTCCACCTACATCATTTTTAGGCACAGAATAAAACAGATTTTTAAAATTATTTTGAACTCTACTCTGCTAAACGTAAGGTATATTAATGAATTTGTAACATATGACCGTTTAAATTAACACAAAATGTAAAATCCCTGACTGGGCAAACATTAATATTCTGCGTTCGGAATTTTGCAAAAGTAGGGTAGGACACTCAAAAAATCGCCTCTCTTCTAACGTATTTGACGAATATTTATGTTAATTATATGTATTTTATGGGTTTTTGCTATGTAAATAATTAGTTTTATAAATTATTTTTAGGGCTTAGTTTTCAGAAATATGTTCTAAAATTATTAACCTATAGAATATATTGTTGAAAATTGTAGGACACGTCATGTTCGAGTAGTCAAATTTTTTGGTAAACGCCCTGCTACGCTGAAAACAGCACCGTTCACGAGCATGGGTTTTGATTTAGGGTGGGGCAAAAAATAAAAATCTGGAGTAGGTACCGAAAAAAGTAGGCTTCTACAATATATTCGTACTTTAGGCTCTGTGAATACAAAGAATATGAAGGAAGAAGGAAAAAGGAAAAACATCCTGTGAAGTGCGGTAAATTTGAAAACGCGACTCGGTCGACAGTTCAGATGTCGACCGAGACCCACCTTGCCCCACCGTGCTTACGCCCATGTTCACGAGGGTTATCTTTTTGACAAGCCCCTCTCTACTTATGATGTCCATACAGCACGGGAAGTTTTAAGATACAAAAGTTGAAAAGTTGAGAAGTTTCACGCCTGGTGGTAAGGCCAACTTGGTCAGTTTCAACGAATCGAAAACCCAAGCGTGTCTGATTTTGGCAAAAAAGGACATCAATGACTGCCTGGTACAATTTGATGGAAATACAAACATCGAAATGCTTGGAGTACATATTAAGTATATCGGATCGGCTCAAGGGTCAGCGCTCCATAGACGCCCGAGTAAATGTAGCCCCCAAGATACTGGGTGCCTCGTGTAGGGTTTTTTTGTTTTGTTTTTTTTTTTTACATTAACTCCACACAGGAGGCCCTGAGGAAAATAATTTCCCTCAGGGCCTATGTCATCTGGGATGCTGTGTGGAGGGTCTTTTTGAGGAGAGGAAGGAATGAACATTGATCTTGAAGAGACCCATGTTGTAGGAAGGAGGAAACACAGAGGCCGGAAAATCATTCCACAGCCGAGCTGTTGAACACAAGAACGAGTCGAAGAAACGACCCGTTCTAATGTGACAAATGTCAACCGTGTACAAATGTTGGGCACGCGTTTGGCGTGTTTCCCGACTATGCACCGGTGCCGAAGGGATCAATGATGCTAGTTCCTCGGAGCATCTTCCATTGTAATACCGGTAGAACAAGGATAGCATTCCCACCCGACGCCTGTGCTCTAAAGATTGCAATCCGTCTGTTAAGATGGGAGAATCTATCAAACGGACCGCCCGTTTCTGCACAGAGTCGAGGGTATTTTTCAGGTATTTTGGAGCTCCAGACCAGAGATGGCTGCTCAACCGTGGGGCGTACTTGTGATTTGTACAAGGTTAGCAGTTGTGTAGGTACTATTAAAGTATCTGCGGGCTCTGTACAGTACGCCCAGTTTTTGGGAGGCTAACTTTACTCTGGCTTCGATGGAGCCCCCATACCTGAGCTGTTCACTTAAAGTTACACCAAGCATATCTATGGAGGGCCTGTTCGGAAGATTGCTTCCGTTGAAAAAGACTAGATTTTCATTTCGATCCCTTTTAGACGTAATCAGACAAGATTGGGTCTTTGAAACATTAAATTCAACGAGATTATTTTTACCCCAAGAGAAAACACTCTCGAGGTAGCAGATTCTTCAAAGTGACCAGCTGCTAACCCTGAAAAAATCTCAAGTACGCCCAATAATTGAATGAAAAAGATAGTTGGCAAGGAATGATTATAATTTAAAATATAAAAATAACTTAACCCTTTGAAAATTTACGCTTTGTTTGTTATGAAAAGTGAAGAAACACATTTTCAAATATTGATTGAAGAAGATAACGTTAATAATTTAAACGAAAATATGAAGGAAAACGAGACACAGAAAAATAAAAAGATAACGGTCGCAACTGAGACTCGAATCAGAACCTCTCGTCTTACCGGGACGAACGCCTTTCCAATTAGACCACTGCCACCCCTTATTAAAGTCATGTTTGTCAATTTTTACAAAAAGAAGTTTAAAAAATGGCACATCTTCAGTTCAAAAACGTACACACATTTTATTAGAAATGTATTATAAACGTTACTGTCATCTTACTTTTTTTATCGTTTCATAAAAAAATTATGACTGAAAAAATCATATGAAATATTAAATAATTTTTCTCAAATTGCGATAGTAAACTTCAGTGAGCTTTGAACTTCTATCTTTGAGCCTTGAGCTATGAGCTTTGAGCTAACAGCTTTGAGCTATGAGCTTAGAGCTAACAGCTTTGAGCTATGAGCTTTGAGCTTCGAGATTCTAGCTTTTGAGCTTTAAGCTTTGAGTTTAGGACTTTTAACTTCGAGCCTTACTTCGAACATTAAGTTTTAAGCTTCGAGCTTTGAGCTTCAATCTTCGAGCTTTAAATAAGGAACGTGTGTTTATTGCATTTTTTGCCGTCACGGTACCGTAACCGTGAATCGTCACGGTAATTATAAAAGCGCACAATTACATAAGTGGCTTAGGGCCCAAAGGCTGGAATATTCATGCGGAAGGAATATCAAATTGGTGAAAAGTTATGATAAGTGATTTAATTTAAATGGGGACCATGTTGAGAAACAGTGGAATGCTGCAGTTTTGAGGCACGAAAAAAAATTGTATCTGAGTGATTTAAAAAATATATACTTATATCTACATATATCATAATACGGGAAAATTTTTATTTTACGCATAAAGTAAAGAAAAAAACGGTGGTTATTTACCAAACCACCCCCATACTTAGGGGGCATGCATTAATTACGTGAGCATAAAAGGAGGGAGGGGGGAGGGGGAGGGGTCAGCAAAATCTCACGTTACTTGAAAAGAATATATGAAATGGCCCAAATTTATCTCACGGGGAAGGGTCGAGATTGGAAGAATAACTTCTCACGTAATTAATATATGCCCCCTTACACGCATGTTTAAAAAAAATTATTATTAAAAGATAGATTATCGCATTTAGGTACTCCGTAGGATTGCTACACATCATGTTAGGTATACCTACCAAAAAATCCATACTTTTTCCATTTATAGTCAGTCCAATTAAGAGTAGAAAATATTAAAAATGGAGCCATGAAATTTGTAGGCTGGCAACACCAATTAACCTGTCAAATATTATTGTAAAGCGCAATGACACTGAAAATATAGAACACTGTAAATCACATTTAAAAAAAAATTTTTTTGGTCTTAAAGAAAAAAAAAAATCGAAAAAGCACGTCAAGGACCTACTTAATGACATAAATTTGATTAAATGGTGTTTTTCGAAGTGATATGCTTTAATATAATTTAACATAATTTGAATTTAACAGTAGGTAGAAAGGTAGAATCACTAATGGTGAGTTTAGTTACAGTACTTTTAGATCTGAATGAGTTAAATAAATTCAGATCTAAAATTAGAGATATGATCGTTAGACATGAACGCTAGGTACTTGAGCTAGTATAAAATAAATGTGAGCAATTTCTAAACTGCGCTTTAAATTTTATTACAATATCGTTATTCTTCATTATGTAAACACAAAATTGCAATGGTATAATATATCTATATGAAATTCTAATTTTGAGAACAGTGGGTATCTATATTGCAATAAAAAAAATATTTTTTTCACTTTTATGCCTTTTTAATCTTTTACAAAAAAATTATGTTACACAGCTTTACATTTTCCACACTGAGTTTTATTTTTAGTATTGCCTTTTGAAGAACAGTGGCGCCCTCCTATATTTTATACTCTTATTTGACAAACTGTATCATTATTAGAAATAAATAAAAGGTTGGTACCTACGCATGAAAATGCTCAGTTAAAGTTGGTAGGGGCATCAGCGGGCAATGGGGAGGGTGGGGAGACTGAGGCACCGGGGAGAGGGAGATGGGAGGGTTCCTACCTATCGAGTGCGTGCCGGAGTTTCTAATTACAACTTCTTGTTATTCATTCGAGAGAAAAGTGCTTATTCTACAGGACGCTTCCCTGATTTTTGTTTTATTTAAAAGTTTGTAAATAACTATTTGTCTGATGAAAGAAGATCGGCAATTATTATTTTGGCGTAAGAAAACAGTCACTGGAAGTTATTATTAACCAATTTCATTTTGGTTTCTTATAAATTTAATAATAATAGGGACCATCCGGTAAAACTTCTTCCACCCACAGTCAACCGAAAAAATCTTAACAAGTAGAATACCACCCAACCACTGATCCTCATCCATAAAAATCGCCTTCCACTCCGCTACCGATTTCGGAATATACTACCCGTTGCGTTGGCCCGAGATACGCCGTTTTTGTTAAATTATTTTTTCAGAAATTGTCTCACTTTTTTGAGATATTTTTTTTGTATTAGTTGAGTAGTTTATTCACAGTCCTCCTCACTTGGGATTCCTATGCCGGTTGTTGGACGGGTATAACATGTATGTATGTTGATTTCCGAAAAATAAAGAATAAATTAATAAAAAATCTTTACGTTTTTTGATTGTAGGAAGTGTTGATATAACTCCATAATTTTAATGATTTCCTCATCATCATGTTTAGTTAGTCATATTTACATATCGCTTTAAAACTTTTTTTTTATCTCCATGGTTTTTTAATTTCACTTAGAAGGGCATCATACAATTTCGTAGCATGAAAATTATGGTTTTTCTAGCCAAAAGATGTATTTAATATTGCTATGTTCAGTAGGTTTGAAGTTTTCATCCTTGTAGTGTAAGTAGGTGTGTTGGTCAGTAATTTACTATTTTTTTCATTTAAATCTGAGAGAATTTTTTTAGTAGGGTTTCATAATACTAAAAACATGAAAGTTTTTGAACATTTTCTTTTGATGGAGTTCTAATGGGTACTTTCAGGATGAGTACTTTTTATGATTACTATTTGCTTGGTATCTTCATCAGTCTTCTATGCAGATTTCAACTTACGTGCGCATAGGGGCGTCACTATTGTAGATATTATTTTACGGTGCATATTAAACGCGTAGTTCCTCTTTTGAGTGGTTGCATGAGTTTTTAATGTAAAAAATACGCATTATCACAGGGAAATTTGTACTATACTAGGTGTCTGGAAACTTGTAATACAAGCGGGAAACAGTCAATTTTGAAATACCTATATATAATTACTTGAGTTTTCGTTTCCGAGTAAATCGAGTCCGAAAATGGAATTTTTTAGGTAAAATTTGAAAAAATCAGTTAAAAATGTTAGTGACGGATGTTTAATGTCTTTTAAAATGCACCGAAGTGTATAGTAGTTCTGTTTCAATTTTTTAAAAACTTTAAAAAAATTGAAACAGTTCCCAAAAAAAAAGGAGAAAAAATAATCGAAATGCTCACATAAAAAAGAAGTTATTTTGGGTTTTCTGTGTAATATAGAATAAAAAGTTTCCTGATTGTACTACTAACTAAATAACTAACCATCAACCCGTTTCCCCGTAGGGTAGGTAGAGAGGACGGACCGCCACATAACTCAGTCTTAGTACACAATCTTTGCCTCATCCATATTCATTCATCGTCTCATATTATTCCGACTCTTGACATGGCCCAACTCAATTATCTGATTCACTTGATCGTGCCATGTCTTCCTCGGGCGTTCCCCAACTTCTTCTACTATTCACATTTCCGTCATATATTTTTCTTACATTACTTTCTTCGTTCATTCGCTCTACATGCCCAAATCATCTGTGGGTCCATTTTTTAATATTACTCATTACGCTTACATTAGTTTTGCATCACACGATCATACATGGTTTTACCACACATATGACTCAGGGAAATGAGACCCCTTCTACCACTAGTTTCCGGAAACCATGTAAAACGGACTTCCTGACAAGAGCTTATTAACATACCTACTTAACAATAGAATTTTTATTATTTCGAACCACCCTGTTTCTAAGAGTGTCTTACCAATACAGCAGCGTGTGCATAATTATCAGAGACGCGCCGCCGCTGTAAGGGAATAAGAAAATATATATAAATGTATAGATGAATCTTTTCTTTTACGCGTCTTTCTTTCCCCGGCCGCCCCGGCCTACCCCTTCTGCCCCCCCCGGGCAACCCCCCCGGCCCTGCCCATCGCCCCCCCGGCTGCTTTCTTCCACCATTTCTCATTCGTTGTACAATCCGATTAAGACAAGCGGGATCTGTCGTCCTTGCCTTGTGTAAGTACCGTGCAAGGGCAGATGAGAATAGGCTTGGCTGTGTGAAAATGATTCTAAAAGTTGGTACTGCAGGTAAAAAAGCATTGAGATGTAAATATATTAAATTACATTATTGGCGAAATGGTGTACACAAATTTTTTTTTGACCCCAAATAAAATTATTTTTAAACGAATTTTACTTTGGTTTCACAAGTATTTAAAGTTAGATTTTTTTGCCAAGTGAACACGGGCCTTATTTGAAGAGTCAAGGTTTGAAACTGCTAACGTCATAATAGTACATACATTGCTCTGGTAAACGATCAACTTTTCATGAAAAATTTCTTGCCGGCAAGGTATTTCAGGTCAAGATTGCGCAATATTGTCGTGAATTGCCTATTCTTGTTGACGTATTACCGTGTCTTGAAGATGCGTTCGCTCGACTAATGACTATTGACTATGTTGTCTATAAACCTAATTCATTCTCGCTCTGTTACATACTCATACATGTGCGTCTCTATTCGCCACCCATCCACTATCAAAACTGTTATAATTTCGTAAGCGATTAAGAACAAATAATTTCATTTTTTTCGGTGGCGTTATTGTAGGAGATCGTTTTATGTATTGTGATTTTGTCTTATATGTTACGGCAATCTTTAAGGGACACCACGAAATTGACGGCCAACACCTTGCCTGCACAAGTTAATAAAATTGTCCGGCAATAGTTGCATAGGCAATAACGCGCTACAAATGTTACAAAAATCTATGGAATGACATCAAGGGCATTGTATGTGTCTTGCAACTACGAGTATAAGATTCCATTTAGTCAAAATATTAAATACCTATGTTTTTAACCCGTCCTGTCCTGGCGCTATATTTTCGCCGTGGGTCAGCTGATTCTTTTTTCGTACTTAATAGCTTACTTGTTTTAGGAAAAGAAGTTTATTTATTTTAAAATTAAAATAGTATGTAATCTACCATAATATTTCCCTCGGAATTGGTACTTATATGCGGAGATTTTTTTTTAATCGTGCCGATAGGCTACTGCGGTGTACAAGAATTTAATGAATCGAGGGTCGAAGAATGGAGTTGGTACTCTTCTATAGGTATTTATCTAATATTTAATTTAATTGATAAATTAATAAATACCTGGGGATGCGGGACCCGCGATCAGTCACCACTAATCAGTCCCGTGCTGTACAACTTTGCACCACACGGAAATGTCTTAATTTTAATATCAATTATAATATTAGGTAGGTTGCTGTGAAGAAATTACCTAAATGTTGATAAGAGCGTAGGTAGCCAATTTCACACAGTTTTTTATTCAGTGCTACCTATGTGAACATATTAATTATTTCATCGTCATTTTTTTTTAGAAATTAAAAACCAAAAGTAAATTTTTCACCAATTTAATATAAAATAATGTAATATATAAAATTTAATAAGTGATTTAATTTCGGTTGCTAGTGTGTAACTCCGGTTCAATAAACTCTAGAAGAATTTGCTTTAAATTTATATATATTTAATCGTCATCATTTTCAACATTGGAAGTGTTTACCTATCTTTAATTTTTAACCGAAAATTATTTTAATTACTTTTTCAAAATTGAAATTAAAATATCGAATGACTTTTCACGGGTCTAGTAATTCATAACAACGATAAACAAATATTACAACATAAAAAATAATTTGTAATAATGATTTAAAAATAAAAGTCAAAACTGCATTGTACTTCTGTACAGGGCCGGATTAACCATGTCGGGGCCCCTAGGCAATGCACGTCTCAGGGCCCCTTTACCAATGGCTGACTAACGGGAGGGGGGGGGGGGGGGGGTTAAAGGGACTTCCAAACGCCTCCTTGTTCCCATGATCAAATCCTTAACAAGGCTTTAATGGGGGGGGGGGGGGGGTAAGATTTTAAAACTTTTCAATTTTTCCTGAATGTAAAACATGTCAGTATATTGAGTAGCGTGTCAAAATTTCAAGTGAATCGGAGCAAAACTGACGATGGTACAGCGTTTCAAGCGACCGGCCCTTTCTTTTATTTTCCCAAGCAGATAGGTAGTGCATACTGAAACTTGTGCAATATTTATATTTTAAACATATGTATGTATAATTAAAAATAAAATGAAACAAATGCCAATATAAACCACACACGGCACCTTCAATCACTTCAGATAATAAGTAATGTTGCAACAAATAGAAGGAAAGAGAAGTAAAATACAACTATGTTTACATATTTGTTTTAATTATAGACTTTTTATTTATTATTTGTGCATGATGTGAACATTAGTTATTTACCTAATGTTATTAACCAGTAAATGTTCCTAATAAAAATAAATAAAAAAAAAAACATCTTGAAAGCTGACTTTTTCCGAAACTTCGTTGCTTACTACTTGAAGCAAGTCATTTTTTCCCGGGACGCGGGGCCCCTAGCCGATGCGGGGCCCCTAGCCAATGCGGGGCCCCTAGGCAGTTGCCTACTCTGCCTTAGGAATAATCCGGTACTGTTCTGTACAATGTTTTTAGTTATGTAAGTGTACATTGCGCCGCGCAGCATGAGCTTGATTTTATTCTGAAGAAGCCACGAACTACGATTACCTGCGCCCACAAATATTAGAGATTAATATATAATTTTCTTGGTTTTTCAGCCATTTTGTCTAAAATAGATTCGACTGTTGGAGTCGTGTTTTTATACAAATGCAGAAGAGTAAAACCATTTAATCTGTTTTCCGGTAAAGATTTTCTTAAATCATTTTTAATCAACATAATATGGAAAGATTCATTAATTCTCCGCAGACAAAGGTGGTATTTTGATTTTTTTAACAGATTTGGTAACATATGACATGTAACTCCACAATGTTTCTTTTGGTCATTTGCCCCTTTCCAGCTAAGCGATTTTTCTGTACCAAAACTTAAGCATCACCCAAGTTTGATTAGTTTTTAACAATAAGACGGCCAATTTATCAATTTTCAATTTGTTTGCTGGCCGCAGGGTGTAGAGTACACACAATTAGACACGTTAACTTTGCAGTCGGTGGTGTGAAACCTATTTACATTTACCATAAATATAATTTATTAATAAAAGAATCATAGGACGGAAAAACAAAATGCCGCAGGCCAAAAAATTACGTCTCCAAACCAATAAACAATTCTGTTGGTTTTTATCATTCTGAAATTTAAAGAACTTCATAATTTGATTTTATATTATTTATATATTATATTTATAATATTATTAAATAAAAAAAAATACATCACAGTTATTCTTTATCTTTTGTGGGATCGTTATCGAGATAACCAACGTTCCTGTCAGATTTGTGTGATTTTTATATATTTACTGTCGCATGTTTTTGTTTAAATCGTTTTAAACATGAATTTCTGCTAGTATGCATGATTATTTATTCATTTAATGTTTTTTCTGTTAAATTTATTCATTTAATAGAAAAAGCACGTAAATCACAAAAATCTGACAAGAGATCACGTCCGTTATCATGATAACGAGCCCACAAAAGATATAGAATAACTCTTCAGATAAGAGTTTGTCGCCAAATACTTTCGTATTTTGTAATTGTAAATTTTGATAGTGTTAAGTATTTGATAATTTCAGATGCAATTATAATCTTCTGGACTCGTAACATCAATATTGCATCTCTGTGATTGATTTCTTGTACTTCATGGCTTGTTCATGGTAGAATAGTAATTTTTTTCTACTTGTTCGTTACCTTTATTTTGATTACGATTTACGATATTATGATAAAATAATGAATATTCTATATTTTCAGGGAGAGGGCTTGAGACGGAGAACCCCCCCCCCGTGGGTGAGCCACTGTACATACAGTTTACAGTTTGGAAATGATGTTGAAAAAAGTGAAAAAGGTTTCTTTCCGACCAAATAAATATTAATGACGCTTGAAAACCTTCACCAGTTCTTACCCAGAAACATTGAAAGCATCATCCCTCCATCCATTCCTTCATTATCAATTAACATTTTAATTTCCACGTTCTGAGCTGATGGTTTTGCCGGCTTCGGCATTCGCAGCAATTTCCTGTAGCGTCCATAATTCATATTGATTAAGAAGACGGCCACACAACCCTTGCCAAGAAAGATTTAAAACGCGCGATGTTTTATGTCGGGTGGGGGGAGGGGGTGCGGGAGCGAGGGAGGGTGGTGCCAACTCCATCCCCGCGGGAGAAACGCGTAGTTATACTAAGTTTAGTCAGTGAAGGTTAGGTCAAATTAAAATTAAAAATAAATAAGATTAGCATCCTGTGCCATTGATGTCATTGATAGCAAACAAAAGGGTTTGCAATTTTTATTCGTGTTTAAATTTTTCTTACTGAAGCAGACCGATAAAGGCTATCAAACATTACCTACCTATTTTTATTTTCACATGTGGAAATCCATTTTTAATTTATCTGATGTAAATCTTTGTGATTTAAGCATTGGAACTTGAATTTTTGAGAAATGAACTTTTAGCTTTGAGATTTTTGAGTATTCAACTTCCAATTTTTGTACTTTTAACTTTAAGCTTTGAAGCTAAACTTTAAGCTTAAGGCTTTAAGCTTTGGCCTTAAAGCTTTCAATAATAAAGATTAACGCTTTAAATTAATCGGATACAAAAGTAGATACGCGACAATCGCACAAAAAGTAAAAAGCTTTAATTTAATTTGAGCTTGAAGATTTGAGCTTGAAGCTTAAGATTTGAATCTTATGCTTTCAGATTTAAATTTTGAGCTTTGAGCTCTAAGTTTTAAGCTTTGAACTTCGAGCTTTGGTTGTGAGCTTTGTGATTTTGGATATGTGAGATTTAGAGTTCAAGCTAGGGGCTTTGTGCTTTAAAAAATAGTTATTGTAGAATTTCGCACGGTCTAACGAAAGCTCTGCTATTGATAAGTGTTTAATTTTTTTTTAAATAACAAAACAGCGCGCGGTAAGGTGGTGTGGAGCAGTTGTGGGGTGGTAGGGCCTCCTCCCCCAACCTGCTAACTCTCATCAGAGCCTGGCTCAGAAATTTCTTATTATTCTTACGTTATTCTTTCTACCCCTATATTTATAGAGACGCGTCTTAGCATGTCGCCCCAATCCCCCCTCGCTTTATTGATGAGTGGAATAATTTGTTTTGTTCTTGGTGGGTTTTTTGCTGCCACGACATGTCTGTATTTTTAGGACAGGTTTTCAGTTCTAAAAGAATGTACAATATCTGAAAAATGTTACAACTATAATATGTAATTAGCAATAGCAAATATGCTGAACTAAGTAATTTATTTATTATTCTGCCCAGCTAAAAAAAATAATGCTACGTCTTCGTCTTCGTCAATGGTCGATGGGATAACCCATATCCAAGAATTAATTTCACATATTTTTAGGTTATTTCAGTAATTTTAATTTGATTGATTGTTTTAGTTTTTTTTGTTGTTAAATTGTTTTTAATTATATGTCTAATTAACACATTTTCCGGCATTTATTTATCCCTTATTCATTCTATTTAGGGGGCATTCATTTATTACGTAAGACGATTTAGGGGGGGGGGAGGGGGGTCGACCACGTCTTATTTTTTCTTACAAGGGGGTGGGAGGGAGTCTCGATAGTTCTTACGTAAGATCACAAAAATGCGCAAAGTTAAAATTATACTTTGAAAAAGCGCGAGTGCCGAGGTTCGCTCGGATGCGTATAGGTAAACGATTTCCATTTTCATGGCAACGGACCCGCGCAAACAAACCAAACGTGTATTCATTTTTTCCTTTAGATTCTTACGTAATAAATACTAAACAGGGGGGGGGGGGTCGGCCTATTCTTATTTTTTCTTATATTAGGGGGGGGGGGGGAGGGGGTCGAAAACTAGCAAAATTCGTCTTGCGTAATAAATGATTGTGCCCTTATTTGATTTCGATAAAAACCAAATGATATTGTTAAATCTCAGTTTATTTTTTGTGCGATTGTCGTGTATCTATTTTTGGATCCGATTCATTTTCTGTGTTTTAGGAGTCATTTCCACGATAAGAGCTCTTAATACGAAAATAAATTTCTATAAACTACCTACTATTAAATAAATATTTAAGTACCACGAGTGTCCCTGATTGCCCCATCTGATAATTTATCAGAATTCCAAATAATTTCGCCTTTAAGTGAAAACTTAAAACTATTCAGAAACTGCTGGTTCATAGACGGCATTAATTCAATTATTTATGGAAAATGAAACACTTTTTGCAAGAATGCGTTAAAATATTAAGATGAACTGCGCAATACCCCTATAACTTTATATCAATATCATGTTTCTTGCATATTAATTCACTTTGTAAAATGTTGACATATCTTATACTCCTTAATCTAATGAGTAATCTATGTTTTATATGTAAATTCGATACCTTGTATGTCCCACATAACGTATCACTCCCGCGATTGTGGAATAAGTCAAAAGACACTCTTACTCTGGTGAAATGATCTCATCATCTATCTCCGTTTACTACCAGAACTGTGGTGGTATTATGACCAAAACTCAGGGGCTATTAACTAATATATTATCGAATAATTATGACGTTATAGTGCTAGTTGAAACATGGCTTGTAGCAAGTGTAAATACGGCTGAATTCATAGATTCGCGATACACGGTGCTCAGACGGGATAGGGACCGTATACTTACTGGTAAGATGAACGGAGGCGGTGTGCTGATAGCAGTGCGCAAAGAGCTCGCAGCTTCCCGGCTCGATGAGTGGGAAAACAGTCAAATTGAACAAATCTTCGTATCTATTCCGGTAAGGTCTTTCAATCTCATCATATGTGCAGTATACATACCTCCTGTCTCGCCACCAACGATTTATGATATTTTCTCCAAAAACCTGGAATCTGTATTTTCATCTGAGCCAAATAATATGTTTTGCGTAATAGGAGATATGAACCTACCTTCTCTTACTTGGTCATTTTCTGAAGGCTGCAGTCAAGGTCTCGCCTCCTCAAACACGGCTGCATCGCAAAATTTGCTTCAAACAATGTCATTGATGAACTTGCACCAATATAATTGTATACCTAACCATAATGAAAAATACTTAGACCTCATATTCTATAGTCGCGAAACAAATGTTACACGTAGCAACGACCCTCTGCTTTCAGAGGACAGACACCACCCAGCCCTTGAATTTGACATATCCCCCGCTCAACCAAAAATCAATTACAAAAAAGAGCGTAGGCGCAATTTCAGGAAAGCTGATTATACTCAGATTAATAACGACATTAATTGTATTGATTGGTTATCTGAAACCGCAAATTTATCAGCCGAAGAAGCAGTTGATCGATTCTATTTAATAATGAACAATGTAATTGATAAGTTTATTCCAGTATTGGCACGACGAAATGACAAATTCCCCATATGGTTTACTCCCGAACTTATTAGTTTATCACGAAAAAAAGATAAAGTTTGGCTCAAATGGAAGACATATAAAGGTCTTTCTGACTATCGTAAATTTTCCTTCTTACGTGCTACATACAAAAAATTGGCTAGTGAATCTCGAAAGTTATTTTTCGACAACATCGAAAGTTCATTGCAAAATAATATTAAATGTTTTTGGTCATACATATCCTCATTAAAATCATCTGATGGATATCCTGCTACTATGTCCTACGAAGGGCGCAAATCTAATGATGCCCAAGAAATCTGTAATATGTTCTCTGAGTTCTTCAAGTCAACATTTGAACCCTCCTCTATCAATGACTCAATTAACATTGACCAACTTGAGGCCTCGTTTCGGGACTCTGGACTTACGTACATTCACACCATTGAACTAACGGAACAAGAAGTGCTATCAAGTTTAAAGTCGTTAGATATAAACAAAGGTGCGGGTCACGATGGAATACCGGCGTTTTTCCTCAGATCTGCTGCGTCGAAAACTATAGGCCAATATCCATTCTCTCGGCGATCCCTAAACTCTTGGAAAGACTTGTCCATGATAATATATATCCCCAGCTTGCCGCCAAAATTACAGAACAACAACACGGGTTTGTAAAAGGCAAATCTACCATGAGTAATTTACTAATTTACTCAAATTTCTTATTCACTAGCATGGATCGAGGCCACCAGGTAGATGCAATATACTGCGATTTCAAAAAAGCTTTCGACAAGGTTGACCACCTTATTCTCATTAAAAAAATTATGTTCAACGGAATTAGGGGAAACTTATTACGTTGGTTTGTCTCATATTTGACAAAAAGACAGCAAACTGTATCATTACGAGGACATACTTCTACGTGGGAACCAGTTACTTCTGGCGTACCACAGGGGTCAATCCTGGGTCCGCTGTTATTTATACTTTTTATTAACACTGTTATTAAATGTTTCATGCATTGTTTATTTCTTTTGTACGCCGATGATATAAAAATATTTGCCATTGTTAGGAATTTAAACGATTGTCTGCTCATCCAAAGCGACTTAGTAAGGTTCGAAGCATTTTGCAATGAAAACAAAATTTACCTAAGTTACAACAAATGTAAAAAATAAGCTTCACTAAAAATCACAACGCTATTATACACAATTATTGTATTGGTAACTATTTACTCGAGCGCGTTCACTGTATAAAAGATCTAGGCGTCCTTTTTGATTCTAAACTCCATTTCGATGCGCACATTGAGAATATTGTGAATAAAGCTTACCGCATGCTAGGGTTTGTCATCAGAAACAGCCGCGAATTTCGAAAACCTGAAACTTATCTTCTACTTTACTACACGCTGGTCCGTTCTCAACTTGAATACTGCACCTCCATATGGACACCACTTTACGGTGTCTATAAATACAACATTGAAAGTATTCAAAAGAAATTTCTGCAATACCTAAATTACAGAATGAGCGCACCTAAACGGGGGTACATAAATATGCTCTCGAATTATAACGTCTCCACTCTAACTAACCGGCGAACATACCTTGACCTCATGACGCTTTATAAAATCTGCAATAACGTAATCGACTGTCCTGACCTACTGAAACTAATAAACTTCAAAATACCACCCAGAGTAACAAGGCTTAACGACTTATTCCACATTAGCCGGACGCGTACAAATGCTGGTGTCAGGGATCCAATCAGAAGAATGTGGGAATCGTTTAATCTAAATCATAACATCAAGGATTCCGACTTATTTTTTGATACGCGCAGTACTTTTAGTAGAAAATTAAAGGCTGTTTTCCTACAAAGTACAATAACTTAGACATTACTTGGTTTATAATTTTAACTACCTTTCTTTTTTTAAATTTCTGTATGACATTATTTTTTATATATATATATATATTTGGTCTTACTATCAAAATTTTTCCAAAAACAATTTGTAAACTTTTATAAGGATATTGCGCATTTTTTTTTTTCATCTCTCTATTTGTAAAATAATATTTACTTATGTATATACATACATACGTCTTTTCCGTATTTAAAGGTTAAAATATTTGTATGTTTTTATCTGCTGTTAATGTTAATTCGTGAGAAATAGTTTGGATGCAGGTGAATTCTCTATTAATTGTTTTGCATATTCTTGTCAATTGACATCTGTATCTGTTTTTTCTCCTTAATAAAAAAAAAAAAAAAAAAAAAAAAAAAAAAAAAACTATTTATTTGCTCATGGATATAAGGAATATGAAAAAATAATTTTGGGAGTATAAATACTCAATACTCTCAAGAAAAGAATACAAATATAATATTGCATTGCATTTCACAAAACTATTTATTCACATTTCGTGTTTAAATGCGCAAATTCATCTTAATATTTTAATAGTTTTTTCTTAAAATAATCATTTTAATGCCATCTATGGACGAGAAGTTTATGAAATATTTTAAGTTTACACTTCAGTTAGAAATCCTTTCACAAATAAACATCAAAGTATCAAAGATTTGTGAAAATTTCAACCATTATGAAGATCACCATTATGAGGAATGGTAAGATTTAATTAATAATTATCCTCTCTTGGCACACAGACGCCATCTCTCGTCTCAGGCCCAAAGCTTCCATCCGCCACGTACAATATTAGTCAGTCTTATAATCAGTCTCATTTCCTTTTCATTCAATAAACATTCGAATCCATATCTCTGTCCTGGCACTCTCCCCTCCCTCTCCTCCTCCCCACTTCCACTCCCCACACGTTGCTGCTCTTAATACTACATCTACCAGTCCTCTAACCCTACCCCCTCGATACTGATGCCTTTTTTCATATTTTAAGTAAGAAGCTTAAATTAGTTAGTGTTTAATTAATGAGGTGTGGGTGGTTTAAGTGTTTCGTATATCGGACCTGAAATCGGATATTGTCAGCAATCGACTAACCACACAACAGTTCGAATATTCGGAGCCAGTGGGATTATAGCACATCCCCAACACGAAGTTTTTAATCATCTCACAAGAGTATCCTTATCTGTACAGGGGAACTATGTCACCACCCGATTGAGAAGCGTTGAGAGGCAGGAGGGGCTGTGGAAAGGATTATACGAGCCGACTTACAGAAAAACGAGTCGAAAAAACGACCCGTTTTTATGAGACAAACATCAACCGTGAACGGGTGTTATGAGTAATGTCCGTCGAGGTCACCGGGGATCAATGCTTATTAATGGATATTACACATGTTAATAATATTTATAAATTTTACACGGGTAAGGTAGGGTAGATAATGCTTATGTGGAAAGAACGTCCCTGGAAAGAACTTCCCTGCACATCCCTCTGAAAACTGTAGTGATACGGAAAGAAATGGAAAGGAGAAAACATGACACTTTTTCTGATTTTTCTTGATTAAATATTACAATTTGAGATGTAATCATTAAGTTATTACAAAAAATCATCCTAGACTGGTAATAGAGTCAACAGATGTCGCACATAAAAAAAACGGATGTATTTATCCAAGACACTATCTATGTAGATTGCATTTAGGTCGGGATGAATTTTGCAATCGTACATAAATATATCAGCAAAGAAAATTAGGCTTCCAGAAAATGAAGATAATGTTGGTAGTTCTTAGTAGAAGTAAGATACAATATGTCCGAAGGGGATAGAGTCGAATTGACTCTATCCCCTTCGGTCTACGATCAATGGTTAGAGCAGAGCCCGAGTTAGGTTATGGTCCTGGGTTCAAATCCTAGATGCGATCGAATCTTTTTCTGATTTTTCTGTTTCAAATTTTCGTTTGAGTGTCGCTCGTATTATCTTCCATGATTAAATAGAAAATTGATTGTTGGGAAGCTATTCTAATGTAATTGATATAATATTACGTAAAGGCAATAGGAATATTTCATTTCTTCATCTATTTTAATGTAATAAATATAATATTATTTAAAGTCAATAGGAATATTTAATTTTTTCATCTATTTTAATGTAATTAAGATCATTATCTCTCGTATTATCTTCAATGATTAAACAGAAAATTGATTGTTGGGAAGCTATTCTATTGTAATTGATATAATATTATGAAAAAAAAAACAATAGGAATATTTCATTTCTTCATCTATTCTAATGTAATTAATATAATATTATGTAAAGACAATAGGAATATTTCATTTCTTCATCTAATTTTGATGATTTTGTAAACACATTCGATTTTATTTTTGCAATAATAAATAATAATAAAAGAGAATGTATGTATATGAATTCGTGTCCACTATTCTGAATAGAGACGTTGGCGTTGCTTAATAACATTGGCTATTAGTGATCGAACCTGAATAAACTAAGGGCCTTCTTTCACCAGTAAACCCGAACGGGAATATCATAGTTAGATTGTTTCATTGATGCCAAAATATACCTGTTTTTCTATTTCTTCACGTCAATCAAAAAAAATCATCACTTTTACTTCACAGAGGGTTAACTTCTTTCCCATTCCTTTACCATCCTTCCAGCATCTTCCTCCACCCCCCTCCCCCACCACTTCACCCCGTAATCCTTGGGAATACATTTTGGCGCACTCGTGCGGGCCGTTAATTACATTATGCGCATTGCCATGTCATTCTTCGGCCGGGGGGGCAGAGGGGGGGGGGGGGGAGGACGGGGTGGCACTGGAAAGAGTGGGAAAGAACCTGAAAAAGGGGGTGTTTTCGCGGAGGCAGATTAGGCCGCGGATACACTTTCGTTTCACCGTCAAACGGTAGCTGCGTTAATGTAAAGTGTCGGAGCGGTTGTATGTCACGACGTGGTAGCCATGTGATACATCGCCGAGTAAAACTTTTTTTTGTTCTTTAGGGAAAATATGGTAATAAAAAAATTTATAACTAAATTACGATTTTAGATTTTCACGGCCAAAAATATTTTTGTTATTAGTTTTTGGGGTATTATGCCGTGTTGCGCTACCTCCTTCTTTAGCCAGCGTTTCGGCCAGCGTTGCAGTGTCCATCATCAGGGCAGATGTGTAATAGTTAGGGGTGATGTTGTATACTTAGGAGCGATACCGTGTCGCCAGCTCCACTCTACAAGCTGGCGCTACAATATACTTCAAGATGTTTTTTTGCGTTTAGCCTTGATGTAACCGTCAATTACCGGATACCAAGAACTATTGAGCTTAGCTCCGTCGTCTCTATTAATATTTATAGGATTTTTGTGAATTTCAATTGCCTCCGTAATCAGGCGTGCTCTATGAGCTTTGGGTCTTCCCAGGACCTCAGGGACAAATCCAAAAGAATGGTCGGTTTCGATTAAGTGCTCGGCGATTGTCGATTTGCAGGGTGGCCAAGTTTACAAATCGGCAATTGAAATTCACAAAAATCCTATAAATATTAATAGAGACGACGGAGCTAAGCTCAATAGTTCTTGGTATCCGGTAATTGACGATTGCTAAACGCAAAAAAACATCTTGAAGTATATTGTAGCGCCAGCTCGTAGAGGAGTGGAGCTGGTGACACGGTATCGCTCCTAAGTAGATAAGTACAACATCACCCCTAACTATTACACATCTGCCCTGATTATGGACACTGCAATGCTGTCCGAAACGTTGGCTAAAGAAGGAGGTAGCGCAACATGGCATAATACCCCAAAAACTAATAACAAAAATTATAACTAAATTATTCAAATTATATTATTGATAAATAATAAACTGTTTGGATTTCCTCATTATCCGGAATAATATGTGCATTCTGTAAGACTTCATTATTTTTGAAATCGGGAGGGGGGTATAGGTACTGTCGACTTTGAACCATTCAGTGGATAGCCAAAACCTGAGTTAGGTCATCCCAAGTGGTTTGGTGTCTTGGTTTAGGGGTGTCCGGGTTCGTGGGGCTAGGTTTGTTCAGTTCTACGCACTAGTTAGTACGAAAATAATTGCCCTCAGGGTTCCTGTCTTCTTTGAAGATACTATATGGAGGTTTTTTGAGGAGAGGAAGGAGTGAACATGGGTCTTCAGAGACCCATGTTCACTTGTCTTGTAGGAGGGAGGAAGCCCAGAGGCCGGAAAAACGTTTCCACAACCGAGCTGTTGAACTCAAGAACGAGTCACGTAGGGTCACGTAGACACGATACACGTAGAAACGTAGAATAATATTATACACTTTTCCAGAAAAATAAATATGATTTTTTTTTTTTTAACTTTATGAGTAAAATCTCAAATTATAATATTTAATTAAATGAAGACAATATTAGCGAAACTCAATCGAAAATCTGGAGACAGAAAAATCAGAAAAGATATTGGCTCCGCTGGGACTCGAACCCAGGACCCTTTGCTTACATGGCAAGAGCTCTACCGATTGAGCTACGGAACCCATATCCAGATCATTTTATCCAGACACTATCTAGATTGCATTTAGTTCGAGTTGAATCTTGCAATCATATGTAAAGATAGCAGCCAATAATATGTGCGTTAAGAAAATGAAGATAATGTTGGTAGTTCTTAGCCGAAGTATGATACAGTTAAAAGTGACCGAATTGATATGGGTTCCGTAGCTCAATGCCATGTAAGCAAAGGGTCCTGGGTTCGAGTCCTAGCGGAGCCAATATCTTTTCTGATTTTTCTGTCTCCAGATTTTCGATTGAGTTTCGCTAATATTGTCTTCATTTAATTAAATAAAAATGATTGTCTACGTGGAAACATATTATACCCTTTACCCGAAAAATAAAAGTGATTGTCTACGTGGAAGCAAATAACAAGCTTTGAAGAAAAAAATCAATTTAATAAGGATGCATTTTCGGTTTGTGCTTATGCTTGCATACAATACATACAATAAAATTAATCTTTTGACAGGTAAATTTATTTGAAAGAAGTGTTTAGTGTGAACGCGGCATAAGAAGAAGAGGTGGGTGAATTGTGGGCGGAGGTGTATAGAATAGATAGATGTATTATTTATGTACGTTACATTGTCGGGAAATGTTTTATTGTCTCTTTTAGCCGCCGCGGCGCTCCTCGGAGTGAGGCGCTGGCGCTGGCGCTGGGCGTCCCGACGCTCACAACTCGCATCTCGCGCGGCGCTAAGAGGAAGACAGCTACGTGTTCTGAACGACTAATTAAAACTTCCCTTAATTACTTGTATTCAGATTCACTGATGTATTGACATACAATGATCATGATCGTTCCAACTAGGATAACTGACCTGGCAATATTAACACTGAGAAGAAGGGTTGATTGTTGTGGAAGTACGTCTTGAATTTAACTCACACATTAAAATTTAAATGAATTTTAACTCAGTATTTTACTTTAGAAATAAATGTAAATTACAAATAAGGCTTATCTAATTCTGTGATGGGATTCTACATAAACTACAAGTCAAGTAGATAAACCAACTATTTGTTCCTACGTAACAATTCTTCTTCAACGTCGCAATATTATGAGACGAAAAAAGAAAATTATACGATGAAAGAAAACGAGACAAGACAAATCCAAAATATAGGAAACATATACTCTGATATTGCAGATATATTTAGTTCAACAATATTACAATATAAGCTGGCTTTAATACTTTTTTGGGTGAATGGTGAAATTGTTTAACCTCTGGAGGTGCAAAAGACCGTTGATTAAATGTTTGACTTTTTTATCTTTCTTTCTTGTTTATGTTTATGAATATATTGTATAAAATATACAAATATAAAAGTCTTTTTAACGGACGTAAAAAGAAAATTGAATTAACAAATTATATATTACACTTCACACAATTTTACATGATAATATAAACACCAAAAGTATCCATTTTACCTACCGAAATATATAAATATTATATTTCTGCATTATAAATAATTTGACCTGTAAAAGCCTCACAGGCTTTCAATAAATAAATAAATAATGTACGTAATTTCAACCTCATTGATTTTTAATAACCATGTTGTAATATTAAATAGTTTTAAACATAAACAATAAATTAATTAATTAGACTTTCATAGTTTATCTAACGATCTATTTCACCTTCGAAATCTATTCACAATAATTATAATTATACTTTAAAAACATAATTGCAACAACTTCAAAAGACAATGACTATGTTCATAGAATTATTGTGTTTAAATTTCCTTCCTCCAGATTTCTATTCCTTCCTCTAGATTTCAATTCCGTCCTCTAGATTTCAATTCCTTTCTCTAGATTTCAATTCCTTCCTCTAGATTTCAATTCCTTTCTCTAGATTTCAATTCCTTCCTCTAAATTTCAATTCCTTTCTTTAGATTTCAATTCCTTCCTCTAGATTTCAATTCCGTCCTCTAGATTTCAATTCCTTTCTCTAGATTTCAATTACTTCCTCTAGATTTCAATTCCTTCCTCTAGATTTCAATTCTTTCCTCTAGATTTCAATTCCTTTCTCTAGATTTCAATTCTTTCCTCTAGATTTCAATTCCTTCCTCTAGATTATGCTATTAATATAATATGATTCCTGCGGTGACCGGACAACTCAGAATGAAATCAACTCAGAACCTCTTTTGAAAAGTTAATAAATGTGATAAAAAATATATATAAAAAAATGGTTGAATAGGTTGCATTAGGTTAGGGAAATGGGCTATTTTAAAATGATTTTATTCATAGCTTTTATGACTTTTCAAAGAGATGTTGAGTTGACTTGATTCTGAGTTGGCATGGAATCTATTCCTGCTAAACTAGTAGTTACTGGGTCAATTCTTAGGCTCGATTGTATACTTTCAAAGTGATCTTTATAACAATTAAACTATTGGACCTTAAACGGCTTTGTTACGTAGGTATGAGACTAAGATTTTATTTATGATTTTTCACTCGGTTTAACAATGTGTACAATTTCCTGAAAACTTTCAGTTTTTTACCAGAAGAAAACAAAAAAATTTAAAGTCAACCCAATTTGGCTAATTGAATAATATCTGTGTATTTTAAAGTTTATTTTATTAAAAACATATATAAAACAATAAATAAATTTGTCTGCAAAAAAAGTAATTCCAACTATTCAATAATTTCCCTTCCGATACAAGTTTATTTATTTTACTTTTCAGTTCATTTTGTTTTATTTTTTAAAAATGAGAGGAATAAAATTTATTCAATTTAAGAACCATAACAAGAAACCCTTTGAAAAAAAATATAAGCAATTAAGCATTTTTAATATGCACACATAAATTTTCTTCGACTTTCGTCGTACAATTTCCCTTTGATTCGCCAGTGGGCGGCTCAAATTGATTCCACTCTTCGCGAACATAAATACGTCACCCCCTCCCCTTCCCCAAACCCCAACCCACCCCACCGCCCCCCTCGCTGAAGAAAACTCTTTACCCGAGGCAATATATTGGAGTACGGCAAGACGTCGTCCGACTGACAACTCATTAGCGGCCTTCCAATAGAAATACACGTTTAATGAATATTGGAATTTAAAACACGTCCACCCCCGTACTGCCAGCCCTTCCCCCCTCCCCCTCCTGACCCCCCTGCCCCCCTACCCCGCATTTCTTAGCAGAGCTCTCTGTCCCCTTCTGATGTTGTCCCCCTTTTTCTATCTTTCTTTACGTCCAATGTTTTAATGTGTATGTGCGTCTGCATCACACCAGCAGCTCAAAGGGTTACGTACCTGATAATTAGTTTTTTAACTATAGTTAAAATTGTGCATAAAATTAATGTATTTTTAAAAAAGATCTTCATTTTAAGGTTCGACTAATGGCACTAAGCGTTTAGGTAAATTAAGAAGGTGCGTAAAAGTTATACAACCAAGAACCAAACCTTTGCAAGACATTGCATGAATATTTACTCTCGATCTAGCTTTAGCGACTCTTACTGAAATTTACTTATCCGCAACAGCTATTTTAGCAGTCTAAATATGAGTTAAGACTCCGCTTCGTATTTTTATAAACTCGATTGTTTGACAACAATTAAAACATCGATCGCTCTACAAACCTTTGCATTTATTTGTGAAGACGGACTTGCCATTATATTATTATTTATTTATTTTATTATCTGGAAAATAGAAATAAAACATTATGATTACAGTAAAAAAAACTTTTGTTTGGTCGCCTTTAAATTAGCAAATATCACATGAACTTATAAAGCAGGAATTAATGCACTGCCGGTTTCGCGACAGAATCGTCGGTCGGACGTTTTATTTCTGCGGGAACCATTTATTGAATAACCAACGCCTTTACCATAGGTCACTCTAAGTCAGTGGTTCTTAACCTTTTTGGCTGGCGACCCAATGTACGAATATATTTGAAGTACGCGACCCCAAGGGGTCGTCCATTAATCACGTGAGGCTCAAAAGGGGGGGGGGGGGGGTTCGGAAAAAATCACGAAATATCACCGGGGGGGGAGGGGGTATAATGAGATGTCACGTGTAATTATTTTTCGTGATAATATTCTGAAAATTTCAAAATACTTTGTACTAAAAAAATACACGTGATTTGGTGGGGGGGTTAGTCTAAAACCTCACCACATATCACCACGGGGGGGGGGGGGGGGTGTTAAAAAGTTGCTAAAAAACATCACGTGATTAATGGACGACCCAAATCTAATTTTTTATTTTATTTTTAGTGGCAGGTACTAAAATGATGAAAATGATTTATACTATAAAATTACAACTACATCCTTTAAAATTTATAGGATGTAGTTGTGAAATTAGAAATAAACAACTTTATTTAAATGTTCTGTATTAAAATCAGACAATTCAGCATTAAAACAGTTAAAAATTTATAGCAAAATAATTAGTGTTGGTGTTGTATTTTTGAGCAAAGATCATGACTTATACATGGAGTTATGTTTATAGAAAGTGCACACCGCATGTCATGCTGAGGATCCAACCTATTCCTGCACTTATTTTTCATAACAGCAAGGCATGAAAATCCTGCTTCACATAAATAAGTAGTTGGGAAGGATAGCAGAGCTTTTTCAGCTTCATTGCTCAAAACAGGCTTCCCAGACAATTGTGCCCAAAATTAACATGTCGCGATTGTGAATGGACAATAGATGGCAGTAACACAGCCTTTAGTCCTTGTTCTGTGAGTAGTAATAATTGTGACTATACTAGTTTAGTAACATCGATCGAGCTATCAATATGCGATTTCCGCGACCCAACCCAATACCTCTCGCGACCCGAATTTGGGTCGCGACCCGAGGTTAAGAATCGCTGCTCTAAGTGGTTCTCTACGTTTGGTGACTTTTCTGGGGTGCCAGAGTGCCCGGGTTCGGTGACCGGAAAACTCAGAATGAAATCATCTCAAAACCTCATTTGAAAAGTCACAAAATATATATATAAAAATTGGTTAAATAGGTTAGGTTAGGTTAGGGTTATGTGCTATTTTAAAATTATTTTATTCATAGCTTTTAATGACTTTTCAAAGAGGTGTTGAGTTGGCATGGAACCCCCGGCTTCGTGGGGTGAGGATTGTCTAGGACTTGGCGGCGGATGCGTCTGCCCACCGACTGCGTGGCGGGGCGGATCGAGACTGGTTGAAGGAACCTTTGACCTCTCCGGTGCGACTCTCTTGACCCATCGGCTTGCGCCACGATGGGAGAGATGGATTCACATGTCCGTGATACGCTAATCCCCAGATTTCTGTCCACCCCTCATATTCTTTTCCTTTCCAGAATTAATTCTCACAATGAAAACCAAAACTTATAGCCAAACATAGCAAAATCATTGATTGACCTCCTTCTGTTTGCCATTTTATCTATTAATTAATACGTAACGTCATTTTCAACATCAAACTTAAGTGCATTGTCAAAAATTTTATTTGACCTTCGATTAAAAATCAATTTCATTGAGTTATGAGTTACGTGATAGGTTCCAACTGATTTAGTTTTTTTATCTCAATTCCGGAAGTACCTTAAGAACAAATAGTTATTAAAATTAAGATAACGTATAATTACGATCATCTGAGAGTTGAAAGAGTTAATACTACACCTCAGTATTCGTCAAAGATTACTTATAATCATAGAAGGGATTTTGTCAGCTAAGTTTCATCCCAGCGTTTAGAGCTTTGGGCGTGTGGCGGCCCCGCTGAATTTATGATACGTGAATTTGCGTACGTGTGAATGTTTGTGTGTGTGTGAGCGTGAACGGTACTTTTCCTCCTTCTTATTATTCTTCTTAACTAAGAGCCGTACTTTAAGACGTCCGTATTGATCGGCGCGCATTTTACACCGGCTGGATGTACTGTACACGTCCGTGTTGGTTTAGGGGTTGATGGGGGGTGGGCCATTGGGAAGGGGGGGGGGGGGGACGGAAACCTCGTTATAGAATTTTAATTTTCCCACCCGACACCGCTTGTGGTGTATATATGTGCGTGCCCACACTGTCTTGAAAAACCTCTGTGTGTGAGCGTGAGAGGTCCTCTCATTTTTCTCAAGGGTTCACATGCATACTTCCACACACACAATATACATATATTACCATGAGTAGGTAGGTACTTCACACTCACACGTGCGTGCGTGAAGGATGAGGACTATGTCACTTTAAGGACCTTTATCAGGACTCAACTTTTAAGATGGGATCCTCTCACTTCAAAAAGTTTCGGAGATTTTATTTTCTTAACAACTCTGCTAAATTAATATTTTTATAACGTATGTAAAGATTTTTGTAAGACCACACTTATTCAATGTTAACATGTGAAGAATTTTCATGATATACATTTTTTAACATATTTTATCTACGAAAATATAAAATTTTTTCCATTTTTCGCCAAAATAAATTAAAAGCAAGTTATACCTATTTATAATTTTTTTCTACAATGCCAATATTATTTAATGTACAAATAAAGCGTTATTTATTAAAATAATATAAAGTGCGAATTTATATTAATTTTATTGAAGAAGAAGATAATACTGACAAATCTAAACGAAATATGAAAAAGAACAAGACACAGAAAAATAAAAAGCTAACGGTCGCAACTGGGACTCGAATCCAGAACCTCTCATCTTACCGGGACGAATGCTCATACTAATTTGGCCATTCAGATCTCTCATTTTTGTAAATACGTTTAAGAGACAATATAAGATAAGGTCAGATGAGAGGTTCTGGGTTCGAGTCCCGGTTGCGATCGTTAGCTTTTTATTTTCCTGTGTCTTGTTCTTTTTCATATTTCGTTTAGATTTGTTAGTATTATCCTATTCTTCAATAGTATATTAAGTTGATGGGAATAACCCTCAAAAGTTATTATGAAAATTATTCCAACCTATATTGTATATATATATTTATTACAATGTGAAAAATAATAATTTTATGGAACGGTAATCATGAAGTGATATATATGCAATTTAAAATACATAAAACCCATGCAGAAGAATAGTATTACGTAAATATTGATTATTATTACTGAGGTACGTTAGGGGACGTACCCATACTACGTGACTTTTTGCAATTTTTAACCCCCCCCCCCCCGGTGACCAAAAACCTAAGCCCCC
Source organism: Limnephilus marmoratus (assembly GCA_917880885.1). Taxonomy (NCBI): domain Eukaryota; kingdom Metazoa; phylum Arthropoda; class Insecta; order Trichoptera; family Limnephilidae; genus Limnephilus; species Limnephilus marmoratus. Next base: position 20,806,111 of record OU862908.1, read on the forward strand.
CGCCGCTCATTTGTACCAAGCGTGACATTTTGAAGACCCCCCCTAAACGTGTCACGTTGTATGGGTACGTTCCCTTATTATAGCCTTCTTATAACTTATAACTATATTTTTTGCAGTTGTACACATTTACTATGCCAATTGCAATCGATCTGCTTCTAAATGACTCAACCCTGATATTTTTATTGCATTAAAAAATAATTTTAGATCAAATAGTTCTTGTTGGTGCATGGAAGGTAATTAGGCTTAATAAATCAGGGCTGTCTCGAATACCATTAGCAATTAGAAAAATAAAAGTCAAGCCTGAAATATGTGAAAAATAAAAGTAAAATAAAAATTTATTCTACATTATTTTGTTCGTGCCGAACGAGAGGCTTTCCAAATTAAAAATCTTTTTTCCACAAATCAAATCGTGCGTGATATATATTGTTCCACTATTCCCAGATAAGTTATTGAGTCAGAAAGTTTCCCACTTTGGTCCCCGCACCGTGAAACGGACTTATTACACAAACGTACTCGGCAAAAGTACCACGTATATCGGAGCCCGCCCCACCAACCCCGGCCCTTAAGTAAAAAAGTTTTTTGTGTAATTAAATAAGTTAAAATGTCACATACCCACCTGCTGGAGGAGGCTGTGTAGGAGGTTTCCTAAATTGTAGAAAAACTTTTTTCTGTGAGAGCTCTGCCATATGAATTACTTACATAAAAAAAGGTAATTTTGTGTATGTCTTCAACGTTATTTCGGATGAGATTTTTAAATGTGTTTTTGCGTATTTTCGGGGATGAATGCGTGCAGTAGGTAAATAATATGAGTGGAATGGGACTTGAGAAGGGTTGGGTTAGGTTTTAATTTTGAAAATATATTTTTTTAGTTTCACAAGCACATTTGTTAGGAAAAAATAAGTTAACCCTTCAACATAGGAGCATTAATTATTGTATAGTTCCAAAAATTAACCTTAAAAAAGTTTACATTAAAAATATTTTTCAGTGGAATTCTACGGTATTGAAACCACGCATTCCTTAAGTTAAGAATAAATAAACATATCGATCATCCAGTTGATTAGGCGGACATTTCCAAATACTAAGCTTTGAGATAACGAGAAAAGCAATAATCGAATGCTCATCATACATCAAATATTATTTACATGCGTCTGTGTTTTACATATTAAATATAACATAAAATAACATCAGGAAGCATAACGGTCCGGTACGTCAGTATAACATTCGAAAATTTCATATTTGTAACCTAGAAAATTAAATTTTTATGTTTATTTCACTATAAGTTTTTCTGTATTATAATTGATTTGGTGGTGTTTATGAGTAATTTGAGTATTGTACCAGATATAGGGTACACTTTTAAATATAACTGCATACTCAGCAAAAATTTGGATTTAGATGAGGTTTGTCTAGGTCTTGGAGGCGGATGACCAGGACGCGTATTTACAAAACCTATACCGACTCAGTCGCGGTAACGACAATTTACATTTTAAATATACCTCTATATTGGTTATTTTTTATCACTTCTAATATACACATCTTTCTGATGTGTATATTAGAAATTAATAATTTTATTTCTAAATATTTAAATTTTAATATTATTCCCATATATTGTTAGTACACCTCTATATTGATAATTTTTTATCACTGCAAAAACAAAAATTGTTCTAAAATTTAGATAAAATAATCTTTCCAATGTGTATATTATTAATAATTTTATTTCTAAATATTTCTAAATATTTAAATTTTGATATTGAAAATTTTAAGCGACTGAAACGCGGTAGGGATTGTAAATACGCGACCATGACACACTGAACCCCAGATTCCTACCCACCCCTTAAACCCTTTTCCTTCCCAGAACACTCCTTCCCTTCCTTTCCTTAAAAAACCCACCACACAGCATCTCCAAAGATGACATAGGTCCTGAGAGAAATTATTTTCCTCAGGGACTCCTGTGTGGAGCTCATGAAAAAAAATGAAAAAATGTCGGACTGACGGACGATCGATATATATTATTATTAATTACATAATAAAAAAAAGATATAAAGAACAATGTTTTTTTTCAAAATTTTGTATGATTTTTTTTTTGATTTCTTTAAGCCAGGTTTTGATTTATTTTTTGAAATCGTATGCAATCCGTTTTATTTATTGTTGTTGGAAGTGAATCAAAGGGCTTAGTTGAGAGGTATCTCTAGTTCCTCTGTTCAAAAGGTTAGGATGAGTTATGAAGAAAATTTAATTTGTTATTAGTTTTTAGTTTATTAAAGTTTTCTTTGATCGAAGACGGTTCCAAATTTGATTGAATAAAAACAAATTTGTCTGTAGGAATTTAAAATATTAGTGTAATGAACCAGATATTTAAAATATGTAATTTAAGATATTAAAATTATGCATATACTTATCGCCTTAAAAAGTACTCATTTGTGACCATTCGAGAGAGTATTGTCTTTGGCTTATTATTTTAATGTACGTTCACGAATAGAGCTATTTTCAATTTGGGAGGCGGATATGGATACCGCCGAACCGGGAACCATTCGTTGGATAACCAAAACCTTTGTCATATGCCAAGTGGTTCGCTACGTTTGGTGACTTAGCAGATGTGCCGGATTCATGGGGGTCAAGTTTGTCCGGATCTTGGCGGCGGATTTGATTTGTGTCTGCTCACCAACTGCGTGGCAAGCCGGATCGAGAGCGACTGGTTGAGTGAGATCTTTTGACCTCTTCAGCAGGACTCTCAGCAGGATTTGGACCGCAGGGATGAATTAATTCGTCCGTCACTCCTGGACACACTGACCCCCAGATTCCTACTAACCCCTCATACCTTTTTCCTTCCCAGATCTTCCTCTCCTTCCTTTCCCCAAAAAGATCCACCACACAGCATCCCTAAAGATGACATTATTTTCCCCAGGATCTCCGGTGTGGAGCTAATGTAAAAAATTAAGATTTAATCTGTAACTTGTTACATAGTCACATTACCTAAAGCTATTTCAAACAATTTTTCAATTCTGAATTATTGTGGTCTCGTATGTAAGTTGGCCAGATATGAAAATACTATATCTACAAATATATCAGCTAACTAACAACCGTGTAGTTTCCCGCAGGGGTAGGCAGAGTGGATGGACCGCCACACAACTGTATCTTAAGGACCCGCAACCCCGGATTTCTACCGATTTATTATATATTTCCCTTAAACACGGTAAGTTTTAAAGCTCTTAAAAAATATATGTTTTTATTGAAGATAATATCTAGACTTTGCCCGCGCCGAAACGCAAATTATATAAAATTCCCTCGATAGAAAAAAATCGCAAAGTGTGCTCCAAAAATTATTATTAACACGTTTGTTTCAGTTATTTTACAAGTTATATGTATGAAAAAATTCACAGTGTTTCTTTAAATGCTGTTTAAGATAATCCCCGTGAGATTTTTGCTCTATTTTAAACGAGTCGTATTTTATTAAACATTTTCGCAATTTTCGAATCGATTTTGTCGCTGTAAACGTTAGCGCTCTCCTCTAACATTCGTAATTTCGTATCTCTCCATCTTCTTCTTTTCGTGCCCGGTTGCAGAGCCTTAATACGCCTTTCTTGCTTCAGTGACATTCATACATACTCTTCTTTTGAAATGACTCCACCAAAGTACTAGATTCTTACCATCAGCCTTATCTTCCTCGGAAATTCCTATTTCTTCCCCCATCCACTTTCGCCTCATTTATATATAGCTATATTCTCCCGACCAACACTCCCTTGTCCGTCTCCATAAAAACCAATATAAAAAGATTTAACTTGTTTCTTATTTGCCCTCGTCGAGACTTGAACCTGAAGCCTCTTGGAAAAGTCAAGGATCACACCGCCCTGTCACGGAGGTCATCGAAAGTGAGAATGTTCTAGCAAGTAAGTTTTTCAATTGTATATGTTGAGTTGTGTTTGCATACATTTCCCCCTTGAGTAACTTGCGGGAGTGTTGGGGAGGGGGTGTAATTGAAGGTAAGATATTGCGCAGCGGGGCGAGGAGGTGACGTAAATCTGGCGACATATTGTGTTTGGTTAACTGGTTACAAATTCCAGCTTACGTAAGAAGAAAATGCCACACACAAACTTCTTATATGGGTACCTTGCGAACTTTACAGCCCGTTCAGAGAATTTCTTAGAAATTAATTGAGAGATTCAAATGAATTATTTTGTGGTTAATTACCTGCTTTTGAAACACGCAATATTTTTACTTAAACCAATCAAAATATGTTTCATCACAAAATTCTGTCTATAGAGCGTTACATCTGTCGTCTGAAATCTGAGCTTTTGCGTCACGAAATTCACGCAGACTTTTTTCTCTCGAGCTTATTTTAATGAAACTTTTTTATCTTACAAATTCTTTTCATCATCAGCCATAAGGCTTTTAACGCTTTTAAATTTTCGGTTAACTGCCAAAAAATAAAATCAAATGTTGTAATATTTATTGTTCGTCAATTATCAATTGTTCACAAGGCTCAGTTGTTTCGCAGAAATTGACGTGATGTCTTAACAAAGTTATCAAATGGCCTTTCAGCGCTATTTTGTTTTTTTGACAGTTGAAAGGTACCCTTTAACAAAACAGAAACGTGACGAATCACAACATAATTAAACTAATCATGTTAGTTAAGTTTAGTTTATTTTCGTTATTTGTTTTTGGGGTGTTATGCCGTGTTGCGCTATCTCCTTCTTTAGCCAACGTTTCGGACAGCGTTGCAGTGTCCATCATCAGGGCAGATCCGGCAGATCCGGTAGATGTGTTCTGCTGGATCTGCCCTGAAGATGGACACTGCAACGCTGTCCGAAACTTTGGCTAAAGAAGGAGGTGGCGCAAAACGGCATATCACACAAAAAAAAATACGTAAATACTTTTGGCCGTGAAAATCTTAAAACGTATCTGAGGTTGGTTTAGTTTAGTTTCGGGATTGATAGTTTTCAATATCGCCCTGGTGAAAACGTTCCTCTTCCTTATCTCTTTCCCGTTCCCACTACACAACATGCTCCCATCGGGATTGCCATCATTAACTCCAGAAGGTTGGGAGTAGTTGGACTCACATAAAAGTTTACTTTTGCTAAACTAACTCTTAGATATTCTTTTTCTTTAATTTTCTATTTTGTCATGGAACCATAAAAAATAAATCAGCCCTAAATTTTAGAATTGTCGTGTTTTTATGAACACCGCATATATTGTTCAATTCTCGCTCGTGGAATCGTTATCAGGCGGTACAGTAGCGACAGGAGCCGACTCCAGATCCGATTGGTTGTGCAAGAGAGGGAGGGGCGGGGGTAGTTCTACCCCCTGTCTCCAGCGGGACCCGAGACACAACCCTTCCCAGATCTGCCGGCGATATGTCCCGCGCCATGATATCCCCATTACGCTCTCCATGCACTCAACACTGCCTCAGGTGGGCTGCATGAAAGGCTTGCAGACGTTTCCCATGAAACTTTTCACTTTCTGAAGAAAAAATCTTCCGAAAAAGATGCGGGGAATTTTGGGTAATTATGTATGCGACTTGAGATAAAAATATGATTTAGTTTCGAGGCCTTTATTATCGACTTGTTACAGGTTCAAGACTGATGTGGTCACATATAACAGGAGGCGCTGGTAAATATTACTCACAGAATGGCACACACAACATGGGGAAGTCGCAGGATGGTTTTGTTCTCATTTTGCTGCGTAATCTTTCCAATATCAATGGATCGGAAAAGATACAGCTTGTTGGAAAACATAACTTTTGTTCCAGCGTGGTTGTATGGGTTATGTGGATTTGCGCAATATACAACCGGTCATTTGAACATATCATACATATATAACACAGGTTCAAGACTGATGTGGTCACATATAATAGGATGCGTTGGTAAATATTAGGTCATTACATATGAAATTGGCGTTTTGTATGGGAGGAACATAAAGTCGATTTTTTTTTAATATAATATATTTATTTAATCAAAGTATGTACCATTGCTATTTATGCACTTTTGCCATCTCATAGGTAGTTCATCGACCCCTTTACTAAAAAAACCATTCGGACGGGAATCAATTTAATCTTTGAAGGCGGTTTGGACTGCCCCATCGGAGTTGAATTTTTTCCCTTGCAAGAAGTTATCCAAATTTCGAAAAAAATGGTAATCTGTTAGGGCAAGGTCCGGAGAGTACGGTGGATGTCCAATTGAAGCTCCTCTAATTTGGTAGCCATCTGTTGTGCAGTGTGTCGTCTAGCGTTGTCATGATGCAGCAGTGGCCTAGAGCGATTAACCAGCCTCAGTTGTTTAGCAGCTAGCTTTTCGATTATGGTTTGCAGTTGCTGACAATAGACATCTGCCGTAATCGTCTGGCCAGATTTAAGAAAGCTGTAGTAAACGACACAAAAAAATAAATAAAATAAAATAAAAAATAAAAGAAAACACTTATGTGTTTTCTTTCGCGGCACCGTCGCCATTCACATCATTAATACTGATATTTCAAGTTTTCCATTTTGAAAACAATTAAGGAAAAAATAAATGAATTGTAATTTTCGAAACACAAATACGTGAGTAAATAGCTGCATAAATTTGAATTTGGAATTCCTAACCGAATAAACGATAATGAACCTAACTAACCGAATTCCTAACCAAAGAGAAGATATTTGAGATCAAAGTTGCCAGTACGGCAAAACGCCAATTTCATATGTAAGGACCTAATATTATATTACTCACAGAATGGCACACACAACATGGGGAATCTTTCCAATGTCAATGGATCGGAAAAGATACAGCTTTTAGGAATACATAACTTTTGTTCCAGCGTGGTTGTATGGGTTATGTCGTTATGTGGATTTATGCAATACACAACCGGTCATTTGAACATATGATATTTTCATGTAGATTGAGGAATAATATTTCTAGAAAGCAAAGAACAAAAAAATCATTCATGTTCCATAATGCATATCAAATAGTCTAGAATCTTATTCGTCTAGAATCGACAATGTTGTTGCGATCTGAAAAAACTTTCTGGCATTATTTTATTTGGTCTACGCTTAAAATTAAAAAAAAGATGCTGAAAAAAATTAAGGTCCAGTTGCTTCGCTGAAATTCTCGTGTAACAAATTGAAAGGTCCCCGTTAAATGCTGATTCAGCTTTTGAACAAATTGTAATCAGCAGAAGAGGACAGCTACTATCATGATGTTAAGCTCGTCAGCTTATTTAAATTTGACAGAGAGTTAAAACGCCCCTAGAATCGCCGTTAAACCCCCGTTAAGGTCCCCAACTTTCAAATGTAAAAAAAAAACAAAATGGCACTGAATGGCCGTTTGATGAATTTGTCACAATGTCACATTTGAATTTCTGCAAAATAACTGAGCCTGAGATTTGAACACTAGAATTTCTCTATGCTGGATGACTTAGCGGGAGTGCCTGAGTTCAAAGGGTGAGGTTTATCAAGGTCTTGGTGGTGGTTGCGTTTGCTAATATACAGCGTGGAGTGCCGGATCGGGAGAGACTGGCTGAGGGATTCTTTTGACCTCTCCATCCGGACTCTCTCGATCCATTGCCTTACACCCCAGTGGTAGTGATGGATTCCTGGACACATTAATCCCAAATTCCTATCCACCCCACATTCATTTTTCTTTCTCAGAACCTCCTCTCCTTCATTTTCACGAAAATACTATCCACACAGTATCCCCAAAGACTTTTTCTCATAAACTCCACACAGGAGGCCTTGAGGAAAATAATTTCCCTCAGGGCCTATGTCATCTGGGATGCTGTGTGGAGGGTCTTTTTGAGGAGAGGAAGGAATGAACATTGGTCTTGAAGAGACCCATGTTGTAGGAAGGAGGAAACACAGAGGCCAGCAAATCATTCCACAGCCGAGCTGTTGAACACAAGAACGAGTCGAAGAAGCGACCTGGTCTCATGCAAATGTCAACCATGTGCAAATGTTGGGCAGAGGATGACATAGGCCCCCGGAGATTTTTTTCCTCAAGGCCTTCTGTGTGCACTGCATGGAGATATTGTAAAAAATGCAAAAATCACACAAAAAATATCATTATAAGCCAGTTGCTTCATAAAACTGAAATAATCACAGAACTTGAAAAGAACTTCCACAGAACGTGAAAATTAACTTAAAATATTTGATTAATTTTTTTTTTTGAAACAACCCGTCCTAAGAGAGGTAAAACAATACAATTAACCACATTTAAGTTCCCAGGTGATGACGAAACCATTGAAATATTTTTTTATTTAATTGACAACCCCTTGCGCATGGAGTGGTGATGAGAAGCAGCAAGGCAGGGGCGGGGGGTGGCAAGGCATGTTGTTACGCAAACCGAGGCGTGAATAAGACGAAGAAATCTTTAGAGATGACGCCAGTTTAAATCTGTTTTTGTTTACGTGAGAAACCATTGTGAGGAACCAACGTAATTGTATACCGCGCACATCTCAGAGAGATGCTGTGGAAATGTCGCAGACTTCATAAGTGTAGTAATTATAACAAGCGGAATGGCAATGATACTCACATTTGTGTGTAATGTACTGTCAACGAGATTGTCACATGAGTGGATACATAAATTCGCAAACAAATTTCTATGCTGATTTAATTTCTAAAGGGTGAATTTATGTAAGAATGTCACGTGGTGAATGATGAAACATGAAGATGAACACAATTATGTTTTGTGTGTGAATGTCTTATTTAATAAGATCTCACGTTTCTTGAATTTAATTTTGGTTGCGATAATTTATGAAAATAATATGCTATTTTATTAAGTTACCACGTTATCAGCATTCAATTGTGCATGTGTGATAGTGAACCATTTGAAAATTATAATACATATTTCATATTCACTCGAGCAATAGCTACCAAAATTTGGGTAGTTTTTTTTTGTTTTCCTTATTTTTTATGAAAGAAACTTTCCCGGGTTACAAATAACCTTATAATATTTGAAAATCTCCTACTAATACCACAGTTAGCGGAAAATGTCGCTTGTGTCGTGATGGAGGACTTAGCCAGTCGAGGAATCGAACATGCATCGCCTGGGTGGGACCCAAACGCGATGCCAACATAGCCACTGATTGGTCTTTTACTTAGGTGATTTAAAATTAATTATTTAACGATTTCTTAATTTTTATTTGGAATAAACGGGAATTCTTGGTGGATTTGTTGGCTTTAAACCACAGTAAGCAGTTCATAGGTATGTTCAGGATAATATTAGATGCTTACATATGAAATTGGCGTTTTGTATGGGAGGAACATAAAGTCGATTTTTTAAAAAAATAATATATTTATTTAATCAAAGCATGTACCATTGCTATCTATGCACTTTTGCCATCTCATAGGTAGTTCATCGATCCCTTTACTAAAAAAACCATTCGGACGGGAATCAATAAAAACTTTGAAGGCGGTTTGGACTGCCCCATCGGAATTGAATTTTTTCCCTTGCAAGAAGTTATCCAAATTTCGAAAAAAATGGTAAACTGTTGGGGCAAGGTCCGGAGAGTATGGTGGATGTCTTAGACATTCCAACTAAAGCTCCTCTAATTTGGTAGCCGTCTGTTGTGCAGTGTGTGGTGTAGCGTTCTAACGCGCGTTTGTTGATTTGCTTCACTCAATTCGTGAGGTACCCACCTTTCAAGCTTTTTCACCTTCCCAATTTGAATCAAGTGGATTAAAACAGTTTTATCACTAACACGTAGCCTGCAGCTAACTCGGACGTGGTTTGCGATGGATCCGCTTCCACAATAGCCTTCAATTCTTCATTATCAACTTTGGTCTCCGGCCGTCCACGGAGCTTGTTCTGCAGGTCGAAATTTCCAGAACGGAAACGTTGGAACCAAAAACGCACTGTGTTTTCTTTTGCGGCACCGTCGCCATACACATCATTAATCATTTGAGCCGTTTCTGCAGCACTGGTGCCACGATGGAACTCGTACTCGTAAATATCGCGATATTTCAAGTTTTAAATTTTGTAAACTAAGTGACCCAAAGAAAAAAAAAATTAAGGAAAAGCAAATGAATTATAATTTTCGGAACACAAATACATGAGTAAATAGCTGTATAAATTTGAATTTGGAATTCCTTACCAAAGAGAAGATATTTGAGATCAAAGTTGCCAGTACGGCAAAACGCCAATTTCATATGCAAGGACCTAATATTAATAAAATCGAATGGCCGAATCGAAAACCGAAAACCCTGAAATCTCCATCGCTCGAGTGGATTTGATATTTATTCGATACAAATGGTGTTTCTGGAATATAGCCTATCTAATTTTTGGTTAAGTTGTTTAGGAAAGCCAACAGACTGAGAAAACTTGTCATACTAAAACTAATAAGTTTTTTCACAAACTTTTCTATTCGGTGAGGCAATTGTTTATCTAATGATATTTGTATAATATAAATTTTTATTATTTTTATTCCTGTGGGTTGGCCACGCAGTTTGATAGCTCGGCCCAAAAATCTTTCTAATTAATAATTTCTAATAACATTGTTTGGTGTTGATTTTTGCAACCCACGCCTACCTAGAGAATAACACATAGACTCTGTTCGAGTATAACTTAAAATAACAGCAAGGAGTGTAGGTATCTATAATAAAAAAGGATTTATTGGTTTCACTATTTATTATTTCTTTTACATTTGCTCCACACAGGAGGCCTTGAGGAAAAAAAAGCATTAAGCATTGGGGATGCCTTGTGGATGGTCGTTTTAGGGAAAGGAAGGAGAGTAAGTTCTGGAAAGGAAAAGGGTAAGAGGGTGGTTAGGAATGTGGGGGTCAGTGCCAGCACTGACGGATGTGTGAATTCACTTCTCCCGCTGTGCAGGGCGGTGGATCGAGTCCGTCCAGTTACGAGATCAAAAGGTCTCCATCAACCATTCTCTACCGATCCAGGCCGCCACGTAGTAGCTGGCAAATGCATCCGCCGCCAAGACATAGAAAAACCTCACCCCATGAATCCGGGCACTCCTGCCAAACTACCAAACGTAGCAAACTACTTTGGGTGATCTATGGTAGGGGTGTTGGTTATCCAATAAATGGTAGGGGCGGCGTTACCCATACCCGCTTTTGCAATTAACTAGAACATTATAATGAGATCGGGAAATCCCATTACAATAGCTATATCAGCAAACATTTTGATGTGCATTGTCCTAAATATTTGTATTTTTTTTTACATTTACTCCACACAGGAGGCCCTGAGGAAAATAATTTCCCTCAGGGCCTTTTTTTTTTTTTTTTAAGGGCTTATGTCATCTCTATGTCATTTTTCGAAGTCTATGTCATTTTTCAAAGGGCCTATGTCATCTTTGTAGATGCTGTGTGGAGGGTCTTTTTGAGGAAAGGAAGGAGTGAACATGGGTCTTGAAGAGACCCATGTTGTAGGAGGGAGGAAACACAGAGGCTGGCAAATCGTTCGACAGCCGAGCCGTTGAACTCAAGAACGAGTCATAGAAACGACCCGTTCTCATGTGAGTAATGTCAACCGTGTACAAATGTTGGGCGCGTGTTTGGCGTGTTTCCCGACTATGCACCGGTGCCGAGGGGATCAATGATGCTAGTTCCTAGGAGCATTTTCCATTGTAATACCGGTAGAACAAGGACAGCATTCCCACCTGACGCCTATGCTCTAAAGATTGCAGTCCGTCTGTTAAGATGGGAGAATCTATCAAACGGATCGCCCGTTTCTGCACAGAGTCAAGGGTTTTTTTTTTTTTTTTTTTTTTTTAGGTATTTTGGAGCTCCAGACCAGAGGTGGCTGCCAAATTCAACCGTGGGGCGCACTTGGGAAACGAATGTATTTATAAGTTAAACCACATAAATAAAGATAAATCTAAAGCTTACATTTCATCTTACTATCTATTTTGTTATGTTTCTTTTTCCCCTTCTGGGGGTGCGCTAGACCTCGTCCTTGCATCAACAGGAGTCGGTCGACGATGGCACGGTGCCCTCTAAAATTAATTGCGCCACCCCCAGCAACATGTGCAGGCTTTAGGTTTGGGGGGGCGACCTCGGCTCTCCTTCGCCTTGCCTCCGGCTACTCGACGCTGAATTCCTTAGGGTCGTCGGGTGTTTCCCCCCAATCTCCCATTTACTTTTCTTTGAGGCATCACCGAGGAACCGGCTAAGGGGCGCGGAAGCTGAGTGTCGTTCACTACTAGACCGAACGTCATGCGCATTCTTGCTGGGACTGCCAATCGATTGGAGAGGACTGCCAACCGTTTGCCATGCCTTTATTACTTGTCAACTGTGTCTTCCTCCGAAACAGGTGCTTGTAGGATACGCTGGATACAATCACCCAGCGCTTGCCACCTCGTGAACTTTCACCAACCTGTCCTACTGTCTTGTCTATATTTTGTCTTACTAACACATATTGTATCTGTATTTCCCGCTAAGCACTTGCATGCTGCTTACTAACAACGTATGCAGGGACATTGGAGGTTTAGTTTCGTTTTCAAATGTAGAGTCGTTTTTACCAAAAAAATTAGAGTCCTTGCAAGAGCCTTGAAGGGGTAACCATCTGTTACCTATACCAGGGCGGGTAAGTGGTGGGTCCTCCAATGTATTTCATCTTACACTTTGTGATTCGACTCCGGGATTCGTCTGCGGTTGGGCCGATAGCCATACACATTGTCATTGGGACTGCCTGGTGGTTTGTGGAATACCTTCTCTGTATAGATATTTTATTTTTATGCCTTTTCTTCTCTCAGTTATTTTTGCAAATACTTGCATTATATTATTAGTGTTACTTTTTCGTTATTTATCTTATCCAGGTCTCCTCAACCGGGCGCAGCTCTTATTTTTCTTTATTTACTAACACCTTTATCTGTATATATTTTTCTCAATAGATTTCAGAAGAATCATTCCATATATATAATGTTAATGTAAGTACTTGCATACTGCTTACTAACCCCGTATGCATGGACATTGGAGGGTCTAAAGTCGTTCAAATAAATGTAGCTTCGTTAAAAAAAAAATAGAGTCTTGACGTGTGCGGTGAAGGAGGAAACCATATGTTTCCTTATAACGCCGTTGGGAAAGTGGTGGGGTCCCCTCCAATTAAATTTCATCTTACAAACACAAAGTCAAGTTTTCAAAATGAAACCATTTTTCTAATATGAAGAAATCATCACCAGTTTAACCTGTACATTTCTATGCAAACGCAGAAACCTACAATTCCCACATTGTTTAATAAATAACGCAATATAAAAGCATCTTAATGCCTAATGTACTGACACCTCCGATGTTCAGGTACGAAGCTTATACGTAAGACCACACCGCCCCCTCTGGGATCGTATTGTTTTATCTTTCACCCTACCTTAACCGCCCCCGCCTTGTGTTTGTTTGTGTGTCGTTTTTCACTGGCGGAAAAACGTCGGAAAAACTGACTACTGACTTAAGGGGGGTGTCTAACAAGCTGCGTGAAAAGTGAAAACGCGTAACGTTTGATGAAATACACTGTAAATGAATATTAATGTTTCTTGCGGGGGATGTTCTAATGTTCAATATAAAGATTTTTTACATTTTGATTTTTTTCGTTATTTGAATTAATAGCTATGTTAACCGCCTTTGTATACACAATTTTATAAATATTTGATTTGTAGATATTATTATTTGTGTATCTCCTACGTTGGACACAATTTTGTTAAAATATGTTACGAAATGTTTTTTGAAAAATTTATTACTTTGATGCAGTATTGGCGAATTCCAACAGCCCAGTAAAAAATGTTATAAAATATCATATTGTGGTTAAAAAAATATAGATAATGACATTTCGAGCATAATAAATTCTTTACATGAATTCTTTTCTGTGAATACCATACGAGTCACAAGAGTCCCAACTGCTCCCTACCAGTCTCAATTGAATCTCGCAATTGGGGTATTTTGCGATGCTAAAGGTAGTGAGGAGTGATAGGAGACGGGGAAGAGGAAGGTGGGGAAGTACTTGGCTATTCAGACCTTGTCACCAAACAAGCCTAAAGCCATTTCAAGCAACGTTTCAATTCTGAATGGTGTTCTTACACCGGGGCGATACTGAGAGTATCTTCCACTCGGAACGTGCCGCAAATAGACCTTATATTATTTCAAATGATTAAGTAGTAAAATACTACAAATCAATGAACAATTGAACACCGGATCGTAAGTCGAGAGCTTAACCCCTCGACCACGGAGATAGTCAGGTGCTTCTCAATTTTCCACTCTCCCACTCTCCCACCTCCTTCCCCTCCACACTCCCTTCATTTCAATCAAATAATTTGTAATAATAATAATAATAATGATTTATTGTCTCCATTTCTTAGTAACAAGTAGAGATATTGATATCCACACTGGAATCTCCCGTGCTGAGGATTTCATTTACGTTTTATAATTTAATTATAAGATGTTAATATGAAATAGACATAACATATATAATGTAGTATTAGTACTGTAGTAGTATTTTTTTAAAAATAATTATAAAGTAAATAAGATAGTGTTTTTTTATAATTCAGTTCACTAGATTCGGTTTTAGTCTGTATTTGATATCAGTAAATTTTCTATTTCTGATCTCCCTATATTTAGTATCCAGCTTTTTATTTGAAATTTAAATGTTATAATGTTGAGGTTTTTGAGTGAGAGTGGTATTTTATTGTAGAGTTTAATGCCATAATATAAGAAGCTTTTTTGCCCAAATGTTGTGTTAGTAGTTACTTGTTGGATATGTTTTTGACCATGAAATCTAGTGTTTCTAATGTACGTGTTAGTTGTTATTTTTTGGGTTTTGTACCTATGAATGTAAATAAATATAGTTTTAGAATATAGTGCTTTAATTGACATGATGTTAAGATTGTTGAAGATTTCGTCAGTGATAGTTCTTACAGGAACTTTCAGTATAATATTTTTGAATGTAGCTATTACTTTGTGGTTATCCATTATAGAAAAAATGAAATATTTCAACTTTGTATAAACCACTTATTTGATGTGCAAATCCGACCGGTTTCGGAACAAACGTTCCTTCGTCAGGGAAAGCTTATACCATGACGAAGGAACGTTTGTTCTGAAACCGGTCGGATTTGCACATCCGACCGGTTTCAGAACAAACGTTCCTTCGTCATGGTATAAGCTTTCCCTGACGAAGGAACGTTTGTTCCGAAACCGGTCGGATTTGCACATCAAATAAGTGGTTTATACAAAGTTGAAATATTTCATTTTTCTATTTCAGTATCATTTTCATTATGGCTTTTTGAGTTTTAGTTAGTGGATTTAGTATATTTTTATTTGCACTGCCCCATCCGATAATACCGTATTCTAACAGTGATTTGCAGAGAGCCATGTAAATCTTGATTAAGTTTTTTTTATGAGGACATTCCTGATAGTTTTGAAAAAATAACTTGGTTTTTTAATTTTATTATTTAAATAGGTAATGTGATCGGTCCATTTTAAGTTTCAGTCCATTTTAATTTAAAAGTTCGCCTTCGCCGGGTTTCAACCCACAAACTTCAAACTACAAAAAATACATAGATTTCATTACTTCAAATTATGAAGATTGAAACACGGTATGAAAAATCTTATTTTAAACTTCTAATAAAAAGTTACCTATTTCTCGATTATTTATTGGAATGATGTGGTACTAGATCAAACCATCACTACAAACAAACTTTTCTAAGAAATCCTTCACCAAACTAAACCACACAAAACCAAAACCAGCCAACTTATTTCCTGCCCTCCTCAGACGTTTCTGTTCTTCAACTTCCTTTATACACGAAGCGTCTTACTGTGTCAATACTAACACACGTCGACATTGGAAAAGTCTTCCAATTTCAATGTGTTTTAAAATGGCGTGGAGATGTGCTCCCCTGCCTCACCACCCCCCTCCCCCCCGATCTGTCTCGCAAGATTCTTTAATTAATCTCAAGGAGCTTGAACAACCCCCTCCTTACTTTGTGCGTTCCCCACGCACTGGGTATTATTTCACCGCAGTGGGTACCACATGGAAATGCCAACAGAACCTTATTTGGTACAGAATGCCAAGCCAGATAAGGAGGAACTTTTGTGAAGTATACAATAATTATTATAAATGTCCGAGTTGGATAGGGACACATTAGCTCAGTTGGTAGAGTTGCGGTCGGGAAAGCTGAAGGTCCTGGGTTCGAGTCCCAGATGTGCCCATATCTTTTTCTGATTTTTCTGTTTTCAGATTTTCAATTGAGTTTCGCTAATATTGTCTTCATTTAATTAAATATTACAATTTGAGGTTTTACTCATAAAGTTAAAAAAAATTAATTCTTGCAGATCTTAATAATGACATTTTTAAACTTTATTTAAATTAACGATATCCTTAAAACTCTGCAATACACATAATCATAAGCAGGTATAATAATATACAGGTTGTTGAAACATATTCAACATTTTTAACCAGTGATTCATTACATTATTTTTAATTCTGAACTTACTAAATATAAGGTACATAAAAGAGTCTTTCTCTGATGTTTCTTGAATATGTTATGTGTCTTTGTTTCTCATGTTTCTACCGTTTATACACTTATAATTCTGTTATGATTTGATGTATATGTACAACCTGGAATCTTACGGCTACCAATGTATTGATATTTTTACGTTTTATGTAAATTTTAGTTTTATATACTTAATCATCTGTTTTATAAATTTTTTGGTCTCCTTTATTATAAATTTTATTATTTCAATTTTTTTATTATGCTGTTTAATCAGAGGTTAAGTCACAAGGAGGAAATCCATAATTAGTTTTATTTTGGCTATACAAACATGTACAAACTGGAAAATTGTAAACTGTCGATTTCCCGAAAACAGTATAAATTTTTTGGAGTAAAATTGTAAATGATATTTTTGTCTCCGTTCAGATTTTTTTTCAACATAAAATAAAAATCAGTAGGTATTCGACACTTATGGTCGGGGTTAGGGGTTGTGTTGTAACTCGGTTGAGTTGCCAGTGATGAAACGTGCAAGATTTTTTTTTGTTTGGTTTGGAAAAAAAATAACAAAAAAACATTAAAAAAGTCACCGGATACTTAAATTTCTTTATATGTCATCACTGAGTGCCGAGTAACCGCTCAACCCCTTTCCCCAATCCCAACATTCCAATACCTACTGATTTTTAAGTGTTTTAAGTAGAAAAAAAAAACATTAAAAATCTCACTGGAAACCAAAATTTTATTTTCTTACAATTTTTACATTAAATAATGTTAGGAATCACTGAAAAGTAAGTCAAGTACGTCCCTTAATACCCCGTATAAGAATTGATAGAATCAACTCTGACCTAACACAAGAATTTATTTCATATGGTAATCAATACTACTAGGGCAGATCCATGAAAAGTCGTATGATATTAAAATTGAAGAATTTGTAAAGCTAAAAGCATTTAATTTTTATAAGAAAAACCCTCTTTTTATAACATTTGAAGGTTATTCCCAACAATGTAATACATCATTGAAGAAGAAGATAACAATAATAATCTAAAAGAAAATATGAAAGAGAACAAGTCACAGAAAAAAACAGAAAAAGATAATGGTCGCAACTGGTACTCGAACCCAGAACCTCTCGTCTAACCAGGACGTGCGCGTTAACCAATTTCGCCATTGCCAGCTACTGTCAAACCGTCATATTAGTCAATCTCATATTTCTAATTTTATAATTAACAATATTATTTTATAAAACAAGATGATAATATTGAATTATAAAATTAGAAATATGAGATTGACTAATATGACGGTTAGACGGTAAGTCAAGATTTATACGTATCAGCTCCAATTTTGAAAAGTTTAAAGTTCATTGAAAGTGAATAATTTTACACATTACGCAGGAATATTTCACATTATTTAAAGCATGAACCGATGCACCGACAATCAAAATTAGTTTGTTTGATGAAGATTACTAAATTACCTCTAACGCTACTGATTTCAGAAGCAGGGCTACGACCTGCGATACCCAGCACGTATTTAAACTTACAATTATCATATTAGTAATTTAAAAAAAACTTGCAAGGTGTCGTAGCCCTGCTTCTGAATCCAGTAACGTCAGATATCACCACGCACCGTGTGTGGGGTGGCCTCCAGCCCGTCCCACGGTATCACCACGACCACCCCTTCCCACCCCCTAACGGCGGGTTAGGTGGTGTGTACCACACACACACAATCTCGTCACCACGTCGTGTGCAGACGCGATCCCGTGTGGCGGGAGAAATATTACATTGAATCTTGGAATTAAGAAAATTTCAAGATTTTTTCTCAAATTCTGAGAGATTATTCTCCTTTGTTATTTTTGGAAAATTTATGGAGTGGAATTTATCAACTGTTAGTTATGATTTTTAAAAGCATAAAATGTTTAAAATACATATAATATATTGATCAATACAGTACAATATATTGATCACAGAAATTAGAAATGCTGTAAAAGGACAATGAATCAAAAATTTGTTAAATATATCATTTTTTTCTTTTTTTTCTTTCTATCTGCATCGTCGAAATATTTGTAGGAAAATATGTGCGTCTTTTAGGACGTGCATTTTAAGAAGATTTTTTTTTATTTTTCATATTAAATACTGGAATAATTTAAAAAATTCCCAAAAAAATTAAGTATTCTAAAATCTATTGAATGTTATTTTAAAATAAAAATATCTTAATTATGTACAACAAAACAGGACATATGATTTTCAGAAAAAAAACTTTCTTGTCGCTCTTCTGAACAATTAACATTTTTCCTTTACAGCATTTCAAATTTCCGTGATTGTTGTTATTTGGCTGAAAGTTTCGAAGATCGTGATCGGTGTAAATTTTGCAAATATTATCATTGTTGAATAGGTTGGTGAATCGGTTGGTGATTGGTATTGATGTTGGTTTTCTTATCGCGATTTTGCTGTGAATTGCATTGTATGTGTAAATTTTTGGTTGCGATAGTTCATTTGAATTTTTATATTTGTATTGTTTACCTTACCTCTGTCCCTGAATTTTACATGTGACATTATTTTTACGTTTAGTTTTTCTTATTTCTTTCTGTTATAATTTTTCCATTGTTTGGAGCGATGGCTTTGTAGTTATTATTTTATTACAAGCTGGTTCCCGGCATGCGTTGCTATGCCATTTAATAATGAAATTGTTCTTCCCTGCGCATCCTTTCCCATTCGTTCCGTTCCCCTTCCACCTCCCCTTCCTCTCCTGCGTCCCCTTCTCCTCTCTAGGTCCCACTCTACCTCCTCCACCTTCCCCTCCCCACTCTCCCCCTTCCCCCGTCCCGCGAACCTCCTCCTGACTTCTACTCACCCTCCCGGGTTCCTCTTTCCCCTCCCTCCCCTCCCTAGAACCCCCTACCCGAGTTCTCCTCCTCCTCCCCCATTCCATACATTCAGTTTTCAAACAGCTCGCGTTCCACATATTGCTTGTTTTTTATACAAATTTCACAATGCCAGAGCTCACCAGTAGTTTTATACAAACCTTTCCTAATAATAACGTACACAATAAAAAAAGAATTATCCAATTTGGTGCAGTCGTTCGGAAGTTATGCGCGTACATACATTTCAGCGATTCATTTTTATTTATATAGATAGATAGATAGATAGATTCTATCAATAGTACTACTAACTGTATTTTCTGTATTATTTCATGCCATGTTCATCAATCATTATAACTACGTAATTATAACGGCCGGCGTAGTGCAACGGTAAGGCGCTTGACTCGCATTCCGAAGGTCGCGGGATTGAATCCCGGCGTGGCAAATAAATTTTATTGATTAATTTGTGTATTTCACAATTTAATCATTTAAAATAATTTATAGTATATTTGCGGCACGTTCCAGAGTGGAAGATACTCTCAGTATCACCCTGGTGTAAAACCACCATTCAGAATTGAAACGTTGCTTGAAATGGCTTTTAGCCGTGTTTGGTGACCAGATCTGAATAGCCAGGTTCTTCCCCACCTTCCTCTTCCCTATCTCCTTCTCTCCGCACTACCTTCAGCCTCACAACATACCCCAGTTGGGGATGCCATAGCCTCATTGGCTCCAGACGGGAGCAGTTGGGACTCTTGTGCGGTATTCATGTAAAAAAAAAAAAAAACTAACCCATCACCCCATCACTTTGCAGGGACATTTGAGAGTTTAGCTTCGTTAAACATAAAAGTAGCTTCATTTATATAAATAAATAAAAATTGAGTCCTTGTGAGAGCCCTAAAGGAGTAACCATATGTTACTTATGCCAGGGCGGGAAAGCGGTTGGATTACCTCAAGTGGTGATCCGGTTGATGAATCGGTCGGTGAATCGGATGGTAAATCGGTTGGCGAATAGATTGGTGAATCGGTTGGCGAATAGATTGGTAAATCGGTTGGTGAATCGGTTGGCGAATAGATTGGTGAATCGGTTGGTGAATCGGTTGGCGAATAGATTGGTGAATCGGTTGGCGAATAGATTAGTGAATCGGTTGGTGAATCGGTTGGCGAATAGATTGGTGAATCGGTTGGTGAATCGGTAGGCGAATACATTGGTGAATCGGTTGGTGAATCGGTTGGTGAATCGGTTGGCGAATAGATTGGTGAATCGGTTGGCGAATAGATTGGTATATCGGTTGGTGAATCGGTGATGGTCTACGTCATAGAGAAGAATGAATGAATGTAAAAATCGTAAAAAGAGGGTGCTAAACAGAGATGTGTTAGTTATTTAGAAATAAAGGAATCGCCGGCATAAGAATCAGTACCCTCCTTACAAACCTTCCATTCTTTCAGCGAGGGGTACATGATACAAATATTTTTCACATAACATAATTAAAATACTAATTTCAGTGGTGATTCTGTCTGTAACTTCAATTCAATCTTTCTAGAGCTTAATTTGCTTTGAATAGCATCATTAAAAAAATTGGAACTCAATGTGGGAACGATTTAGACAGGAGATAAAATAGGTACAGGTTTAATTTTTTTGGAGGGTATGGGTACCGCCGCCCCGGGAACCATTTTTTTTTTTTTTTTTACAGTGAATACCGCACAAGAATCTCAACTGCTCCCGTCTGGAGCCAGTGAGACTATGGCATCCCCAATTGGGGTATGTTGTGAGGCTGAAGGTAGTGGGGAGGGGAAGGAGGTGGGGAAGAGGAAGGTTGGGAAGTACCTGGCTATTCAGATCTGGTCACTAAACACGGCTAAAGCCATTTTCAAGCAACGTTTCAATTCTGAATGGTGGTCTTACACCAGGGCGATACTGATAGTATCTTCCACTCTGGAACATGCCACAAATATACTATATATTATTTTAAATGAATTAATTGTGAAATAACACAAATTAATCAAATAAAATTTATTTGCGCATGCCGGGTTCGAACCCGCGACCTCCGGAATGTGAGTCAAGAGTCTTAGCCACTGGACTACGGAGGTCGTCAAATTGGATAACTAACACCTATGCCTTAGGTCACCCTATTCGACAAGTCACACCGTTTGCTAAGTTTGGTGACTTAGCAGGGGTGTCCGGGTTTACAGGGTGAGGTTTATTCAGATTTTGGCAATGGATGCGTCTGCCCACCTACTACGTGGCAGCCCGGTTCGGGAGAGACGGGTTGAGGGAGACCTACTGATCTCTCGAGCAGGACCCTCTCTGAACATCACCTTGCTGCAGTGGGAGGGATAGACTCATATGTCCATCATTCCTGAACATCCTGACCCCCAGATTCCTACCCACTCCTCATATCTTTTCCATCCACGAATTTCTTCTCCTTCCTTTCATAAAAAACACCCCCCCACAGTGTCGCCAAAGATGACATAGAGCTAATGTAAAAAAGGGGTGTGGAGCTAATTTGGAGCTAATGTAGCTCCTGTGTGGAGCTAATGTAAAAAAGGTTCCAAAATAATTTCATTAAGTAATTAATATTTCTTTACTTGAATCTCGTGCCTATTTCTTTTATTTAAATTTTTGATATTATGTAATTTTTCAACTTTACTAATGGTGTGTATTCCTATTACCGACGTAAGTCGTTACGCTGGCAATATCTGTTAAGTGACACCACGTCCAAAAAATAGTATTTCGCGGAATGAGTTGTATTAAAAATTGAACGTTTAGTTTTTTTTTTCAATGTGTATTTCCTAACTTCATTTTAATTTTCATTATGAAAAATAATAATGTTCATAATACCCTTAATTTTTTTCAGACATACTCAAAGATTTTTAAATGTCACTAAATGCATTACGGGCGGAACGCCACTATATTTATTTATTTATTTATTTATTTATTTATTACACGCCCTGATGGGCTTTTACATTATAATTTATAAGTTGAGTAACAAACAATGAAGAAAATATAATACAATGAGAAAATTAGAATAAAAACAGTGTAACAACAAAACAAATAATAAAATAAAAATACATATTATGTAAAAATGATAAGAAGTCTCATATTCAATATAAACAAAAATTGAAGAAATTATGTAAATCTATTTGTGCCTAGAAGAATAAAAGTGATAGAATATACAACGTTTATACTGATTAGTTTTAAGATGAAATATATCACCTAGATTAGAATATTTATTTCCGAGACTGTGAAGTCTCGGAAACGGAGAATTTTGATAAGCTAGTGTCCTGGTGTTATTGAAGTAGAAGGGTAATAAATGTCGACATGATTTTTGGGGAACATGGATATTGATAAATTGAAGTAATTCAGAACAGTCAATTTTGTAATGCAGTATTTTATGTAATAGTATTAAATCTGTACTTATTCTTCTTTCTGAAAGTTTCAATAGAGACGTTTTATCCAGGAGATAATTGTAATCAATGTTTAGTATAGGAATATGCAATTTATAGTTTATAAACCTTAGAAACTTCCGCTGAATCTTTTCAATGTTGTCTGAATGAATGTTGTAAAAGGGAGACCATAACGTAGAGTTATATTCAAGTTGGCATCTGACAAGGGTTTTATATAACATAATAAATGTGTCTAAATCATTGAAATCTTTTGCAGCTCTCAAAACAAAACCAAGAGTCTTTAGGGCTTTGTTGATAATATTATTAATATGACATACAAAGGTGAGTTTACTGTCGAACATAATGCCTAGATCCATAATTTCACTAACACAATTTAAATTTTCATCATTTAAAGAATACTGAAAAATAATAGGATTATTTTTTTATTTTGTAAAAATGAATGAACTGACATTTATTTATATTTAATGCTAGTTTGTTAATAGAGCACCATTCAAAAAGATATATCAAGTTAGTTTGAAGTATAATACAATCATTAATGTGGTTAATCTCTTTATATAGTTTCATGTCATCGGCAAACAGTAGCACATTTATGTCAGTAAATATATCCACAATATCATTTATAAACATAATAAACAAAATGGGCCCCAAATGGGAACCTTGCGGCACTCCACTTGTTGCTATAAATTTGTAAGACTGTGTGCCATTTAAATAATGCACAATCCCTATATTAGGGTTTGTGCATAAATATTAAAAAAACACATTTTTTTCAACATCTGTTAGTCTCACTGCTTTGTAAGTCATAATATTGAGTTATGAAACCAATTTGGAAGGCAGGTATGCGGTTACCGCCGCCCCGGGAACCATCTATTGGATAACCAACACCTCTGCAATAAGTCATCCCGGGTGGTTCGCTACGTTTGGTGACTTAGCAGGGATGTCCGGGTTCATGGGGTGAGGTTTTTCCGGATGCTTTTGCCCACCAGTTGCATGGCAGGCCGGATCGGGAGAGAAAGGCTGAGGGAATCCCTTTGACTTCTGCAACTGTACACCGCAGTGGGAGGGATGAATTCATAAATCTGACTGATTCATAAATTTATAAATCTACACTAACCCCCAGCTTCCTCTCTCTCTCTGGTTTCAATCCTGGGATTGGTTTGCAGCAATTTCATCTATTCGTTTCTTCCACTCTTCCCTGTCTTGTGCGGCTCTTTTGAAGTCTGCATATGATAAGCAGCGCACGTCCACCAGCAGGTCCTCCAGGTACTCTCGGCGTGGGCGTCCCCTAGCGTTTGTCCCCTCGGTCATACCCTCCATTATGGCATGCAAGAGGCCTTCTTGTCTTTCATGTTTTGCTGGTTCTTGGGATGCCACTTGGACCGTTAATGTGGTAGTTTCCCGTTTCTTTCCACATCCTATGCCGTTGACCTCGAAGGTTTTTTTTTTTTTTTTTTTTTTTTTTTATTATTGCGACTATATAAAAAATTTTACATACAAAATATAATGGTAAAATTAAGAATAAAATATTGTATTTCTTAGTCCTCCTCACTAGGGGGTCCTGTGCCGAGGCGGACTAAAGTTATTTAAATATAGTTCATTTGTCTTCTATGTCGTTTTTAGCGTCTTCGCTAGGGTTTTCTCATTGACCTCTTTAAGCCATATTTTTATTCTTGATTTGTATTCAATTGGATTTTTTATTAGTTTTATGTCTTGGGGAAGTATGTTATGAAGTTTTGTTGCAAAGTATGTATAGTTTCTTTGTCCAAATGTGGTTTTGTAACTTGGAATATTTTTTATATCATTTTTATTCGATCTAGTGTTATGCATACACGGTCTAGTAGAGGATTCATTATTTTTGAAGAGCTTCAATAATATATTTTTGGCATATATTTGCTGTACATTTGGTACGTCAAAGTTATTGAAAATTTCAATTGAGGGCGTTCTAATTGGTACTTTCAATATGGTCTTTATGATTCCTTTTTGAATCGTATTCAGGTTTTGTAGGTACGTTTGTGTAGCAGATCCCCATCCTATGATTCCATATTCAATTCGAGAATGACATAACGCGTAGTAGACCTTTTTCATATCCTTTTTATTTAACACATTTCTTAAATTTTAAAAAAAATATATAAGGCTAGTGAGTTTTTCCGTAATACCTTTGATGTGTAGGTCCCATCTAAGATTTTCGTCAATTATTACTCCGAGATATTTAATGTTTTGTGTTTTTTCGATAACAGGGCAGTAACATTGTGTATTATTTCCATGGCATTCATGTAATTTTAGTTCTAGTGATTTTATTGGTTGGCCCCTTGAGTTAATTGAAAATGTTATATATTTTGTTTTGCTTATATTAAGGGTAAGCGAGTTGATTTTAAGCCAATTTTGAAGTGCACTAAGCCCCTTTTCAGCCTCCTTAAATGTATCCGTCCAATTTTCTTCTTGAAATAATAAAACAGTATCATCAGCAAAACTGATTATGTTTCCTTTAATGGTAAGGTTAGTTAAGTCGTTGATGTAGATAATGAACAGAATCGGTCCCAGTACACTCCCTTGAGGGACGCCATAGTTTAAAGATAGAGGTTTGCTCTTTTGTTTGCCAATTTGTACTTGTTGTTCTCGCCCTGTTATATACGACTCCAATAAGTTAATTGTTGATTCGGCCATTCCAATTTTTTTTAGTTTAGTTAGTAATATTTTATGGTCTAATCTATGGTCTGGTTCTTCCGCCTTGGAGATTATTTACTTCTCCAGGACAAGAGGGTGCCCTAGACAACAGACGCCTGGTAGGGCGAAAGTTGGTGGTCAGCTTATTCCGGCTAACGCTCGGTCCCTGTCTATATTTGCCGATATGAGGTCGTTGCTCACTCCCCACCACGAGAAGGAAATAGATCAGGATTTTCCTTTCCTCAAGCCTGAGACCAGAAGGCATTTCTCAGAGTTCCCCAGTACTTTCGGGAAGCAAGTACTTTCAACCAGCTTCCTACCCACCCCTGATACTCTTTTTCTTCCCAGAACTTCCTCTCCTTCTTTTCTTAAAAAGATCCTTCACACAGCATCTCCAAAGATGACAAGGGTCTTGCGGAAATTATTTTACTCGGAGCCTTCTGTTTAGATAATGTAAATTTTATTATTTTTTTTTTTGGTAAATCTTCTTATCCCAATTTCACTAAAAAAATGTTGCTCTAGGAATTACCGCTAACTGGAATGACTTATCGAGAAAAAATAAGTGGAACACACTCGAGCTTAACCAAATTTACGGCGTTCATTGTCGAGCGGAAGCCCTCTCCACCCCATCCTACCACCTCATCCTTATGTAGGGGCACGTTTCCACCATGGCACGGATCATTGAAAATGAATTGTGCCCAAGAATAAGAAATTGTAGAAACAGTAGAATTTTCTTCGGAGGGTATTTAGCATACACGCTGCGCTCGTGTTAGTGTGATTTCTCGCGGGATCCCCCCATCCAACACACACGGAGGTGTGAGTGAATTCATCAAGGTCTCTGTCTGTGTGGGGGAGGTTTCATGTTTTATATTCCACACACATGAAAAGCTCCGCGTATTGAGCTTCTTTTTTGCCACTTGTTTACTAACTTAATATGTCTCTGGGAGGGTGGCGGAGCTTTGTTACATCTGTGTATATCAGTTTTACTTTTGTAGGAGCCCGTACTTTTGTTACGTCTGTGAAAGCGATTTTCTTTGTCACATACTGCGCATACAGATTACTCATTCGCGTTAGCAAAGAAATTGATGGAAAGAAAATGAATTGGAGGGAAATTAATGGGATACTCTGATGCGGCTGATTTTCTTTTTGTATACTTCTTTCAAAGACATATTGTAATGGAAAAGCTTCCATTCATCTATTGCTGTCTGAAACATTAACTGATTTTTGGTTCTGATAGTAGGTAAATATATTATGAGCATTGATATATAATTAATATTTTGGATATTAGTCACTTTGAAGTGGAACTCTATAAGTTTTATTATTCCGTATCATTGAGGGATTTCAAATGATAGCTGTATCTTATATATAAAAATACTAGCTGAACCCGACCACGCTTCGCTGTGGCTTTGTCTGATTTTAATTATTAAACCAGTTAACAAAAATTGTCTAGCAACTGTGCATTTTCCAATTGAACTACACATTGCTTAATTGAATATCTGCTGTGACTATGATGTAGTGTAGAATATAAGGGAAGCAAAAAAAAACATTCGTAAATTTAAAACAATTATTTATTTATTCAGACCTTAAATGCTTTTACAATATCACTTTATTATAGATTAGCACCTATTAGTGTCAGCAATTCTTTGTAGTTGATTATTTCTGCGTTGTAAAACGATATCGCGAGGATGAAATTCTTCTCCAACCATGACAATTCCCACCTCATTAATTGTTGGCGCATTATATCGTCTGACATGCTCACTTGCTGGTGTTTGATCAGCACTAATGATAATTTTATGGCTGTCTGATGGCATGAGATCAATTGCATTTTTGAACATTTGAATTAAATTATTGTTATCATGCAACATTTTTTGCAACGACTCAACAATATGCCTTTTGACTTTAGTAGAGATTTGACAACGTGCATTCAACTGCTCATTTTGATCTCCTATGACATATTTTTGTAGAAATTTATGTTGATTGCTGTGAAAAGGAAGCAACGAGCCAGCTTTATGGTAAATTTGTCCCTGAATTTTAAACGTCGGCATAAAATTTTCTGTTATAACGTTAGTGCCAAATGAAGTCATCTGAAAACATGAATTGTATTTTCTAATATTTTTGAGGAAATGTTTTGAAACATCAGTAATTCCTTGCAACAAATTTATCAGTGGTGCTATTGGCTGATCAATTTCAGGTAGCTTCACTTTGCCGCTCGCACAAAACTCCTTGAGTTTCTCCTTTAAATTTCATCGCTTTGCAGTGTGGACAAAATTTATCCATTTTACCGATTTGAACAAATTTACATGAGGTATTGTATTGAATATCTGGTTCGTATGAAAAAGCAATTCGATGGTACGAAGCATGGTTATTCAAAAGTTGCACTTGCATTCGTCTTCGACGTTGATCTATTTCTTCTTGACGTTGTTGAGATGAATGTGCTGCTCGTCTTCTTCGCGCTTCTACTCGGCTTTTAAGTCTTTCTTCCCGAAGATTCGCCAGTTCTTCTGCTCGCCTCTGAATAATTCTAACTCGAACATGTTCATTATCGTCTAAACGTTCTTGATCAGTGCGGTTTGATCTTCTGTGACGATCTGCGTTTGCGTGTCGAGTACAACAGCCTATATTTGAACGTGAGCGAGGCATCCCACGAATGGTGATCAACTTTGAAAAAACTTACACATCAATCAACTGGTCACAGTTACACTTTTTTGACCCTTTGAAAATTAATTCGATTTATTAATCTGATTTTTTGTAGGTTTTGCAAAGTTACGAACTGACATTCAGTACAATTATGAGTAAATTTAAAACGCACAGAGAAAACAAATGAGTGAAAATAGTAATATTTTTTTATTTTTTTTTTTTTTAATGGCTCTTCACCCCAAAAGAGTGTTCTGGCCAGTGTCAAGTAAATGCTTTTGTGAGTGTAATTTTGTGAGTGTAATTTTTGATTAATATTAACTAATTTAGTTTTAATAACAAGAACCTATCTACATTATATAATAATATTATACAAATAATAATAATAATAATACGCAAAATTATTACAATAAGAGATGATTTTAATTAAACATAACAAGGAAATTAAAAGATATGCTGACACAATTTATTGTGCGTAAAAAATAAAATAAATACATGAAACTTAACTTACAGTTACATATTGATGCTGTTAATATTCAGGAAATTAGCCAAGACTTTATACACGCGTTTGTTCACAGAAGATAACAGGCATGCAATGTTGTAGGGAGGCAATATACCCGAACTGATTAGGTGAGGGATGAAATTTTTGTAAGAATTATTTATAGGACAACTGAAAAAAATATGATTGAGATCCTCTTCACCAAGACGACATTCACACATCGCAGAATTCTTAATATGAATTTTTGTCAGGTGAACATTGTGGCAGCAATGCCCTATCCGCATGCGGCAAATGGAGGATGTCGAGAATTTATTAAAAGAAAGTCTGGAAAACCACGGTTTTGAAGAAATCGTTGGCTGAATTATGAAAAAGCTATATCCTTTTGATTGACTAGACTCTTCCCAATGATTCTGCCATATGGAAATCATGTTTTCCTTCAATTTTATGAAAATGTCATCGGTGTTTAAAAATTTATATAAAATATCCCCCGAAATAATGGCATCTTTCGCCAATGAATCGGCCTTTTCATTTCCAGGGATACCGCAGTGACTAGGTATCCAAGCCAAGACGATTTCTTTGCCAGTCGGTTAATTTATGAATTAAAGTGCGAATTCCAACACAGAAATCGTCTTCTGGGTAATGGAAAGGGGAAGAGTTTAATTTTTGAAGTGCACTCAGGGAATCGGAGAGAATTAAGAAGTTTCCAATGTGAACATCGTCAATGTATTTGAGGGATTCAAAAATGGCTATACATTCAGCAGTGAAAACGGAAGTCTCTTTTGGAAGTTTAATTTTTCTATCGACTTGATCTGATGGGCAGTGGAATGCCGCTCCCACATGGTTTGATAAGGGAGACTTGGAACCATCTGTGTAAATAATTTTCCAGTTGGAATATTTCGAATTTAAAATTTGGATAAGTTTTCTTGGAGCATCGTGATTGTTAATTATCCCGAGAGAAAAAATAATATTTGGTTTACACAAATGAATACGAAAGGAGTTGGCATATAAAGGAAGTCTGTCTGATGGATTTAAGAGGGGTTTATACGCACAGTATGTATGGAGGCTTTTAACAAGAAGAGGGATTGATTTGTTCCTCCAATATGGAAGTGATTTCACTTGAGCAGTGAGTGCAGTAATTTTGTCTTTCAGTGGGTGATTAGAGAGTCTTAAGCATTTAAATAAAAACTTGTCAGCCAAGAACTGTCTTCTGAAATGAAGAGGAGCCTCCACAGCCTCCACTTGTAAAGCGTTAATTGGGGAAGAACGCATTGCTCCGATAATCAATCTTAAACTTTGAAATTGAATACGGTCCAACCTTGCGAGGTTCTTTTTAGAAGTGGGTTCAATGAGGAATGACGCGTAATCCAAATGACTCCTAACATATGCGTTATAAAAAAGTTTTTGGGTGAATGGATGACTTCCCCACCAGACCCGTGAAACGGCACGTAAAATGTTGAGGCCAGCTTGACATTTGTTAATGATTAAATTAACATACGGGTTCCATGTTAACTTAGAGTCTAAAATTACCCCAAGGAATCTTATTTGTATCTGCATAGGGAGAATTGAATTATTTATTTGGACTTGTATACGCGGAGTAAAACGTTTTCTGGAAAAGACGATAACATTGCTTTTGGACGGAGAAATTTCTAAGCCGTGATTTTTTAACCAGGTGTCAAGGTTTTTCATGCAAATGTTAATCACATCCTCCAGAATAGAAATAATTCGTCCTGAAATATATATAAAAAGATCATCCGCATACTGAAGTATTTTACAAGATGGATGCATACTCCGATGCAGGTCAAAGGTATAAATATTAAAAAGGATAGGACTAAGGACGGAGCCCTGAGGCAAACCCTTGTTTACTATTCTTTCCAGTGGAGGAGAATCCAGCACCTGGATTTGAATTTTCCTGGTAAGAAGGAGGTTAATTATAAAACTGGAAAGCTTACGAGGGATGCCAATTTTTAATAATTTATTAAATAAAACATCTAATAAAACATTGTCAAAAGCTCCGCACACATCAAGGCAAACACCAACAAGGAATTCATTATCGGCCAGGGCCAACTGGATATCAGAAGTTAGGATGGACACACTTTCGATCGTACTTTTTCTTTTTCGAAAGCCAAACTGGGAGCTGGGAAGAATTTTCTCATTTTCTACATACCAGTCTAGACGTCTTTTAATCATATGTTCAGCTATTTTAACTAAGGAAGATGACAGAGCTATAGGTCTGTAAGAAAGTCCAGAGTTAGGGTCTTTCTGGGGTTTCAGAATGGGAACAATTATTTGAGTTTTCCAGGATGATGGAATTTTGCCGGAGTCAAAGATCAGATTTATAATTGAAAGAAAATAGTTTAGTGTGGTAATGTCGCAGTTTTTAATAAAGCTATAAGGAATTCCATCTACACCAGCGGATGAGTCTGTGAGATCGTTTAAGACCTCCCTAAGTTCCGTTAAATTGAAGTGGGTGTCCATCCAACCCCGTGTTTTAAATGAGTATGTGAATTCTGTTTCATTAAAATTACTTGCAGTTTGAGGAGCTAGTTTATCGGCAAATTCCTTCACCCACTCTGAAGTGAGTGGTCGAGTCACCGTTGGGACGTGAGAACCCTTAAACCTGCGAATTGAATTCCAAACAACTGAAAGAGGAACTTCGGGAGATAATGATGAGCAAAATTTTTTCCAGCCTTGACGTTTTTTGTTTTTTAGAAGACGTTTGGTCTTAGCTTCAATTTGTTTATACTGAAGGAAGTTCTCCATATTCATATTTGTTGAATAAATTTTCGCATATTTTTTCCTCATATCTACTGCGTCTGAGCATTCAATATCCCACCAAGGAGCTGGGGGAGGTTTCCCTTTGTTACGTGTCGTTTTAATGGGGATAAATTTTTCTGCGGCCGTAATGACTGCAGACACAAATAAATCGTAACATTCCGCAACATTTTCTGTAGTTGGAGAGGGCAGATTTTGCACAGAGAACTTTGTATGATTTGAATAGTCATTCCAGTTGGCTCTGGCAGTTAAGAACCTTGGTTTTCGACTACTGCACTTGACATTTTTGTTGGAATGATAAATATTTGAGGATTCAATGAGGATGGGGTAATGATCACTCCCATGAGGGTCATCCAAAACCTTCCATAACAGGGATGCAGCTATGTTGGAATTGCAAATAGTAAGATCAACCATGCTGGGTCGCTGACCAGGCACCTGAAGACGAGTAGGAGAACCATCATTGATAATACAAAAGTCTAGTTCATCTAGTAGATCAACAATATCTCTGCCCATTCTGTCACAATTGTGAGCTCCCCATAATCCGTGATGGGCATTGAAATCTCCCAGAACAAGAGAAGGGGTAGTGACCTTGGAAAACATAGCTTTCAGGATTGATTTAGAAGGTTTATTAGATGGTGATATATACAAAGAAATTATTGTAGTGTCAAAAACCTTTGCGGCCGTCACTTGAAAAGGACAACCAATTGGTTTTACATCTACAGGGGAGAAGGGTAATGATTTTTTAATGAAAAGAGCGGAGCCGCCTTTTCCATCTTGACGGTCGTCTCGAAGACAGTGGTATCCCCTGACTCTGAAATCAGAATCCGGTTCCAGCCACGTCTCCGAGATGGCAGCCACTGCAATTGAGTTAGAATGTAATGTGTTTAAAAATTCTTCAGTCTTATTTCTAAGACTATGACAATTCCACTGAAGAATCCTCATCAGAGGAGCCATTTCTAGTTGAGTTGATAATATTAGTAATTTGTTTAGCAACGTGGGACGGTATTTGAATGTTGTTTTTATTTAATGTTTGTAAAATATGTAAAAATGAAGTGATTAGTGTAGAGTTAAGGTCTATATTATAATTTTGTTCTTTAGTAGATGACTTTGGGTAAGAATTGAAATTTGAACTGGAAGGAAGTTGTCCATTAGGGAACCACAGAAGGGATTCGTGATTAGCATTATTTTTTTTTGTTAGAACTCTAGGTTTCACGACCCTTTCAACAGTTTTTCTAAATGAAGAAGAAGAAGGTTGAGAAGGGGTGGATTTTTTAGAATTTTTGGAAGTTACTTCAGAATAAGATGGAATGGATTTGTTAAACATTCTTGATGCTTCCGCATAAGAGATGCTCTTCTCGGCCATTGTGTGTTTAATATTGCGCTGCCTTGACAGTTCAGGGCAAGTTTTGCTGATGGACATGTGGGTTCCGGAGCAGTTTAAACATTTATAATTTTCCTCTGTTTTATCACAGGAATCGCCACTATGGGACGAACTGCACTTGAAGCAACGGGGTTCTGATCTGCAGAGGTTCTTCGTGTGTCCAAATCTGCAGCACTTGTAGCACTGCACAGTTGGGAACACATAGAGCTCTACTGGTAGAGAGACGTTAAACATAGTAACATTTTGTGGAAGGTCTTTGCTATCAAATGTTAGAACAACGGATTGGGAGGGTCTCCATTCTACAGAGTTTCCCGTATTAAACCTGTAATTTAGACGACGCGCTTTTAAAACTTTTCCGAAACCTTGAGGAACAGTAATGTTTTCCAGGATGTCCTCTATCGACCAGTGCGGTGGGATCCCTTTTGTGACACCTAGCCTTGTGACCTGATATGTAGGTATGAAAACGTTGTACGAGTTTTTTTTGGCAACATCAGATTTTACAAAGCTATTGGCCTCAGCCGCTGTCTTGAATTCAACAGAAAGACGGTTACGCCCAACCGATTTTACTCCATTCCAGACAGGGTGGATTTTATTTTTAAACATAAAATGTCCAAAGTCCACATCGTATAAATTTGATTGTTTTTCATCCTTTGAAATTTTAGTCACGTGTGTAATGTAAGGTGGTCTATCAAGATTATTATACAGACGTGACATTTGTGAAGGAGTATTGTTTACCAGTGGGGCGGGTGTGGTGGAAGGGCTTGCTGGACTTAGATTTGAAATCGAAGAAGAAGTGGACGGAATTACATCCTGTAAAACAGAATTATTTTGAAGGGAGTCGTTTTGCGTGAAGGGTGTTTTTCGATGTATCTGTTCAAAATCTGTTGCATTTCTATTATCTGTTGGTTTAGCAATTTTTCTTTTTTTTGACGTAATCGTTACGAAGTCCGAAGCCTCCGGAATATTAACCGCGATCAATTTTTTTGTAACACCCGAGGATTCAGATAACAAACCATCATCTGGGGGATCAGGTGGTTTTTCTTTATCCATTTTCGAATAAATCTACAGCACACAAATCAAAAAAAAAAATCTTACCTTAACTGCTCCGAAGAACCAATTATATAACACAAATACTTACAGTGATAACAAATATACAAGTAAAAACTATATTACACTAATTTACAATACTATTTTAAAACTATTATCTATATAAAATGATTAATTTTGTAAAGAGTAATGAAATGACACTGGCACAGTTAGACGGTAGCCTTTGTTTTTGAAAATAGTAATATAATTTGTTAGATATAATTCTAATTTTAAATCCGATTAAATTATTTTCATTCCTAATTGTAGGTATCATAAATTTTTGTAAATTTTAATAAAATTAATAAAATGGCAACACTGTCTAGAACTGTCATTTCGTTTTTTACTACGACAAATTATGAGTCAATTTAAAACGCATAAAAGTATCCTTTTCCTTTGGAACTTCCAAATAAAAAGTATGTATTTATAAAAGCTCTTCTGCTAAAATGCAATGTTCTGTAAAATTTTTGAGTCAATCCATCGATTACTTTCCGAGATTAGCGAAAGCAAACATACGGAATCTAAATTTTTATATATATAGATGGTGTTTGTGGTCGCACTCCTCCGAAACGGCCAGACCTATTTTTATGGAATTTTTTATGTGTATTTAGTAGGTATGAGAATAGGTTTCAAAGTATATTTCATATCGCTAGGTGATTAGGGTGTCCCTATTCAGAAAAAAAAAACTATTTTTTTGACAATTTTTTTTTTATTTGGCATCAAAAAATACTTATAACCCCAAATTTAACCATTCTATCCCCATCCTCTAATTTTTTTGTATGAACAAATTTAACCGTCCTTCGTATTTCAAACAGAACGAAATTATTTATGTTGTTGAATGACAGATGGAACAGACCCCTCATCGAACTTTCATCCACACATACGCAAGAAATTCACGCCGAGAAGCGTCGCGTCATTTTGATATTTCATTCGGCATCATGTTATAGTGTGGGCAAACCATCGAGCTTATTTGTGTTGGCTAAAGACGGACTGAAAAAAAATATTGTACACTCAATTGCTCTTCGAAATTCATATTGATTTTCTTTATTTCATTTTCCTACTTTAGTTGGTGTTTTTTTGTTTTTATCGGTGGTCATCGTCTACAGCACTCCATTCCTCTTTCTGTCATAGATCCCATCCCCACACACTTACAATATATTCTTATTTTTTATTTAATAACCAAAATAGTCACTAGAAATAATGTATATGGCAGAACAACGTTTGTCGGGTCAGCTAGTTTATTTATATACTTATGACTTATTTAATATTTTATATCAACAATATAACATCACACGAATTGAAAAAAAAAAGAAATGAAAGTGAGACAAGAGCAAATCGTACACGAGTGAGCTATGACAAATATTGTGTAAGACAAAAACGCATATTTTATTTTTATTTTTTATACTAGCTCCTCACGGGAGGCGCCGAGGAAATGTCATCTTTGAGGATGATGTGTGGACGGTCTTATTACAGTTTGTCCAGGGGTGAAGATCGTATGAGTCCAAGAATTGAGTCTTATTGATAGAAAATATTTTATTTAATTGGGTAACGACTTAACGAGAATCTTTTAGACTTACGAGTATGTACACCAAATTCCAAATCAATGCTTTGACATGACTTGAGAAGTCTCGACATTTTGAACAAAGGAGAATGGAGAAAGGAGAATCGAAAGTTAGTAGAATTTTGATTGAAGAACAGCAATAAATTATGCATTAGTTTTTTGTCTACAGAAAGGGATTGAGAACTGGATTAGTTGTAATAAAGAAGGTGAGTCAATAATACTGACGACAATTAAAAAACTAATCAAATTAGGCCGGAGTCTTTTCTACGTTTATATAAAAAAACAAAAATTAAAACAATGAAAAGATATTTTTAAATCAGAAGCAGGGAACATGATATCTGTTTACGAAACGATAACTTTTCCGAGTTTGCTGATCATTTATTATAGGCAGGCCATAGAATCAACAAAGAAAAAAACTAAGTTTAAACATAAAAAATGAATACAGTTTTCAAATTTTGCTCCTAAGAAACCTTAGAAATAAATAAATAAATATTTTTCTTAACACCCTGTAAGTCACCTTGTTGACCATGTTTCCTTGTTATTTTTACTCCTCCCCCACCCCCCACCCAAATCACCATCCCCCCTTCCCTCGCCTAATAATATCTAATCATTTTTGTACGTGTATAATTTTAAAGTTAGTTTTAAGAACGCCAGTGAATGACACGTATGTATCGAAACAGGTGGCAAATAAATAAAATTAAGTAACAAGTACATTATAAATAAAACTATTAACAAACACATTTATTATTAAAGAAGAACTAATATCATATATCCCTTCGGCACCGGTGCATAGTCGGAAAATATGATAAAAGCGCGCCCAACATTTATTCTTTGTTGACATTATTTATCTCATGAGAACGGGTCGCTTTTACGACTCGTTCACGAGTTGGACAATACAGCTGTGGAAATATTTTCAAGTTTACTCCCTACTACAACATGAGTTTTTTTAAGACCCATGTTCCATGTTCACAACCTCATCTTCTCAATAATACCCTCCACACAGCATTCCCAAAAATGCCCTGAAGAATTTATTTTCCTCGGAGACTCAGGCCCAACACACGTGGAGATGATGTCAAAAAAGTGCTTGATTTTTTTCCGTGTTGAAATACGGCTTATATTCATTTTATCCTGACGAAGAAATCTTGGTTTTCGAAACATGTTGATAATATTGATTATACGAGTATGGTGTCCTGACAATTGGTCCGGTGACAATTGATCCTGCGACAGTTGGTCCGGCCGACAGTTCGTCCGGCCAACAGTTCATCCGGCCGACAGTTGGTCCGGCCGACAGTTGGTCCGGCCGATTGTTGGTCCGGCCGAAAGTTTAGAAGATTTTTTTCTTCAAGTAAGCATGCAAAGAGGATATACGGCCGTATAACCAAAGTCACTTGGGATGACCTATGACAGGGGTATTGGTTATCCAATAAATGGTTCCCAATAAATGGGTGGCGGTAAACATATCCGCCTACTAAATCTTAAGTATCATTCTCGCTCAGCACCGAACGAGTACAGTCGCGTTATTTTGTAAGAAGTAAAACAATAAATATAATTACTTACATTAATAACTCGCCCACCTGGGCGATTCCATTAATTTAATATGGAAACCGAAGAAATTTTTAAAAATATTAAAGACTTAGTTAATAAGATCACTTCAGTGAAAGACTCAAAAATAAAATTAACACTGGAACAAAATATTGTATCACTGGAAGAAAAAATTCATCACGAACTAATTAGTCTACAAAAGAAGATCATAGAATTACAAGAAATTAATATTAAAAATAATCATCACTACACACAGAAACTCGAAGAAATCCATCAAAATAACAAAAAATCATACGCGAGTGCACTAAGTAACAATAAAAACTTCGCAGAAACTTCATATAATGCAGAACAGAAATACGCCATTTTAATTACCTCAAAAAACACCTTGAAGGCCGAGGACATAAAAATAAAAATTCAAAAAAATATTAATTTAACAAAAATAAAAGTTGGAGTAAATGGAGTAAAAAAGATCGGAGAACAAAAATTAGTGATTTCTTGCCAAAAAAAAGAAGATGCAGAAAAATTAACCGAAGAGATAAATAAAGTAATTGGAAAAGAAGTATCGGCCGAAGAAATAAAAAAAAGGAAACCATGCTTAATGTTGAAAAGCCTGCAATGCCAATTGACTGAAGAAGAAATTATAGACGGGATTGTACAACAAAATGAAGGATTAACCCTAGAAGACAAAAAAGACATTAAGCTTATCAAGGAATTAAAAAATAAGTACAATGAAGGAAAAGAAAACGACACCACTAACTACATTATCGAAACAACTGGACAATTAAGGAAAAAACTAATTGATAAAAAAAAATTAAACATCAAATTCCAAAGAGTGTACGTCAGCGACTGCAGCCCGCTCACACAATGTTACCATTGCCTCAAGTTCGGCCACACAGCTCAAAGATGTCTCGCCAGGACGCAGCCTCCCATTTGCCCTCATTGCACTAAGGAACATATACTATCCAAATGTGAAAACAAAGAACAAACTCCAATCTGCAACAACTGCTGTGTCCAAAACAAAAGGTTTGATATGAACTATTCCACCGATCATAGAGTCGATAGCATAAAATGCCTTTACCGGCAAAAAATGCTTCGAATTGCCAAAGAACGCATTGACTACGAATAAATATTGTAAATTTTCATTTCCTCAAACTCTTATCTATAAATTAACAATGAATGATTTTTTATGTAACGCATTAGATAAAAAAATATGTATTGAAGAAAACTTATATCACTCTATAAGAGATTTCTATTTTATTTGCACTCAAAAAAGATTTACTCAATTTCATAAAAATATTAAAAGCGTAAAATTTTTTTTTGAAAAATTAATAATATCTTTAAAAGAAATATTTTTTTCCCGGGCTTGATTGGGTTTACAAAGACCTACTCAACTGGCGAAACTAATTACTCCATTCCAGGGTACCAGGTAACAATAATAAGAATAAACAAAAACTCTGATATTGGAATATCTATTTCCAACCAGTATAATGTTCTCAATATTAATGAAGTAATTAATGATTATGATGTTAATATTTTAAATATAAAATTTAAAGACGTAAATAAATTATCGCATTATATTGCTATTTATCCTACACATAAGTCTACAGTACAACAATTTATAGTAGAATCAAAAAACGCTTTATTGAATTTTAGAAATATAAATAATATTATTTTACGAGATATGCATTTAAATATTGTAAATGATTATGCTAGTAATGATAAAGATGTGATCAATCAATATATGATCAATAAAAAACCGGAACATTCTTCAACAATCTCTACACATTATAAAAACCGTATTTGTATTACTAACTCTATGTCACACTCTACTTTGAAAATACTCTACATATTTAAAAGAAATCAATATCACATTAATATTTTTACTAAATGGATGACTTCATAGCTAATGAATTAGAAAATAATTTTAAAATACAAGAATATGAGTGTGTATACACCGATTCATGTAATGACATAATCTCAAAGAATCTCAATAATATTTTAATTTTTCATAGTAATATACGAAGTATGGAACGAAATTGGGATGAATTAATTCTAAAATTAAACAATCTAAATAAAAAACCTGACATCATAATATTATCAGAAACTTTTACTAATGACGAATCACCCACCTATCATTTACCAGAATATAATTATGTTACAACCAAAATAAACATCAATAAAAATAGTGGTCTCGTCATATTCATTCACGATAAATTTAGTATTGTCAAAATAACTGAACATCCTATACACCTAGTAAACTGTATTGAAATACAATTAAAACTCGACAAAACAAACTACCACATAATAGCTGTTTACAGAACACACGGTTCGAATATCTCGTCATTTATAAATGAATTTAAACACATACTGTTAAAATTTAGTAATAAACTTTGCTTTATTGCAGGAGACTTCAATTTAAACATTAATGAAAACGTAGAAAATAATTTCAAAAATGAATATATTAATTGTATGACTGAATTTAACTTCATATCGTGCATTAATAAAAATACGAGAGAGATAAAAAATCACACTCCATCTTGTTTAGACCATATATGGACTAACATAAATATTAAAGATATCGACAAAATCAAATCAATTGTTTGGAAAACGAATATAACTGACCACCATGCATGCATTCTTCTCTATGATAACAAAATTAAACATAAAAAATTTAATCTAACAAAGACAAAATCCTACACAAATATGACTATTTTATCCAAAAAACTAAGAAATGAACAATGGAACAACGTGTTAAATAGTTATGATACCGAGACTTGCTCAAAAAACTTTGAAAATATATTGTCTCAACACATAAAAAATTCAACTACTGAAACTACAGTCCGCATTAAATCTAAACTAAGAATTTTAAAGCCTTGGATAACACAAGGACTTATAATATCAATTAGAAACAAAGAAAAACTTTATAAAACAGCATTGAAAAATCCTCTAAATGAAAAAGCATACACTTTTTACAAAAAATTTAAAAATAAATTAACAAACTGTATCAAAAAAAATAAAGAAGACTATTTCAAAAATAAAATACTTTCTACAGACAATAACAATAAACAAATATGGAAAACAGTCAACTTAGCCATGGATAACACTAAAAAAACACAAAAAATAAAATACATTGAACATGAAAATAAAATAATAGATGCTAATATTCAACCTAAACAATGTGCAAACATCTTTAATTC
This sequence comes from Limnephilus marmoratus, assembly GCA_917880885.1. Lineage (NCBI taxonomy): Eukaryota > Metazoa > Arthropoda > Insecta > Trichoptera > Limnephilidae > Limnephilus > Limnephilus marmoratus. The sequence goes on from OU862908.1 coordinate 20,846,080, forward strand.
TTTTTTTGCTAATGTAGGAAAAAATCTTGCGAAAAATATCAATAAATCTTTTAACCCGAAAAAACAAACGATTGAAAATGTACAAAATCAAAATAATTTATCAAAATTTGAAACAACCTCAGAAAGTGAAGTTTTAAAAATAATAGAAGGCATGAAAGGAGGTTCGTCTCCCGGATTTGACCTTATTACAGTACATTTTCTAAAATCCATGAAAATTCATTTGGTAAAACCAATTACTCATTTGATAAACTTAAGTTTAACAGAGGGAATATTTCTGACAAACTATAAAAATACAATTATTTCACCTATTTATAAATCTGGAGATCCTCAACAAGTAACTAACTACCGCCCAATTTGTCTAATCTCAAACATTGGAAAGATTTTTGAAAAAATTGTGAAAAACCAATTGGTCGGTTTCCTAGAAAGTAATAAAATTCTTCACCAAAACCAATTTGGTTTTATAAAGTCACTCAGCACACAAGATGCTATTGCTAATGTAACCTCATACATCAATGAATCATTGGATAAAGGTGAAAAATGTGCCGGTATATTTATTGATCTCAGAAAAGCTTTTGATAGTATATCCCATGAGATTCTACTAAAAAAACTAAACAATATAGGTATAAAAGACAATGCAATTAAATGGATTTCGAACTACCTAAAAAATCGACCGCAAGTCGTAAAAATAAATCAGATTAATAGCGATAAAGAAATATCAGACTTTGGAATCCCTCAAGGTACAGTAATCGGACCAATCCTTTTCACCATATATGTTAATGACATTTTTTTTCAACCACTACATGGCCAAATTACTTCATACGCCGATGATACGGTACTAATAATTAGCGATAAAACTTGGGAAAAAGTAACATTTAAAGCCACCGAAGACATAAATATTTTAAAGAATTTCTTCGACGTAAATTTACTATCACTAAATTGTGATAAAACATTTGTAATTCCATTTGCAATACACAAAAATGATACCCCTAAAAACATTGACATCATCATCCATGATAATTCCAAAACACATAGTAAAAATTATTGTATCCAAAACTGCACAATATTAAAAACAACAAACACAATCAAATATTTAGGAGTCATTATCGATAAAAATTTGAAATGGAAGGAACAAATTTGTCAAGTTGTAAAAAAAATTAGAAAATTGATTTATATATTTTTAAGAATCAGAAATTTTTTATCTGTAAAAAACTTATATCTACTATATTACGCTTTGGTTCAATCAACTTTACAATATGCTATCATTAGCTGGGGATCCGCATACAAAACTAATCTTTCCCCAATTGAAGTTGTGCAGAGGCTAATAATTAAAATCATATTAAAAAAACCTTCTGACTACCCAACGGATCAATTATTTAAGGAATTTCAAGTACCATCTTTCAAAGATCTATACAATAGAAATGCATTGATTCAAATTATAAAAGAAAAAGAAAAATATCAATTTATAACTGAAAACCGTACTAGACATAAATATATTTTTTCATGCCCAAAATTAAACACTTCCTTTGCACAAAATTATTATACTTATCAAGGAAGACTTATTTTCAACCGATTACCGGATGAAATTAGAAAAATTAATGATAAAATCCAATTAATAAACACTGTAAAAAAATATTTTAAAGATAATCTCAAAAAAAAAAAACAGTTTCCGACTAATCTAATCTACTTATAACTCAGTTTCCAAGTGATACTCCATTCTTCAAATAAGTTAAATTTTGTATTGTTTTTAGCAACTAATTACAATAATTCTGGACACATTATCCAAACAGTAAAATTGTTTTGATAGTAGATAAATACTTATAATTACATATCACCGAACTTACAACTTATTGTTTTTTACATTCACATTGTAATTTAAGAACTTAAATATAGCATTAAAAAATGTACACTACTCTTCCAGACACAAGCTAACGCTTCCATGGAAGAGTGGTATTAACATATTTGAATATGAACATGTAAGCAAATTAATACATCATCTAAATGTACATTATATTTTATATGCTATAATCAATAAACGTTTGATATAAATATAAAAAAAAAAAAAAAAAAATATTGCACACATAAGTATGTCGTATTTTGCTATTCGTCAGTTTTCATTCAGAATTGAAACGTTACGTGTTTGGTGACTAGATCTGAATAGCCAGGTACATTTTCCACATCTCCTTACTCTCCTTACTACCTTCAGCAACACACCATACCAAAATTGACGATGCCATAGTCTCACTCGGTCGGACGGTTGGGATCAGTTGGGACTCTTGTGTTATATTCAGATAAAAGTTATTTCATATGCAAGTAGGAATCATTAGCCGTTTTTTGCTAAGCCTACAGAACGTACAAGTATGTCGTATTTTGTTATTGCCGCATGCTTCTTCGGAGAATCGAAATTATTAGTAAAAATATTTTTACAGCGGTTGTACCTACGGCCGTATATCTCTTTGCATGCTTACTTGAAGAAAACATCTTCTAAACTTTCGGCCGGACCAACTGTCGAAAGGATCAACTGTCGGCCGGACCAACTGTCGGCCGGACCAACTGTCAGCGGACCAACTGTCGCAGGATCAATTGTCGCCGGACCAACTGTCATGGAACCGATTATATAGTGGTTGTTTTACAAAGTTATTTGTTTTAACTTAAATAGTTAAATTTCCTCACTTTTCTTTTGTTATAGATATTATTGACATGTAGTTAAAGAAACAACACTCAAAATTATTTCAAGCCATTACATGATTTCTATCTTCGCCTTAGATTCTCCATATCTTGCAGTTGCCAAAATATTTTTAAATACTATTCCCACGACATACGAGAATTTATAATTTTTCAGCTTTATAATTTAAAACGGTAATCCGATTCAATTAACTGGACCTAAACCACTGAACCGTCGCAGCAATTTACAGAAAAATATTTTAAAATAAATTATGACACTGTTTTGGTTTTAAACCTATATATTTCACTTTAATTCATGGTATCGAGAAGACGCAATAGCAAATAATACCTTTGCATAAATAATAGAAATAAATGGAATCGAATAAATTTACTGTCCTTGTGCGTTAGACAGTAAATTGACATGTTTATTTGTGTTTTGCGTGCCTTGATGACGATTTGTTTAAATATTTACGGCGATCAAAGAAAAAAATATTTTAAAATAAAATTATTACATTAAAATGTACAAGAGGTTTGGTCGACGTCCGTTGGGAGTAACGGTCATCCATATCGGAACACAGTGGCGTGCATAACGAGCTGTTTCCGATCACGTATTACCACTGGACCAGAAATTTTCTAGTCGGCCATAGGCGTCACTGAATCTCCACTCAAATCGAACAAGAATCAGTCGGAACCAGTGGAACTAGTATTTTACTCCCAATATTGAGTTATATGGAACAGAGGGACGGAAGGAATAAAATAGAGAAAGGTTAGGAAAACTTTGATCTTCATGTCTTCACTTTAACGAATGAGTTACAATGATTCAAATCAAATTATTTTTTCCTGGATAACCAATCCTTTCCTTTACGAAACAATCCTTATCTCCCTAGTGTATCCTAACTATCTACCCGTCCGGGGAAACGAAGTGATGGTTAATTACAATTAGTCAATTCTTTTACGAGCATTAATTTTTTATATAATAAAATACAGTTAAAATTAATATCGAACTGCTACGATGAAGCTGTTAAAAATCGAGATTAATGGGACATTCATATGGGATAATCATATGCCATGTACAGAAGTCAAGCAGTAAGAGCTAAACGTTTAACTTCACATTTTTATAATATACTCTCGGGAATTCCACAAGGATCAAATCGTGAACCTCTATTGTTTATTTTGTATATCGATGATGCAGGCAGAAGTTTTAAAACTCTTAATTCCAAATTTTTGCTCGTTTATCAATTACTGAATTCTATAAAGGAATCACAGATATTAATGACAGCCTAGAAATGCAAGAGGCTCGGAATATATTGTGCGACCCACCTGAAGAAAGATAACATAATATCTTACACCAAAAGCATTAACCCCAGAAATTTGGCTTATATTTCAGAGGGTTAAAACATTTCCGATTAACAATAAAATGCAAATAAATGGAATATTTCTAAACATATCCGAAAGGTGATAAAATACGCTTTCAAATTTATGATTCGAAATATACAGTTAATTTTTAAACTATAAAAATTTCACATGCTAACATAAAAAAGTTAAAAAAATGGCTCATTTTACTTTTTTCTAACTACAAGTATTAATAACGAAAAACAATACATAATTATTTTTTACACAAATGTATTATAAACGTTATTGTCACCTTCTTTTTTGGTCGTTCCGTGTGAAAGTAATTCATAAAAAATTCTCAAAGTTTCAGTTTTTTTTTTCAAGTTTCAATTTAAAATTTTGGTTTCAAAAAGGTGTACATTTTACATTTTTGGTGGATATTTTTTTAATATTTTAATAAAAAGCGTGCCTTTTTGCCTTTCTAACACCGTTTAGAACATATCTACACCATGATAGTAAGGGAGTTTCAGCGGTTTATATGAAACCTATGTGAGCTGGGACAAATATGGTCTCCAGTGATTAAACGGGTAAAATTTGCATTCCAAGTCTCACAAAAATACAGGCCCAATTTGAAGCGATTTAGTTCCTCCGTAAACGTAACACAAAAACCGGTTAGTGAGCTAAGTTATGTAAGCTAAGTCCTTCATCATTGCACAAGCAATACTTTCAGCTTACAATGAAGGTAGTGGGATGATATCAAATACTTTAGCAAGTATTGTTGTGACCAAGAAAATTTTAGAAACTACAGATTTTACCAACGGATTCACAATGAATGTTCACTTATTGATGGAACTAAAAATGAAATCTTTGTTTTGGGTACATTTTTTTAAACAATAAGCTAAATAAATATTATAAAAACATAAAGATTATGTTTTCCACCTTTGAGTACGCCCCTGAATGCAGCGGATGTGAGTTACAATGGCGTAGCATTTCAGTTGTTTTTCACACTTCATCTTACCGCTAGAAAACCACTTGTACGTGGGCACAGGAGCACTGCAGAGGCGGCGAGTAAGAGACAAGCTAAACCAGAATGAAAACATCATGACTATAAAGCAATAATAAAATATTATGCTCTCAAAATAACCACGAATGAATTGATATCATCTGTCGCCTGCCTTAGAATATGAGAAAGAACTTTGACTACAGAAGTCGGTGGTCTTAGGTTAGAATCCCATAAGATGATCTAGGTATCAGAGAAGTTTTCACAATAGGTAAATACACATATTATTTATTCGATAGTCCCAAATTCACTTTCTGGCGTCATTTTATTTTACCGAAAATTTTAAACATTTAAATAAAATACTTTGTGTACATCGCTATCTAAATAATCGACATGTTTCGAAACCAATGGTTACATTGTTGGGATAAGCGTACGGTGAAAATGAATAAAAATATATTATAATAGATAAATAAGTATATAGGCACAGTTATAGACAGCTACTTAAATTAAAAACTTATTTATCTATACAGGGTGTTAAGGAACGTACTCGACTTACTTTATTAACCAATCCTCCTGATATTATTGTTTACGTTTTTTTTCAATTTTTTTTTCTTAAGATGAAGTCATAGTAAATAATGCAAAATCATATGTTTTTGTTTTGAAAATTTGATCGCTTAGAAGTATTGTAAATGCTTCAATTAAATATTGCGTATAGAACATACCTTGGGCCTTAAAAATATCGGTCATTTTTTTAATAAGTCTTTTAATAAGCCTATAAAAAAATAAAGTATAAGGTCTAAAAAACACACTTTCAAGTCCAAACTCTCCTATTTATAAATCCCTTTTCGGATATGGTTTTATTGTGTAATGTGGCAAATTCAGTTTATTTTATAATAATCGCAAAAAAAAGTTGATATTTACACCCAATCTTCCCAAAATAAAATAAAATATGCATTTTCGCGTTGATATTTTACAATACGGCCGCTAGTCGACGAATTCGGTATTTCAAAGTGACCCCTATGGCGTCCACTGAAGAACTACTGTCCACGGCACAGTAGTGAACTAGTGGATCGCCTTAATAAAAAAGTTTTTTTCTACATGTCATCACTGGTCACTTAACTGAGAAACCGAAAAACCCCTCACCTCAACCCCACCTGTCCAATACCTAGTGATGTTTTTAGTTGAAATAAATTTAAAAAAATATCACCGGAGACAAAAATTTCGTTCCCATTTTTTGTCAGCAATAACGGGTTAAGTCAAGTACGTCCCTTAACAGACTGTATAAACATAGATTATTATCTGAAACTATAACAATGTGTATTTTTTCTTTTGAATCAGTAAATTGTCCTGTAAAAATGTATATTTTTATAGGACAATTTAATAATTTAAAAGAAAATTTTATAGTTACGCGGTTTTCGCATTTCATTGATAAAATTAACAACCTTTTATACCAAGAGAAAAAAATATTTTCGAATGATTAAAGTTTTATAGAATGGAATAATGACAGAATTAATACATAATTCATTACTACCTACATTGTGGGACTGATAGAACTTTATAAGAGCTGTAAGTCTTCGATCATTTCTAACTATGTCATTCTTGAATTGAATATGGAATTATAGGATGGGGATCTACTACACATAAATTTAACCTGAATACAATTCAAAAAGGAATCATAAACATCATACTGAAAGTACCTATTAGAACGCCTTCGATTGAAATTTTCAATAGCTTTGACGTACCAAATGTACCACGAATATATGCCAAAAATATATTATTGAAGCTATTCAAAAATACTGAATCCTCTACTAGACCGTGTGTGCATAACACTAGATCGAATAAAAATGATATAAAAAATCTTCCAAGTTATAAAACCACATTTGGACAAAGAAACTATACATACTTTGTAACAAAACTCCATAACATCCTTCCCCAAGATATAAAACTAATAAAAAATCAAATTGAATACAAATCAAGAATAAAAATATGGCTTAAAGAGGTCAATGAGAAAACTCTCGCGAAGACGCTAAAAACGACATAGAAGGTAAATGAAATATAATTAAACAATGTTAGTCCGCCTCAGCGCAGGAACCCCTAAAGAGAAGGACTATGAAATACAATATCTTTACGTAACATAACCATTATATTTTGTACACTTATAGAATTATTTTATATAGTCGCTTAAATAAATAATAAAAAAAATAACTACACAATATTATTTTTATTAAAAAAACCCTTTTGCATGGTGACTTTTGTCATGAGATTACTCTTCCTGGAAGGAAACAGAATGTGTAATCTCCTTCCGTATTTTGAAATTTTGGGTACAAGACCAGAAACATTTGCACCGGAAAATTATGAAAGTCGTGTTACGCCTCTGCTGAAAGTCACTGAAAGAAAATAATATAGATAGTATTACCAACGCGGTTTTTGGTGGGAACGACTCATAAAGTACTCACTTACGAGTACATATGATGCCACATTTTTTTTCTGAAGACTGCTAACAATATTATTCTCATGGTTAATATAATATTCAACATCGAACAAAAATCAAATGAAGCTCTCCGAATTTAGGAATAAAAGTTACCCAGTTTAAAAAAAAAGACCTAACTAAAAATTATCACATGATTTTCATGAACGGTATTCCTTCCATTTAATATTCTTTACGCTTGATTATCTGTTTTAATGTTAAGTATAACAATTTCTTTCACATTATGTTTCACCTCTGATAGCACGGGAAATCATGACAAAATGTATGTATTTGAAAATGTAAATATGTATGTTAGTCTTTAGTTTAGCCATGGTTGTAGATAATATTTTTTATATATTTTTTTTGATAGTCATTTTTTATTATACCAGTATTGTGTATTGATACGATTAAAAACCATTCGTTCATAAACATATATAGTTATAAATCACTACTTACAAGTATTAATTATTGTAAGCCACTAGTAATACATTTTAACTGTAAGAAGTAACAATTTGTAACTCTAAGGCCCAGTTATTTCGCAGAGATTAACGTGTGATAAAGTCATCAAACGGTCATTCATTTTGACAGTGCCGTTTTTTTAAAGCCATTTCAGCTTCAGAACAAATTGTGTTCAGCGTAAGAAGATAGCTACGTTAAGCTTGTCAGCTTATTACATTTTGATAGAAAGCTGCAACGCACCTTGGATTGGCGTTTAACGGGGACCTTTCAACTGTCTAAAAAACAAAGTGGCGCTGAATGGCCATTTGACATATTATTCAATGTTATGTTTGAATTTCTGCCAAACAACTGGGCCTAGTAATGTGTGGGTTATATGTATATATGCATTATGTTATCAAGCGCCCTTGAGGTGATTTTTTCACGAAAACGGCGCAATAGAAATGATTAAATCATTATTATTGGGGATCGTGATGCAAGAATCCGAAGCAGCTCTAAAATTAATGTCGACAGCATCAGCAACGCAAGAGTTTTTTGCGAATACTGCACAGGAGTCCCAACTGTTCGGAGTCAGCAGGAATATGATATCTTCAATTGGAGTGTGTTGTGAGGCTGAAGTGGATGGGGAGGGATTTTTTTTTTGTGAATACCTTACCCAGTGTGTTTTTGTGAGTCCCAGCTGCTCCCGTCTAGAGCCAGTGAGAATACGGCATCCCCAATTGTGGTGTGTTGCGAGGCTGATGGTGGTGGGGAGGGGAAGGAGATGGGGAAGAGGAATGTGGTGAAGTGGCTATTCAGATCTGGTTACTAAACGCGGCTAAAGCCATTTCAAGCAACGTTTCAATTCTGAATGATGGTCTTAGATACACCAGGGCGATACTGAGAGTAACTTCCACTCTGGAACGTGCCGCAAATACACAATATATTATTTTTAATTAATTAATTGTGAAATACGTAACACAAATTAATCAAATAAAATTTATTTCTTCTACTCTGGAACGTGCCGCAAATATACCTCACATTATTTTAAATGAATTAATTGTGAAATAACACAAATAAAATTTATTTGCGCGCGCCGGGATTCGATCCCGCGACCTTCGGATTGCGAGTCAAGAGCCTTACCCCTCGACCACGGAGGCCGACGAGAGGTAAGTAATAAAGTGGGGAGAGGAAGGTTTGGAAGTACCTGACTGTGCACAGGGCCGGATCTACGAAATCTGGCGCCCTGTGCAGTAGGTACCGATGGCGCCCCCCCCCCCCTACATTTTTATTTTGATTAAAAATTCGTTCACCCCAATTTTTAATTTTTATTTTTATTTAATTTTTTGTTTTACACTAATTTATCAAATAAAATCAAGACATATAAAGGGTGTAACTTTTCCAAGTGACCTGGCGGTAGCTCTCACACTCGTCCTCATGGCAACGTACAACACAAGAATAGCATCTACAACTTCTGACTAGCAACAGGCAGTCCCGACGAGAGACAGAGAGCAGTGATAATAAGAATATAACCTCAAATTTGTACCTTGCATTTCCCCTGTGTTGATCGAATAAACACTAAACACTGACGTATGGTATCAACGGCCTACGAACAAAAATACCGTGTTGTGATTGGTTATTGAATTTGGATCGCACCTATTCGTCGTAAAAGACGGTAAAAGATATATGGAAAAATAGATCTTACGTTTAAACTAAATATATGGAATTTGTAAAAAAATTCTGTAACTGACTATAAATTCGTAAGCCGTTGATACCAACCTGATGCGTGCGCATTCTGTTTCTTTGGAAAGTGTTGTTGTTTAGAGCGTAATAATTATTTTGTACTATGGGTAATTTTTAAACGATGCAGTGAATATTATAACTAAATTTTAATACAATATTTATTTTCTCACGGCGCCCCTTCGGAGTTGGCGCCAGGTTTTTGCACGTTTTTGAACGTATGGCAGATCCGGCGCTGACTGTGCAAGAGCGGCCAAACCAAATTACGAACAGTTCCTAGCGATGTAAATTTTTTAAAATTATTAATTATTATCATTTTAATTAGATGATAGATGCTAGGGCTTTCGTTAGGAGGACTATATATCAGTATATTATTTGGTGTTGTGGGAACCAGCTGAGTTATTGGGAAGGTCTAGTCCACCTTTCGCCATGACAAATTGGCCATTGGACACGGAAAGCCGCTGCCAGGAAGCAGGTTTATTGCTCCAGATGGTTTTACCGTCTTATATTGTTGATGGTTAAGCATGCCCATTATTTATAACACAATATATTGTGTGTTAAATATTATGACTCTATAAAAAATCACGGTATTATAGTAAATTAGTAAAAAAGCAAAGCGTTTCACAGCAAAAAATGGAGCTTTCTATAGACAGCTTTGATAAAATGTCGGTAGATGGCGGTGCTAGTACGCATATTTGGCGATGCTTTTTTATTAGAAATTTCATTTTGATTTATTAAATAATGCTGTTTTTAACGAAAATATGAACACTACGTACGAATAAACTACAAATAATTTTAAAACAGTCTACCGGGTGCAGTTATTCAATCTGAACCTCATTCCCTTTCAAAAACAAATATTGTCAGTTTTTCTTTGATGTACGAGTAATCATTAATTATTTATTTTTTGCTGACAAATTAGGGTTCTAATAAATGAAATAATTTCAATAATAATCCAGGATAAAATTTACATACATATTTACAGTTTGGGAGGCGGGAATGGGTACCGCCGCCCCGGGAACCTTTATTGGATAACCAACACTTCTGCCATAGGTCACCCCAAGTGGTTCGCTACGTTTGGTGATTTAGCAGGGGTGCCCGGGTTCACGGGGTAAGGTTTGTCTAGGTCTTGGAGGCAGATGTCAAGGACACACTCAACTCCAGATTCCCACCCACCCCTTAAACGCTTTTCCTTCCCAGAACTCTCCTCTCCTTCGTTTCCTTAAAAAACCCTCCACACAACATCCCTAAAGATGACAACTCCTGTGTGGAGCTCATGTAAAAAAAATGATAAGTTAGCAAAAGTAAATTAAAAGTTATTTTAAAAGTAAAAGTAAATTAGAGATTGTTTTTAATGCAGTGTTTTTAATGTAGTGTCTTCTACGTGCAGAGTCGTAATAACAGCTTATTTATCTGAATTGACCTGCCAGGCAAATCTTTCAAACATTTAAACAAAATAAATTTTATTTTTGGAATTATATTTTCGTTACCTTTTTATTTAGGTACTTCCTGTATCGTTTGTCTGAACTATCAGTTCCAATTGTGGAAATGATACATTTTTTTTTTAACATTAACTCCATTCTCGAGGCTTTGGGGAAAATAATTTCCCTCAGGGCCTATGTCATCTTAGGGGATGCTATGTGGAGGGTCTTTTCAGAAAAGTAAGTAAGGAAGTACTGGGAAGGCAAAAAGGTGTGAGGGGTGGGTGGGAATCCGAGAGTTAGTGTATCCAGGAGTAACAGACGACTGAATCGAAACCTCCCACTGCGGTGCAAGGTGTTTCGATAGAGTCCCGCTGGAAAGATCAAAAGTTCTCCCTCAACCAGTCCCTCCCGATTCGGCCTACTACGCAGTGGGTGCCGCCAAGACTCGGACAAACCTCACCCCATGAACCTGGGCACACCTGGGCACACGTGTTAAGTCAAAACTTAGCGAATCAATTGGGGTGACCTACGACAATTGGTTATGCAATAAATGGTTCCCGGGCGGCGGTACATATATCCACCTTCCAAATTATAGTTTAAATAAAAGCAAATTTGAGTTGATTGCGAAGGAATATTTCGCATCACCCATAACATCACAGACAACCGAAATTAGTAATTTGATGCCTCGTAAATGACAAGAATATACAATTTACACATAAATAGGTACAGACAAATTCATGTTGTTTTGAAGTGTTTTAATTTTCAATGTACATTTGTTAATTTTTATTTTAAATTTTCTGCTACCGGTTTCGACACATCCGTGACAGTCACTAGCAAACTTAAAACTTGACACGGATGTGTCGAAAACGGTAGCAGAAAATTTAAAATATAAATTAACAAATGTACATTGAAAATTAAAACTCTTCAAAACAAAATGTCTAGAAATTGTTGCATAATTAAAGCCGAAGAAATACAAAAAAAACGAGTGTGCTTTCGACACACACGACTGAAGTAAAACTTCTTTAGCTCCATCTATATGATAGGAAGAGAGAAAGTAAATGTGCGCGAGCACTGCTCTCTCTTGCTCCAACAGTGTGATACAGACAATAGGCCTGCACCGTGTCTTAGATATGCGAAACGTAACTGGCTGGCTCGTACCTCTCTCTTTTGCCCCTACAGTAATATACGAAACGTAACTCTCTCTTTCTATCTCCACTAACTTATATCTCCCTCTCAACTACCGTTCGCCTCGCTTTTCGTAATGCTCTTGTCACGCATTCACCAGCTTACTCCCCAAGTCAAGCGTGCGTAAATAGGTTTTACTTCAAAAATTACAACGAACAAAAGTCAATCTCATAGATTACAATAAACGCGTTCAATATGAACGTATGAAAATAAATGGGAATTATGAAATGAGAAAGGTTTATGTCTTTCCCTTATGTTCCGTCTGATAAATTGCACTGGTTTGAAATTGCAATCTTCATTTGAAACCATCACGATTCCATATTAACGAGGAACGGTTAAGGAAATGACCGGCACTATTTACAACACGCGTGATAAATTTCACCATTTAGAAATTAAAGTCGAGCTTCATTTACTCTGCGAACTGCATTGTACTTTTATCTACGTACTTGTCTTCCAGTAACTATTTCATTGTGCTCTAAATTAAAATATTTCATTACAGTTGATCCCCGATTGTTGCCCGCCGGAATAATAAATATCATATGCAGTCGTTTTAAGGAAAATACAGTAGGTATACGAGTTGGTACCCACTTACGCAAAGTATAACTAAGTGTCCCCGAAGGGGTGTTCAGAGAGAAGGTAACACTGAATACCAAAAGTATAAAACATGTCTTCATTCAAAAGCATCAAGGATAAAACTACTTGTCTATACTGTATATACCAGCGTATAAGTAAAAGAAATCGACACTGTAAATATATTCGTTTGAGTTCCATACTATCCATTAGTATTTTTGAAGTTGGTTTTAGGTTAGAAATTGGTAAAATTGCACAAAAAATTATAATTTTATAATAATCATAATTTCGGGGGGCCAACTGTCGGGGGATCAACTATCGGGACACCAAATTAAAACGACAATATACCCTAAAATATATATATATTTTTATTTTTATTTTTTATTTATTTATTTTAGCATATAAAATATAATATACATTTAGATAATGTAGTAATTTGCGAACATGTTCATTTTAAAATACGTTAATACCACTCTTCCATGGAAGCATTAGCTTGTGTCTGGAAGAGTAGTGTACATTTTTAATGCTATATTTAAGTTCTTAAATTACAATGTGAATGTAAAAAACAATAAGTTGTAAGTTTTGTGATATGTAATTAGTTGCTAAAAACAATACAAAATTTAACTTATTTGAAGAACAGAGTATCACTTGGAAACTGAGTTATAAGTAGTTGTTCTTGAGATTAGATTAGTCGGAAACTTTTTTTTTTTATATTATCTTTAAAATATTTTTTAACAGTGTTTATTAATTGGATTTTATCATTAATTTTTCTAATTTCATCCGGTAATCGGTTGAAAATAAGTCTTCCTTGATAAGTATAATAATTTTGTGCAAAGGAAGTGTTTAATTTTGGGCATGAGAAAATATATTTATGTCTAGTACGGTTTTCAGTTATAAATTGATATTTTTCTTTTTCTTTTATAGTTTGAATCAATGCATTTCTATTGTATAGATCTTTGAAAGATGGTACTTGGAATTCCTTAAATAATTGATACGTTGGGTAGTCAGAAGGTTTTTTCAATATGATTTTAATTATTAGCCTCTGCACAACTTCAATTGGGGAAAGATTAGTTTTGTATGCGGATCCCCAGCTAATGATAGCATATTGTAAAGTTGATTGAACCAAAGCGTAATATATTAGATATAAGTTTTTTACAGATAAAAAATTTCTGATTCTTAAAAATATATAAATCAATTTTCTAATTTTTTTTACAACTTGACAAATTTGTTCCTTCCATTTCAAATTTTTATCGATAATGACTCCTAAATATTTGATTGTGTTTGTTGTTTTTAATATTGTGCAGTTTTGGATACAATAATTTTTACTATGTGTTTTGGAATTATCATGGATGATGATGTCAATGTTTTTAGGGGTATCATTTTTGTGTATTGCAAACGGAATTACAAATGTTTTATCACCATTTAGTGATAGTAAATTTACGTCGAAGAACTTCTTTAAAATATTTATGTCTTCGGTGGCTTTAAATGTTACTTTTTCCCAAGTTTTATCGCTAATTATTAATACCGTATCATCGGCATATGAAGTAATTTGGCCATGTAGTGGTTGAAAAAAAATGTCATTAACATATATGGTGAAAAGGATTGGTCCGATTACTGTACCTTGAGGGATTCCAAAGTCTGATATTTCTTTATCGCTATTAATCTGATTTATTTTTACGACTTGCGGTCGATTTTTTAGGTAGTTCGAAATCCATTTAATTGCATTGTCTTTTATACCTATATTGTTTAGTTTTTTTAGTAGAATCTCATGGGATATACTATCAAAAGCTTTTCTGAGATCAATAAATATACCGGTATAAATATATTCAAAATCTTAACGACGTAAGTAAAGAAGTGTATACAAATTGCGACTCGCAACCCGTCTATTGGACGGACCTACTGTCGAATTTGCCGTTTCAAAGAAAAGAAGAAGAAGAAAAATAATGTGGGAATCTTAACGACGTAAGTGAAGAAACCGTGTAAACAAATTTACGCCGCGGCACGGTGTATTGTACGAACATAGGTCGAATTCACCCTAGCAGGCCTGGAGATTCGACCTTTCTGCCGCTTTCACTTTAATTAATTCTGAAGAACGTGTTACAAATATTTAACATGTGTCTCCATGTTGTCCCTCCGAAGTGATCAATTCATCGTCTAGAAAAATAAAATCTGGTGCTTTCCACTGACTTTATAGTTGAAAAACGGGTTATAAAGTTTTAAAATCGTTGTACATAAAATGTATTAATGGTAAGGTACTGTTTTTATTAATCTTAAATAAAAATAACTCGCATTCCATGTGCGGCATGGAAATAAAAAAAGTTCTTATATTCACGAATTCGCCGGAAATGATTAAAATGTGAGTTTTGAGCAAACAAACATTAGGGTCGTGTACCGCCTTAAATACAAGATTTTCCGAATTTTGCCACAAAAAATCACCAGCCTTTAAAATGACAACCGAAGCTAGGCGTCATTTAATATTTTATAGTACATTCCCATTTATGAGCTGATTTTGGAATTAACATTATTGGGGTGTCAATTAAAAAGTGTTCATATATCTTATTTATTGATTTTCAATGATTTTTTTAGTTTTTTTTCACAGAAAATTCTTAAATTATTTTACATCTGATTTTTATATGTCTTATAATAACTCCCAATTTATTATACAATGGAATTTTATTTATGTATTTTTATATTTTAGCGACTATATAAAATAATTGTATGTACAAAATATAATGGTGAATTTAAGCATAGATATTGTATTTCTTAGTCCTTCTCACTACGGAGTCCTGTGCCGAGGCGGACTAAAGTTATTTAAATATAGACACGTTTTAAGATTTTCACGGCCAAAAGTATTTTCGTTATTTGTTTTTGGGGTGTTATGTCGTGTTGCGCTACCTCCTTCTTTAGCCAACGTTTCGGACATCGTTGCAGTGTCCATCATCAGGGCAGATCCGGTAGATGTGTGATCACAACAAATAACGAAAATTATTTAAATATAGTTTGTTTGTCTTCTGTGTCGTTTTTAGGATCTTAATTAGGGTTTTTTCATTGACCTCTTTCAGCCATGTGTTTATTCTTGACTTATACTTATAAGAATTTTTTATTAGTTTTATATGTCTTGTTGTGTAGTCTTGTAGTATGTGTAGTTTCTTTGTCCGAATTTAGTTTTATAGCTTGGAAATTTTTTATATCGTTTTTATCCATTTTAGTATTATGCACACAAGGTCTAGTAGAGGATTCAGTATTTTTGAATAGCTTCAATAATAAATTTTTGACATATATTTGTTGTGAATTTAATACGTAGATGCTATTGAAAATTTCTATTGAAGGCGTTCTAATTGGTACTTTCAATATGGTCTTCACGATTCCTTTTTGAATCGTATTGAGGTTGTGTAAGTTAGAGGTGGGTAAGTTCTGCATTTTTCCGGAAGCCTCCGAGACTTGCTTCCTTTTAAAAGTACACGAGTTCTAGGAGCAGGTCCCGGGTCCGAGTTCTTAGGTGCGGACTGGGCACTGGGTATTGTTGCGGCGCACCGAAACGGGACGCACGGGTTCAAAGAACTCGGAACCAGGACCTACTCGTAGAACCCACACGAGAACTCAGAACCCCGGAGTCGGACAAGACCCGTACGAGAACAAGGACCCGTCACCCGTGCAATGTAGGTACATTCAATGTATCTACACTGCACGGTCTTTTATTGAGAATTTAAATAAGTAAATTAATAAGCTGTAATGCTTTACTATAAACTATTATTTTATAATGCACGTCACCCGTTGATTAACGATACCAGATAAGACGCTCTAATTAAAAACTACTCCGTGCCTAGCCGAAGGGGTCACGCACGTGTGTGTCGATCAACGAACAGCGATCGAATGAACGCCCAGCGCCCAGCTCGTGACGTGACTCAAGGGGAAGTGTCATAGTTGGCCGGCCGCGGGTAGCGGGGAGTGTCGGGAACTCACCGAGACCCGCGACTCATGAGTGGAATGGTGAGTGACGCCGGACCGTGGATCGCGGAGCAAGCCGGCGCGGCGGCCACGGGGTGAGTCAGGAATGTAGTAGTTCGCGGCGTTCGCGCGAGTCCGGGAGTGGGCGAAATGAATGGATTGTGTCGCGATTCACGTAGCTTGGAACAAGGCGCTTGGGTTTAAAGGAACCCGGGACTTGTATTCGAGTGCGGTTTTCGCGCTTCGGCGTTGAGTTGCTCGGACCGCCGGATTACCGCCGGATTTATTTGGATGCGGAGAGTACTGGGACTGGGCCGGGTTCTCTGGGAGCAGTCGATTTGAAAAAGGAGTGGGAGTAGGAACCGCTTCCCGCAAAGGAGCGGATCACATGAGCCCATTCCAGCTGAACTGACACATCGCTAGTGTAAGTACTTATGTGTGGCAGATCCCCATCCTATGATTCCATATTCAAATCGAGAATGACATGAAGCGTAATACACCTTATTCCTTGGCTTTTACTAGTGTTTATCATGTAATGAAAACGATTTCTCATCGCAAACGAAGGCTTTTAGCCCTTTTTAATGCAATTTACA
This sequence comes from Limnephilus marmoratus, assembly GCA_917880885.1. NCBI lineage: Eukaryota > Metazoa > Arthropoda > Insecta > Trichoptera > Limnephilidae > Limnephilus > Limnephilus marmoratus. The sequence continues at coordinate 20,863,432 of OU862908.1, forward strand.
TAGGGGTACAAACGACCTTACTAAACTACGAAATCTAAAGCACAACAATTCTTTTGCTCTTTCCGCTTTGAAAGTTATGTAACGCGTCAATAAATATTTTAACGACAATTGGAAATGGATATTTTATTTGGCGGTCGCTTGATTTTGATGTTTTGTCAGAAGAAACAGTTGAAATAAATGAATATTGTTTTATTCGTCTATAGGATGTTGCGGATAGGTAGTAGATACTGTAGGTAGGTTGGTAAGTTTCATCAGCCTTTGTCGCCATTGTTTCCATCATGGTGCGATGAAGCATGCATTATGAGCCTGGAGATGTGGAAATAGAGCAGGGGCTCTCAACATTGCAATTTAATCTTTTTCCATAATTTTTTTTCCATAAATGTATTTTATGGAAAAAAAATAAATGGTGGCAATTTTTTTTGTAATGTAACATTAAAAAAGTTACTAGAGCCGTGTTTATTGGTTACTGCATAGTAAATTTAATAATCATAACATATTTAAAAAAAAATTAATTTTACATATTATGTAGTCTTAATCTGACCAAAACAGAAGGATCGTGAATCGTGATCACATTAAGCGACGCGGCGCGCCTTGAGCGCATTATCTATAACTGTTAAAAAAAACGTTAAGTAGTTTATTATAGTAATTTATCCTTATACACAACGTGTATCTTAAAATTAATAAAACGTTGATATTTTTTCTCGTTTCAACTTATTGAAAATTGTTGTCAATTATTAATTTCTCGTCTTTGTGAAGTTACACGTATTGTAATTTTATTTAATGACATTCTTTTTATGTGCTATAATTTATCTCCTAGTTTAATATTGCAACGAAATGGTTAAAGCGGAACGGTGTGAATTATTAAAACAGAAATAAACCGAATTAAAAACGGAGAGAATTATGATCTAGATGTAGTAAATGAGATCTAATAACAAAACTATATTTTAATAAAAAACTAAGAATATCAATTTGACGTTAAACAAGAACTTTACCAGAAATTTAAGGGTAATGAATAATAGTTGTCCACTAGGCATTGTTCTGCCGCTGAGAGCTCTTGTATCCACCTTTTACGTTAATATCGTACTACCCTATTAACCACTATGACCACATAGTTCTACATCTGTCACCAAATGAAACGTCCTTATAAAACTCGTACTATCTCCTTTTACATTACGGTAACACATCATAATATAATATAAAAAGATTTAAAAAGAGAGAAGACCAAACTTTCTCTTTGCATTTAAAAGTTTACAATAAAAGGTCCTGTTTAATTTAAAAAAATAATATTATGAAACAGGAAACCGCCAAACAGTTCACCCAGTCAAGGATTGGCAATTTTTTAAATAATTTATACTTAAATTGCAAATTACATTCCCTTTGTTGCGTCATTTTTAATTAAATAAAAACAAATAACTTTGTAAAACTCAACCAATTAATTAATTAATTAATTTAATCAAAATTATCAACATGTTTCGAAACCTGAGGTTTCTTCGTCAAGTTGAATATTAATCTTATCCTGACGAAGAAACCTTATTTTAAGTGAAATGAACATAGGTAAAATTCACAATACTTCATCTACCTAATTAAATATGTTTGTTTAGTTTTGTGTAAAGTGATATATAAAGGTAAAAGAAAAAAAAATATCGGTAAGCGACTTGGGTAACTTAAGCAATGTTTTCCTTAAATTAATATTTTTGCATGTATTTGTCCATGTCTATGTTTCTAATATTAAAATTTGACAAAGTCTTTCACCTGCTTCCTAAAACAGTATTTTATTTTGGGGTGCGTTCTAAAACAGCGAATTTATTTGAAATGTTGGAATATTTCGACTCAGAATTTGCGGCAAATTCTAGAAAACTTGATTTAATGAAAACAATATAGTTTATTGTGTAGGTTCATTTATGTCCCAGCTATAGCTGTAGCCATTTTTCGTTTTCATCGTAGATTTGATGACTATATTTTTAGGTCGTGGCCCGGTGGATGGAGGGAGAGGGTAGGGGGGGGGGGGGGGGTTATAGAGGCCCTCGCTTGGCAGCCCCTGCCTTGTAGGCTCCAGGGATTGAGGGATCATTAAGGCGGCACCAGCGACATGGATGTGGCGGCAGACCGCAAGATGTCATGAGTGGCCCTCCCGCACGCCGCATCAGACATCCGTCACCATCACACCATCTCACCAACACACCAAGTCTCTTCTGACAAACAAACACGACTTGTACCTGTACAAAATTGTACACTGTATAGGCACAACGTGCATGCGCCTTTCGTGGTAGACATCTGTGACTGTGTGATGTTTTTTCATCTTGATTGTCAAAATCATTAAATCTGAGATGGATTGTATAGAGCTCCAGGATGACCTGAACTCCCTGGTCAATGTGTATTGTTTAGAAAACCGCCTTCTTTTGAATGCAGAAAAATGTTCCGTCATATCTTATTCTCGAAAGAAAAACACTATACCATATCCGTACACAATTAAAAACAATCTTTTAAATAGGGTAAATGTAATAAGAGATCTTGGAGTTCTATTAGATAGTAAGCTTCTTTTTCAATCTCACGTCGAGCATATCACGTCGAAGGCTTTGAAAATGTTGGGATTTATTCTTAGAGTAAGTTCAGCTTTCAAAAATCCACAAACATTTAAGACTCTCTATATATCCTATGTTAGAAGCCACCTGGAGTATGCTTCTACAGTGTGGAACCCTCATTGTTCTACATATAAAGCAAATATAGAAAGAGTTCAGAAAAAGTTTATGAAATATGTCTCTTATCGCGTGCGAAATGATGAAAACTATGTCCCCGTAAACCTTAAATCTCTTGATCAACGCCGAGATATCAGAGACCTATTAATGCTCTATAAGATTATTCATAACTTCATTGATAGCCCGTACTTACTACAAAATATTCATTTCAGATGTCCATTAAGAGTTACTCGATCTCCAGACACCTTTTATATCCCTAAGAGCAAGACAAATTATCTTGAAAACGTATTTGTAAGAAGAAGCTGTAACACATTTAACAGATTATGCCCAAATATCGATGTGTTTAATACAAAACTTGATAAATTCACAGCATGCATAAAAAAATAACACTATTGATGCCACATGTTTAACTAATAACTTAATATTTCATTGATTTCTGTATTTCTCTTTTTTTTATTTTTAGTATCACCACATTTTCTCTCCAACTTTTTGCAGTTGGAATTCAAATAAAATCACTTCCTGAAATACATTATTTATATCAATCAAAATTTTAATGTAAACCCCTGAAAAACCTCAGTTATTTATTTTTTGTAGATATAAGTAAGAAGATACACTTTATCAGAATAATTTATATCAGGTATAGGTATTGTGTATTTTTGCATTACGGTTCTAAATTATTTGTCGTTATTTTATTGGTCTATGACATACTTATTTTTATCACTGTCATTTATGAATTTTGTGAACTTGTTTATAACACTAATAAATAAAATAAAATAAATAAAATCTTCCTTACTGTGAAAAGAATTTTGCTTGTGTTCTGAGACTTGTCGATTTTATGGGGAATATATCTATGAATTAACAGATGCTTATGAATTTATTTTATATTTTTGTGGCTATTGTTGTGTTACTTGCCAGGAGATCTAGCTCTAGATGAAATCGATAACTTTACGATATCAGATCAATAGGCGTAACTTCCGATGATTTTATATCGATTTTCCGAGCACGGTTTCACCGTTGACAGCCGAACCGATGTTGAAAGGGAATAAATAAGAAATCGATATTCGCTGACAACAGTGATGGTATTTTGTATGAATTGACACTACGAAATGTAAAACGCCAAGCAATTACGTAAAAATGTTAATAAATTGGCAATGTTGAATTGAAATACTTAACTAAATATGCTTTGACAGTCCGCATTTACTTTTTGACCGTAAACGGGAATTGATTAGTTAATGAGGTCTTTATTTCAAACATTTTCGTTTCTTTAAGATCGAACGGAATAAATTTATTGCGTCTCAGATGCATTATTTTAGTCTATGGATCACGTATACGACTTCTTTCATTTCTAAGAGCTTCGTTAGTTCAATTCAATTCAATTTATTTATTCTTTAAAAACATTACAAAATTTAAAATTTTAATGCGTTTTTAAAATATATTTGTAACAGTATTACATTAAACTTAAATATAAATGGTAGGTAAAAAAAGCTATATAAGCATTTTAATTGAACTTGCCTTTTAAAGGCAGCTTCACTGACGCTAAATATGTCGATATCCGAAATAATTCTGTTCAATAGAAAGTTTGCTCTCCCGACTGGCATAACCATTGGCAAGTTAGTTCTGCAAGCCGGGAGATAAAACAGTCTATGCTGTCGATGACGGAGATAACCATCGGGAACATAGAAACTAATGCTCTCCATGATAGCCGAGTTTTCGAACCTTCCACGAATCAGTCTGAAGAAATGTGTTACAATGAGCACATCCCTTCTGACCCGTAGAAGGTTCACACCGAGCATGCCCAAGAGAAAGTGGGTAGGGTAGAGCCACGTATAGTAGCCATATTTCCTCAGATAAAGAAATCTCAGAAATTTCTTCTGAACTCTCTCCAACATGAGGGAATACTTCACTTGGTGTGGGATCCAAACCACCGACCCACTCTCAAGCCTACTCCTAACCAAAGCATTGTATAGTACTGTGAGAACCCGGGTGTCTCTGAAGTTTCTCGCAGTGCGTAGGACGAAACAAGAAATACATAAAATCAATACCTTCATTAAATGGACTAGTAATTTACACAACGAAATTCATAATTCAAAATATGTATTGATAGTTATCTGATAATATGGAGGCCGCGCTAAAATTCATCAATCGTCGTGTCGGTCGGATTATCTGTTAACAATCATTGACCGTGCTCGCAATCACTAATAACCGACCATAGATGGATTTGATCAATATCGTATTGATATGGGGTTTATCGATCGTCCATGCTAAACCTCCAGGTTTGTAACATAGGAATATCGCGACAGATGAATATCACGATAATATTTTTTTACCTTAGAAAGAGGCACTTGGCTAATGTTCGTTATGTTATTTGGGGTTTGTGCACTTGGTAGAAGAAGCCCGGGATCCCCGAGGAAGAGGTGTCATGATCAAGTGAATCGAATACTTGCGTCGGGCCATGTTAAGAGTCATTAAAAAAGGGTCTATATAATATATAAGACGAGGCATAGACGTGAATGAAGGAAATAGGGTGTGCAGATACCCTTTGTTCGTTAGTTAGTTACATGTAAGAAAAAAAAAGACATCGAAAAAGTGACCGGCGACAAAATTTAATTAACATGTTTACTCCAAATAATGTCAGGAATCACTGGTTAAAGTAAGTCAAATAGTCCCTTAACACCCTGTATACACTTATAGAGAGTATTTGATATTATTGATTTTATCAGTATTCACCTAAAACAGTCACAAAATGGAACAGCTGTGAATGGTAGGTACGGGTGGGAGAATTTCTTTTTATTAAAATCCCGAAAAGACTTCCACACAAGTTACTAGACATTTAGGTACTTAATTATATGGAATACATAAATAACAATATACAAAGCGTAAATCTTTTACCAGAAAACGAATCAAGAATCAATGTCCTACACAAATAATGCAAAAAGTACGAGTATTTCCAACGTTCCGTCTGGTTCTTTATTCTTCCCATCTGATATCTTGCACATTTCTTAATATCCTTTAAAACCTGCAACTTCTCTTATTTCTTATATGCATATCTCTCTCTCTTCCGAGATCCGCTAAATTAATTGAATTTTCGACTGAATGAATTCTTAGATTGCTATAGATACCTCTTCTCTACGGTGCGGAGCAAGATTGTGTTATTTATACTTTATATAGATATATAGTTTTAAAAATAATTAAAAATCGTTGATAATTCGAATTGAGTAAATATTGATGATACAATGCAATGGAACTTACATTCATAGAATAAATGTGTGATTTTCATTTTAAAATCTTAACAAAGATGCTTAGATTTTTGTTTAATTGAGACAATTTAAGTCACGTGCCTTTAATTTAGAAATATCTATTTAAATATATGAACTGTAATAACTACCACAATATTTTTATTTTGTACCTTACGAGTATAATTTTTTTACGTTAACTCCACACAGAAAGCCCTGAGGAAAATTATTTCCCCATGGCTTGCGTTATCTTTGCCAATGCTGTGTGAGGTGTCGTTTTGTGGAAAGGAAGCAGAAAACCTGAGTTTTGAAGAAACTCATGTTGTAGGAGGGAAGAAACACAGTGCCGGCAAAACGTACCAACGCCTAGCTCTTAAACTCAAGAACGCGTCGTAGAAGCGACCCATTCTCCATGTACAAGTGATGGGCGCGCGTTTGGCGTGTTTTTCGTCTGTGCACCAATATCAAAGCAATACGCGAGTTCCTCGGAGGATCTTTCATTGAAATACCGGTAGAACAAGCACAGCATTTCCACCCGACGGGCAAATGTGCTCTAAAAATTGAAATCCGTTTTTTAACCCTTCGTCAGGCGCAACTGATCTGTGAGACGAAGTGATCTGTTTTTTTTTGTGCCAAAAGGTAAATATCGCCGATAGAGGGGCGTGGCCTCCTGATTTTTCCTCCTTCCCCACCACTCACATTTAAAGAATTTTTTTTTGAAAAATTTAAGGAATAAATCTATTTTGATCTGTTTTTCCATGATATTATCTCATAGATGAATTACGCTCGATCGTGCTAGGATTTGCATTGCGCCGGACGGAGGGTTAATCTACGAGGATCTATCAAACGTACCGTCCATTTCTGCACAGAGTCGAGACTTTTTTCAGGTATAAACCAGAAGTGGCTGCCAAATTCAACCGTGGGAATTGCGATCGTACAGGGTTAGCAGTTGTGCACTATCAAAGTATTTGTGGGCCCTGTACAGCACGCCCAGCTTCTGAGAGGCTAACCTGAGCTGATCACTTAGAGTTACACCAAGTATATCAATGAAAGGCCCGTAGGGATAATTGAATCCGTTGAATCATTATAACAAACAAGTATAAATTTACAGTTATATCCAGGCATTCGATGGTATATTACCCAAAATACCTAAATACTTAATTTACGTTTGACGAAAAAAGAAAAATTTGCAATATTTATTTTGAAATAACATGTATTCAACCCGTGAATCAATCAATTTAATACTTTGGTTTTGTTATGGCTCCAATGACCATTCCTCGTATTCTTAAAGAGTTATGGATCTCCCAGTTGGTCAATATATTACATAATTAATTATTTTTAAATTCCGGCCAAGTATTTAGAAATAAATATGATGATTCAATCAAACCAACCGAATAGATGACGAGAAGAGCAAATTTCGACGTTAATTGGGCGTTCTCGATTAATTGCGGGTTAAGAAAGCAAAAGAGAAATCAATGGAAATCAATTAGAGTTTTAATTACATATAGCCAAATCATTCCTGATGAGCGTGAATAAAGGCTAATCAAACTGGAAACTCAATCAATTTTTAACTGGGAAGTGATTGATATTTTGTTGGCCGTTTAAGGACGGAAAAACAATCTAAACTCTCAATTAATATAGCATTATGAACAGTGAGCATTGTTTTGTTTTAGATTGAATCAAAATTTTCTGATCAATTTGAGTGAATAATTGTTAAACTTCACTCTTTGGAAATAAGACAAAAGAAATAATTTTATTTCAGTAAAATCAGAAAAAAACGATAGTAATTCAAATATGGCATTTATTTTTGGAGAATCAGGCACAATGACGTTACACACAATATATAGACTCGCCATTGTCCCACAAACTCAAATAAAGGCAAGTAAGAAACACTCACATGTTTTCAGTAAATTCTTAATTCAAAAGTTATGCCTTGTAACGTAATTATTTTCATGGTAGTTATTCAGTCGGTACCTACTTGCTCAGAAGGAGTATTATTAATTTAGGCATGCCGTTGGAACGACTGAAAAAAAATTCAAATTGCCGGAACGTTGCTCGATTGTTTGGTTTTGGAAAAAAGAAAAAACTGTTATAAGGGCGACGTCATGACATAACGATGGATTGGTCGGAAGTTTTATTTTGTAAGGAGTTTTGATACTCCTAAATGATTGTGTAAATTTGCAATATTATGCGTGTAACAGACGTGATGCCTTTACGAGACTGTTAAATAGTACCGGGTCGCGGTACACGCAGGATGTTGATTGTTTTTTCGAGGCGAGGAAGACTTTTATTGTGATGATCACGAGATATCGAGTTACCTATGTAATATTACAATCTAATGGAAGTGTTTATGATATCTGTGTGCCTGGTACCTAAGGTTGGTGTTCTTGTGCTTAGAACTGAGTTTCTTGTGCCACGTACAATCCAATATCACCGAGGACAACTTTGGTGAAGACTGCAGGCACTTCTTAAATCACATTTACAGTCTAGAACTGCGGTTTATATCCTTTCAATGCTCAGAGATGGCCATCGGACGCATTGTGACGCCTTTGTGGATGGACTGGAATCTGTGGGTGGACTGCTTCACGGAGTCATGGATGTGCGAAGCGGCAGCTCTGGGGCTCTTCTCCAGCTATCTGGAGCCCTTGTCGCTGAGGTTAGAAGAGGTGCGCCATATTAACTATCGCAAGCTACGAATGATCATTTGGAGTGGATTCTACTAAAATAACTGAATTATCTCTCTCTCGCTTTCTACACCTTTCTTTATGAGTTTACAAAGGTATTTATGTAGATTATGTTATAATAGATTATGTTTTTTGCTTGTCAATAATAACAAGTTCATTTTGTTTTATGTGAGTTCTTTTATTTACATCAGATAGTAGCTTTCTTTTTATCCCACGCAGGACCCTGAGATGATGATGAGAGCTCATGCATACGGAATTTCTCTGCTAACTGAGAAAGGTACGTGTCAGCCTGTATGATAAAGTGTATGTCTGTATGAACGACATAGATATAGGACTGGACGGCTCTTTCATATTGCGCAAAATACTACATATACATCACAGGCGCAACTGAGATGCCAAGATATCGCTAACACTAAGACGAATAGAGAATTCTGTGTAAGATGACCTACTGGCATAGGTCCTTCATATACTTAATTATGGCGCTAAAAATCTTCCGGAAACAATCAAAATGTATGTATTTTAATAATAATAAATAATTTTCGTGTATTTACAAATGAAATGATATTCCTTGGCTTTTACTATTATTCGCCGTGTGATGGAAATATTTTTTGGCGCTTTTTTAATGCAATTTACTTACGAGTATGACATGACCTTACACGACGCGTGGCAATCAGGAACTCCAGTGAAAAATATTATGTCTTCCAAAAATATATGATCATACAGACCAATAAACGCTGATTCTGAATATATAAGTTTTAATAAATAATATTACGCGCAGAGTTTTTAAATAATAATTAAAAAGTCTATTTTTCATTATGTCATTGAAACACGATGTTTAGTAGTGATATCACTGATCACCGTAAAGTCATTGTACGGGAATGTAGGTATGGCACAAGCCACAGATAATAGATTGTTTCTTTTATCTGAGGCACAAGCCTTCGTATTAACAACATTTCATCTTATTCATTATATTACTAATAATAATAAAAAAAACTTAACGGACGCAACTGAAAAAAATACTACTACTGTATAGTTTTTACTAATAATTTTTTTGTGCATAGCTGAACTGCCCCAGCAACAATCTTTTGCAATTATTGATTGATAAATTGAAAATGCCCACTCTAAAATCCATGTCATAACCCTCAATTAATATTCTGGGCAATGAGAAGTACGTATTATGGTAGTTAGTATCAAAATTTCTAAACTGAAAAACAATCTTATAGTAATTTGGTATTGGTGAAAACTTAAAAGTAAAACCTAAAAGAAACGGAATGGAAAGCATAAAAAAGGATGAAAACAAATACGAATTTTGGGGAAAATGCCCATTATTATGTAAAACTCTTATATCAAAATGTTACGTTATTAAACTCTCTTCGACTAACAGAATAGCCGAAATCAAAAATGATAAAAAAAAGCTTCAGAGCGTTTAACCAGCCAGCGGACGAAAATCCACATTTCGTCGAAAGTTGTTCTTACGATCGTGCAGGGCGGTTACAATGAGAAAGATTAATTATTCTCTGTACCAGCTTTTTTAAATTTTAACTCAATATCGAATTTATTTCAATTCAAATTAGCTTTAATTTATACCTTCATCCAAAAATGCTGAAAGGCGTGATGATAAAACTATTGAAATAATGTACTTTTTGTAGTTATTTTTGATTATAAATAAATGTCTTAATTTAATAAGAATGTTAAAAAAATCTGAAATATATTAGTTTGTAAGTGCGCAAATAAATACACAAATGGACCAATTTTCGTCAAGAAACACATGTACGTACATATTTTTTAATGATTTTATTGAAATTAAAATTAAAATTCTAAAACATGCGTTTGCTAGATAATATATTGATTTATTTTATTGCATGATTCTATTATTTGAAATGGTTGTGGTATAATACAAAATCTTTTTTGAAAATTTAACAAATCTGCCAACGACCTATGGAATAACCTTATTATACTAAAAATTTAAAAAAATTTCTCAAAATTTATTACATGCCAATGCTAGATAAAAGAACAATCTTTCGAAATCCATTTATAATTTTTTATGGAAAAGAGTCAATACGTCTAAAATCTGATTTGAAAATGACCTATTTCTGGTTTTCTCTGGTAATGCCCTCTTAATATTGATTTCGATTCTTGAAAGCCAAAAAAATAATAATTTCTAACAATTTTTATACCACTCTCTCGTAATAATATTGAAAAATATAATAATATAAAATATAAATAATTCCACCTAAATAATGTTTTTATCGAATAATATTATACTTTCTTCCATATATAACTGTCATAGTGGGTGGTTTGATAATTTTATGCTGTCATATAAAATGACAACACCTGTTGACAATAAAAATTAATTTTCGTGAGTGATGACGTCAAACGATTCACTACACATTGGTGGTTTTCGGGGACCTTGAAAAATTAAAACTTTGACAATTACATATTTTAACTATTAAAACTAACTCAAAAAAAAAATCTGTTTTTAAGTTAGAAGGATTCATTAAAAAAATTAAAAAATTGGACTGATTGAAACCCACACTACAATATTCATGTACAAGCCCTTGAAAGAATGTGATGTAAAATCTTACATTTCTAAAATGGGTGTTTCACCAATTTTGTTTAATTACAACACTTTTTCCGACGACATGAACATGCTTAAATTGTCGGACAGAAAGATTTTCAAACACCAAATTTTCATTTGATAGTCCAGAATTGCTTACATTGACACGCTTTCGGATTCAGCTACAGTCTACAGAATACTATTTAGAAGCCGGAATTTATTTCGGCGTAGAAATTCTGGAAACAACTACCATAATAAAATTACTCTAAAATTAACTGCCATAATAATCTTACTAGTACTCCTCACTGCCCAGAATACTAATGGAGGAAAATAATTATGCCGAGTCAGTGGACATCTTCAATGTATCACTAAATAAAAACAAAATATTGTTGCTGGGGCGGTTCAGTTACGAAAACAAAAAAGAAAAAAAACTATATAATTTTACTACTCGTATTACTATGTCCCTAAATAGGTCGTTAATAATTAAAAAATTAAAGCGTTCTAATACTGGTACCTACATAATAAACACCGAAAAGCTCTATTTTTAAACGACTTCAAAAAGGAGGAGGTTCACAATTCGACTGAATTTTTTTAATTTTTTTATTTATTTATTTTTATTTTTTATTTTTATTTTTTATATTTGTTACCTCAGAACTTTCGACTGGGTGAACGGATATTGATGATTCTTTTTTTATTTGAAAGCTGGTGCTTCCCGTGTGGTCCCATTTTAATTTGGTCCAGTTTCGACAATGGCATCTATGAGAAAACCATATAAGTCTTAAATTTGCATTAAGTATGTGCGCGACAAATGGACGAATAACTCAATATCAAGCCAACAGATTTGGACGATTCTTTTTTATTAGAAAGGATGTAATTCAAGGGTAATTTGATGAGAGTTTGGTTAGGTTCTGATTATCGGATCCATGACAAATTAACGAAACTCGGCCGAATCCCTTAATTTGACCCTAACGTCGCTATGGTCAAATTATGTCTGTCTTATATGAGCAGCACGTTTAGTAGGTTTACCCATATTCAGAAAAATTAGTTAGTGTACTTCAGATTCACTAAAAATCAAAAAATAAACAAAAATTTTAACAAAACAAAAAAACGACTTCAAAAAATGCACTAAAAAGTAAAAAAATAATTTCGTATTCTTCTACAACTTCATAATCAACTTACTTTTTCTAATCATCAATATGTAGGTACGATTGTTATTTTTGGAGTCGGTGTCAGCAAAGGTACCCGGCCCGGCGGGTTCACTTGACACCTCCCCGCGCCGCCGCGACCCCGCTCCGCCTCTCGCCTCGTCAAGTCGCTTGTGCTTATAACTATGTATGTAGTTACAAACCTACCTTGACTGACACCGACTCCAAAAATAACAATCGTACCTACATATTGATGATTAGAAAAAGTAAGTTGATTATGAAGTTGTAGGAGAATACGAAATTATTTTTTTACTTTTTAGTGCATTTTTTGAAGTCGTTTTTTTGTTTTGTTAAAATTTTTGTTTATTCTTTTTCTTTTCTTTATAATATTCTTAACAGAGACGTGTTTAATTATAGTTTTTCAATAATCAATCATCCAGTTGACTAGTCAGATATCTCCAAATACTAAGTTTTGAGAAAATGAGAAAAGCAATATTCGAAAGCTCATCATAAATCAAATATTAGAAAAGCCATATTCAAAAGCTCATCATAAATCAAATATTAGAATTTAACACGTGTCTGTGTTTCACATATTTAATCTTATATATAAAAATCTCGTGTCATGAAATTTTTTATGTATATTTGGTAGGTAGGAGAATAGGTTTTAAAGTATATTTCATACCGCTAGGTTATTAGGGTATCCGTCTCCAGAAAAAAAAATCTCTTTTTTTGACAAAAAATAATTTTGTATTTTTTTAAATTTGGCATCAAAAAATACCTTTACCCTCAAATTTTAACCCTACTATCCCCTCCCTCCCATTTTTTTTATCGTCATTTTAGTATTTTTGTATTAACAAATTTAACCGTCTTTCGTATTTCAAACAGAAGAAAATTATTTATGTTGTTGAATGACAGATGGCGCTACGTCCGCCTCATCGAACTTTCGTTCACACATGCGCAAGACATTCACGAGAAGCGTCGTGTCATTTTGATAATTCATTTGGCATCATGTTGTTGGCCAAAGACGGACTGACAAAAAATATCGTACACTCAATTGCTCTTCCAAATACGTATTAATTTGCTTTATTTAATTTTTCTACTTTAGTTGGTATTTTTTGTATAATGAAATAATTTTACTTTGTATAAACCACTTATTTGATGTGCAAATCCGACCGGTTTCGGAACAAACGTTCCTTCGTCAGGGAAAGCTTATACTAATTTGACAGTTTCGAACAATGTTTTATTATGGTAGGGGTGGAGCTGTTTCTAGATAATAATGTAGATTGGATAGGTAGGTATTAGTGTAGAGTGGGTGGGTAGGGGAACAAATCCATGATTGGGCTATATGACAATATTTTTTGTTTGTTGATAATAGATTCTTTTTTACATTTTAGCTTTTGTGGCTGTACTTGCCAATTTTAATTTTTTAATGTAATTTTAATTTAGAATCTATTATCAACAAACAAAAAATATTGTCATATAGCCCAATCATGGATTTGTTCCCCTACCCACCCACTCTACACTAATACCTACCTATCCAATCTACATTATTATCTAGAAACAGCTCCACCCCTACCATAATAAAACATTGTTCGAAACTGTCAAATTAGTATAAGCTTTCCCTGACGAAGGAACGTTTGTTCCGAAACCGGTCGGATTTGCACATCAAATAAGTGGTTTATACAAAGTAAAATTATTTCATTATTCTATAATGGATAACCACAAAGTAATAGCTACATTAAAAAAAATATAGGTATTTTTTGTGTTTATCGCGGTCATCGTCTATAGCGCTCCATTCCTCTTTCTGTCATAGATCCCATCCCCACACACTTACAATACACTCTTTATTTTTTATTTAACAACCAAAATATTCATTAGAAATAATTTATATGGCAGAACAATGTTTGTCGGATCAGCTAGTATGCTATAAAATAACATCGGAAGGCATAATGCTCCGGTGCGTTAGTATGAAATTTTGAAATATCCTACTAGTGATCCAGAAAACATCAACATCACATCAGTACAAGTTTTTCTGAATTACAATTGATTTGAAGTAATCTGAGTATTCTACCAGATAGATGGTACACTTTTACATACAACTGCTCATTCAACTAAATTTTAGATTTACCGGAGACGTCTGTCTAATCAATTGAACCATCGACATGTCATTCGGACATATTACACCTAAGCAGTATTATAAGTATCTCCCTGTGTTCTTTCCTCTCTCAAAATTACTTAGTTATTAGTATGTTTACAAAATTTATTTATGAAAAAAAATATTTTTACGTTTTCAGATAATATCGTACCAGAGTGGGTTCGTTTTTTGGTGGTAAGTGTAAATTTTCACAAGTTGTCACAAGTTCTCGATTTTGTTTGCTGATATTTCAGTGTGATATTAATATCAATGACTAGCTAACCCGGCCACACTTACCCGACCTTTATAACCAACGCCATCCGTTAATTTGCATACAAATTAAATCTAGCCATTCCGCTCCCTTTACATATTATATATTTCAACCAATTTACACAAAATATATACCTAAACAAAATTATATACCTAAACCTTCCTCATAAATCACTCACAATCAAATCAATCACATCTATTGGTGAAAACCGCATGAAAATCCGTTCGGTAGTTTTTGAGTTTATTGCGAACAGACAGACAGACGGCGGTCGATTTTTATTGATAATAAGATATTTTTATTTTTCATAATTATGCTGCGGCTACATTAGCGGGCTATGGCGAATATTCGCGTGGCCGGGTAGATCGTAGCATCGCGTAGTAAACGGGCGATGACGAATCAAAGGGTTTTGTCGCGACAATATTCGCTTGCGTGGCTACATCTGCGTAACTTCAGTACGTCATGTCAGCCGCACAACGCTTCGAACATCACTTAGCACGATGTGAGCGCCAACGCGACATGGATCTAATGTAGCCAAGAACATCGCGTATACCCGTTTTACGATGTTTTTAGAGCGCCAACGCGACACGAATCTTCGTCCGCTAATGTAGCCGCAGCATAAGGTGCATGAAAATGTCTTTTATCTTTTGAGTACAATACGGGTTAGGCACATGCTGCTAAAAACATTATTTATCGGATGCGTAAACACCGAGCCCTAAATTACTCGATCGAACCCGGGGCTCGCTCAAAATCAACACTATGAAATATCGGTAATATAATTAATTGATTACCTACGCGATTTTGAAACCGCCGCGGTTTCCCACGTACAGCCCAACTAGGGCACGATCCGACGGTCGATCGCTGGTTAAGATATCACGATGATCCGTCGGTTTTTTCGATTAGTAAAGGTGTAATTTATCGTACACTAGATTGATTCGTTTGTTACATTGCCAAAATGCGACTTGATCCATGGCTACGGCTGTTGGCACACTTATTTATGCTTGTTTTCGGGTTGCACACCGTAAAAAGCTTACTGAATTAAAGACTTGTTTGATAAAGAGACAAACACCCACATATTTAGCGATTCTGTTATTGGAGTGATGAATGCAAAATTCTCTGTTTGTTTATTTATATTTAAGGAACATAAATTGTCTTCGTACTAATATAATATAGAGAAAATGTTGATAAAAACAGACCAATTATAATTATCATTATTCACATCAGTGGCGCAAATCGTCGATTCGGAAAACAGAGGCATTAAATACAAAGAGAAAAACACATTAAAAAAACTAGGTAGGTATGTAACAAATATAATAAACATCACTGATTAACCAATTCACCTACAGATTTAATTCATATGAAAATTATGCCTTCTGAAATTTGCGATGTGGGTTTGGGTACATCCGTTCCGGGAACCATTTATTGAATAATCAACACCTCTGCAGTAGGTCATCCCAAGGGGTTCGCTACGTATGGTGACTTGTGTTCATGGGGTGAGGTTTGTTCAGCTCTTGGCAGTGGATGCTCTGCCCATCAGCTGCGTGGCTGGCGATTTCGGGAGAGATAGGTTTAGGGAGACCTTTTGACCTTTTCAGCGGGACTTTTTGGAACATCGCCTTGCACTGCAGTAGGAGAGATGGATTCATACATCCGTTACTCCTGGAGATACCGAGTAGGGTGTGTCAATTATTTCAACTTTTGAATTCAGAAACGCCCGGGGTCTCAAAAGTTGCGTCTTACAAAGAAAAGGAGAACTGCATTTAAAATTATTTTTTTCAAATGATTATTAGCCCGCTAAAATGCACTGAAAATCAGAAAACAAACCTAAAACATTTATTAAAAAATGCGAAGAGCTGACAAAATTGAAAAAAAAATCGGAAAATCAGAAAACAAACCTAAAACATTTATTAAAAAATGCGAAGAGCTGACAAAATTGAAAAAAAAATCGGAAAATCAGAAAACAAACCTAAAACATTTATTAAAAAATGCGAAGAGCTGACAAAATTGAAAAAAAAATCGGAAAATCAGAAAACAAACCTAAAACATTTATTAAAAAATGCGAAGAGCTGACAAAATTGAAAAAAAAATCGGAAAATCAGAAAACAAACCTAAAACATTTATTAAAAAATGCGAAGAGCTGACAAAATTGAAAAAAAAATCGGAAAATCAGAAAACAAACCTAAAACATTTATTAAAAAATGCGAAAAGCTGACAAAATTGAAAAAAAAATCGACAAGAATACTGAATTTATCCAGAAAAAGTGTTATTTTTCCCTTTTATATTTTTAACAAACACAACACATATGTTTAAAAAAATATATTTTTCGCGTTCTTTGTACTGCAGTTATGGAACAAAAATTAAGTTTGGTACAAAATATAAAACATGGACCCTTTATTTTATTTTTTTTCCAAATTACGTAATCTAATTATTTTTCAAAACTTCCGGCCATTTTAGCGGGCTAATAGTGAACAATAATTTAATTTATTTTTACGTTTTCGAATAGCTACAGATCATACGAAACTTTTAAAACCCCGGGTGTTTAAAAATAAGGCCATTTTTTTCTCTCTATGGAGAGAGACACGAGCTATTACCGACCTCCAGATTCCTACCCACCCCTCATACCCTTTTCCTTCCCAGAACTTCACCTCTTTCCTTTCCTCAAAAGACCCTTCACACTGCATCCCCAAAGATGACATAGACCCTGAGGGTAATTACTTTCCTCAGGGCCTCAAGTAAAAAAAAAATGCCTCGTTCTCAAAACTCAAAATGTATTTTATCATTAAGGGTCAATAATAACTTAACGACTTAACCCATTAAAGTAATTTAAAAACATGCATCAAAGGGTCAAAAAAGCAATCTACCCAATAAAGCTTCGCTTTTTACACAATACTTAATTTTGGATTTGAGACGAAAAGACTAAACCAAACTGAATAATGAGTTTTTTAATAAAAAAAAATTACAGACATCCAGTACGGATAGGCGCTATTTTATTCATTCTTGTTTTAAGTTACAAAGTATAGATAAATAATAAAATCAATTTTTCGTGATTTTAGAGGCAAATTTGGCATTTTTGTGAGTTAATAATGGTATTAAAAAAAATCATACCCTCCCTACTAAGTTAATATAATGAAAAAATTAAGTCCTTACATATGAAATTGGCATTTTGCCGTACTGGCAACTTTGATCTCAAATATCTTCTCTTTGGTTAGGAATTCCAAATTCTAATTTATACAGCATTTACTCATGTATTTTTGTTTCGAAAATTATAAATCATTTGTTTTTTCCTTAATTGTTTTTTTTTCTTTACGTCACTTAGTTTACAAAATGGAAAACTTGAAATATCGCGTTATTTATGAGTACGAGTTCCACCGTGGCACCAGTGCTGCAGAAACGGCTCGAAGGATTAATGATATGTATGGCGACGGTGCCGCAAAAGAAAACACAGTGCGTTTTTGGTTTTAACGTTTTCGTTCTGAAAATTTCGACCTGCAGAACAAGCCCCGTGGACGGCCGGAGACCTAAGTTGATAATGAAGAATTGAAGGCTATTGTGGAAGCGGATCCATCGCAAACCATGTCCGAGTTAGCTGCAGGCTGCGGTGTTATTGATTAAACTGTTTTAATCCACTTGAAGCAAATTGGGAAGGTGAAAAAGCTTGAAAGGTGGGTACCTCACGAATTGAGTGAAGCAAATCAACAAACGCGCGTTAGAATATTAGACCACACACTGCACAACAGACGGCTACCAAATTAGAGGAGCTTCAATTGGAATGTCTAAGACATCCACCGTACTCTCCGGACCTTGCCCCAACAGATTACCATTTTTTTTTTTAAATTAGGATAACTTCTTGCAAGGGAAAAAATTCAACTCTGATGGGGCAGTCCAAACCGCCTACAAAGATTTTATTGATTCCCGTCCGAATGTTTTTTTAGTAAAGGGATCGATGAACTACTATGAGATGGCAAAAGTGCATAGATAGCAATGGTACATACTTTGATTAAATAAATATATTATATTTAAAAAAAATCGACTTTATGTTCCTCCCATACAAAACGCCAATTTCATATGTAAGGACCTAATATAATGAAAAATAATTAAAAAATTAAGCCAAATAAAAAAAAAAATCTTTGATAATAATTTTCATTAATTTACAAATAATTGCAAATGATGCTTCTAAAATAGTAATTTTTTTAAAATTACCTGTATTTTAAAATTTAAAGCATAAATAAATAAAGTAGCAGACGGCTACCAAATTAGAGGAGCTTCAATTGGAATGTCTAAGACATCCACCGTACTCTCCGGACCTTGCCCCAACAGATTACCATTTTTTTTTTAAATTAGGATAACTTCTTGCAAGGGAAAAAATTCAACTCTGATGGGGCAGTCCAAACCGCCTACAAAGATTTTATTGATTCCCGTCCGAATGTTTTTTTAGTAAAGGGATCGATGAACTACTATGAGATGGCAAAAGTGCATAGATAGCAATGGTACATACTTTGATTAAATAAATATATTATATTAAAAAAAAATCGACTTTATGTTCCTCCCATACAAAACGCCAATTTCATATGTAAGGACCTAATATAATGAAAAATAATTAAAAAATTAAGCCAAATAAAAAAAAAAATCTTTGATAATAATTTTCATTAATTTACAAATAATTGCAAATGATGCTTCTAAAATAGTAATTTTTTTAAAATTACCTGTATTTTAAAATTTAAAGCATAAATAAATAAAGTAGCACACCTCTACAACTTTTTCATAAAAAAATATTTTTCAGTTTGGTTAAGAATTTTGGTCTCAAATCCAAAATTAAGTTATGCACGAAAAGGGCTGCCCTTAACAAGTCATCGCCAATAACTACTACGTTTCTTTCAAATAAATTTTCTAAATAAATATTCTATTCTTGCAAACAAAACTTTGTTGTTCTTAACCCTTTCTTTAAAATAAGTACACTGCACTTGTTTTTCAGTACCTGCCAGAACATGCTGATTATCACGCGTCCTGTACACCCAAGCTCCAAGAGATGCAAATAAAAAGCTGCAACACTGAAACATGTAGCATGATTTGCAATAAATCAAGTATTAAATGGTAACTTGTCTCAAATAAAACAACAAACATAGGTAGACATACCTACACACCATCCACGAGCCATTGGAAGTTCTTAGTCGAGGTGTGAGCCACAGTCTTACTACCATAGGTGGGCCGCGGGCTGACTGCAGTTGGTTCACAATCCTATGCCCAAGTACCTACAGTCAGTCGACAGATTGTATAAAACAGCGGAGGGCGCTGCGATCGTTTTTTAAACCTGAATGGTTTAAAGGAAAAAAAAAACAATGTAAATTTTAAGAAGCCCTATGGTTCAAGATAAAATTTTTCACATCAATGCCAAATGGTATTCAGAAATTAGTGATATTTCATGAAATATTATGATTCGAATGTTATTGAACAATTCAAGTTCAAAGTAATTTTCAAGTTTTCTGAAAATGTTTAAGTTCTGTTCTCATACCTTATGGGTCTGATAACAGAACTGAAATAACAATAATACAACATGAATAGAACTTGAAAAATTAACATTGAAATTTGATGAATTGTTATTGTCCGAAACAACTGGTCCTTAATATTATATGTATTCGAACGAGTTTTTCATTTTGAATAATGCATCGAGATAGTTTTTAATACAATTTTTTTAATATTTTCAAATTCGTTTATCAAATAAAGCCATTTATTGGGCGTTAAATCAAAATAAAATAAAAACTTAGTGGAAGATGCGTGCACTTTTAACATAAAAAAGAATGTTATTTTTCCAGTCCAAACCGAACTGTCAGATTCCTGTGCCAAACGTAACCTCACATTTGATTCTAATATAACTTTTGTTCTAAAATCGGTCTTGCCATAATAAAGTTAATTTTCTTCCAGATAGTTTGTACATTACGACTATATATGTACATTCAATTAATTTAAAAAACGTCCGGGTTGCCGGCAACGAAATTAAACGAATTTTATTAAATTTTTAGATTTTTGGAAACAAAAGCAACAGCGTCATTTCGCCCGGGAAAAAAATATTGGATTAACAACACCCCTGGCATTAACAAATTAAAAAATGATTGGATTAACAACACCCCAAGTGGTTTGCTACGTTTGTTCACTTAGCAGAGTTGACCGGGTTCGTGGGGTAAAGTTTGTCTAGTCAAGCGGCACATGTGCTTGCCCACCTACTGCGTGGCAAGCACATATCTTACCTCTCCAGCCGGACTCTCTCGACCCATCGCCTTGCATCCCAATGGGAGGCATGGATTCATACGTTCGCCACTACTGAACACATTGACCCACCGATCCCTACCCACCGCTCATACCTTTTTCCTTCCCAGTTTTTCTAGTTGATATCCCCAACTGATTTACGTTTGTGTTGTTGGAAAAATGGAGTGGAGTACGATTTATTACATTCTAAATATTACCAGAACTTCCCCTCCTTCCTTTACCTAAAAATATCCCCCCAGAGCATCCTCAAGATCACATAGACCCTGAAGGAATTGTTTTGCATCAGGGTCTCCTGTGTGGAGATTAGTGATGCAATGGAAGTATCTTAACGGAAGCAGAAGCTAAAAAAGATGTCAAAAGTAAATCTTAGAGGAAACGGAACCGGAAGTGGAAGTGTTAATACTTTGAAGAAAAGCACAATTTTATTTTTTAAGATTTGTTTAATTAAATTTGTATTTTGTACTTTTAGTACTCGAAATTAAACAGAGATAAATTATATTTAATAAAAAGTAATTTGGCTGCTTTTACACCTTTGAGTATGTTTCGGTATTCTTCATATATTAAACCAGCTCCGCTAAATAATTGCTCACTGGCTTCACTGCTGAGTGCTGGGGGGGAGCTGATAAGTATTGGGGAACTATTGGCAGTATATGAGGGTATTTGTGCGCATTTACTTTCCACCACATTAGGGGATCCTCATGGAGAGGTGGTCTCTTCTCTTTCTTGTACTCCCGAAGGTGACTGCATCTCTAAAAATAAATTGTCACCATCGTCAGTTGTAGAAGAGTTCTCCCCCTGGTCTTCATTTACACTTAACATCGATTCCAATATTTGTAATGATGATGATGATTTTGAAGTAGAAGGCTGCACTTTGATATCTTCAATCGCAAATTATTCTTCGTTTAGAGTTCTGTTATAAAGTTTGCGGAACCAGAAACGGAAACGGAAACGGAAGTGAAAAAAATTGCGGAACTTCTGCAGAAGCGAAAGCGGAAGCAGTGTTCTGTTGCAACACTAGTGGAGATACCGGCTTATTTGGAAACTTTACCTACCTAACTATTTGGTATCAGAACTTCCTTTCCCTCCTTGCCCTAAAAATATCCTCCACACAACATTCCCAAAGATGACAGAGGGTCTGGGGTAATTGTTTTTCCCTGGGTACCTACCTGGTTTTCTGGTACCTAACTAATACCTACCTAGGGTATATCTGCCGTCTTCCTCTGCCTACCTCCAGATAGCGGACGTCATGACTCCGCGGTATTGCGGCCGATATGATTTATTTAATTCCCGCACAGCGCACAGCTCTGCATTCTGGCGTTTCTTTCATATGATTATAATGGCCCGCGTTACTAACTCGTTTAAGGCCAATCTTATCGGATCCGAGGATGAGACGTGTTAAATACAGTCGAAAGGTAAGAGTGTGAGCGACGGGCAGCAGATTCTCGGAATCGGAAGGTAAATAAAAATAATTTGGTTTTAGAAGTTCTTTCTGTAAGCGCTCACTCGTCATTGCAAAAGAAAATTTAATACACGATTATTTATGTAATGTATTTTTAATCTACGAAATTTCTTTATGGTTACTAATATAATACGACAACTGTGACTATGGAAGGCCTCCGTGGTCGAGGGGAAAGGGTCTCGACTAGCAATCCGAAGGTCGCGGGATAAAATCGTGAAATAACACAAATTAAAAAAAATATAAGGTAAGTAATATTTACAGCACATTCCAGAGTGGAAGATACTCTCAGCATCGCCCTGGTATATAACCACCACTCAGAATTTAAACGTTTCTTGAAATGTTTAAATGTTAAAAAAAAGAAGAAAAAAAAACTAACTTTCTACTACAACACATAAATACCTGTACTTGTCACACTTAATCGTAAACACGTAAACACTTCAGCACAGGTTCTCCTAGTAAGGTGTTCACGAAACATACAATATTACCAACCAACAGTTTCACCTTCTTAAACCTACCTTACACCCAACATAATGAAATGTAATGTTAATATGTAAAAAAAAATTCAAAATAAATTATGTAAAAATCTTTATTATAAAGTAAGAACTGTAATATATAGATATAAATAAATAAATAAATGGCTTTAGCCATGGTTAGTGACCAGGTCTAAATGGTCAGGAATTTCCCTACCTTCATCTTCTCCATCTCCTACCCCTCCCTTACTTTCAGCCTTGCTACGTTCCTTCCTTGCTTCCCCATCTCCTTCGCCTCCTTCAGTCTCACAACATCTCCCACAGAGATGTCATTGGCTCACTCACTGGCTCCAGGCGGTAGGAAGCAGTCTGGACTTGTTAAAAAAAAATGTATAGACAAGATATCCAATTTATTATAATTAAGTTCAATATAGAATTATGTTACAACAACAAAAAATCACTCAAAACAATAATAATTCAGATTTTTTTTTCAGTTTTCTACATATGTATGCAAACTGAAAAAGCAGGTACCCACCTCTGCATGTACGTGACTTACTTCATTCCTGAAATTATTTGGAGAAAAAAAATGTAAAAGAAAATTTGGTCTCCGACGACATTGATCTTTTTTTCAACTAAAATCATTAAAATATCAGGTATTGGATAGTAAGGGTAGGAAGAAGGGTTGGACGGTTACTCGGCTGAGTGACCAGTAACGACAACTAAAGATTTTGGTTGTTGTTTGATTTTCAAGGGAAAATATAAAAAAAAAATCATCTAAAAAGTAGTCGGAGACCAAAATTTCATTATTATATTTTACTCCAAATAATGCTAGGAATCACTCCTTAAGAGGGCATTACCAGAGAAAGCCGGAAATACGTTATTTTCAAAAAAGTTTTTAGACGTATTAACTCTTTTCCACAAAAAATTATAAATGGATTTCGAAAGATTGTTCTTTTATCTAGTGAAGTTATGTAATAAATTTTTAGATTTTTTTTTAAATTTTTAGTATAATAAGGTTATTCCATAGGTCGTTGGCAGATTTGTTTAATTTTTTTATAAAAGTTTTTGTATTATACCACACCCATTTCAAATAATGTAATCATGCAGTAAAATAAATCAATACATTATCTAGCAGAGTTATGTATTAGAATTTCAATTTTAGTTTCAATAAAATCATTAAAAAATATGTACGTACATGTGTTTCTTGACGAAAATTGGTCCGTTTGTGTATTTATTTGCGCACTTACAAACTAATATATTTCAGATTTTTTTAACATTTTTATTAAATTTAGACATTATTGAAAAATGATAAATACTTGTAATCAAAAAATAACTACAAAAAGTACACTATTTTAATAGTTTTATCATCACGCCTTTCAGCATTTTTGGATGAAGGTATAAATTAAAGCTAATTTGGATTGAAATAAATTCGATATTGAGTTATAATTTAAAAAAGCTGGTACGGAGAATAATTAATCTTTCTCATTGTAACCGCCCTGCACGATCGGAAGAACAACTTTCGACGAAATGTGGATTTTCGTCCGCTGGCTGGTTAAACGCTCTTAAAGTACCTAAGTCAAGCCTTAACACCCAGTGTAATATTTTATAGAAACAAAACTATTTAGGCATTGATTATATCGAGAATTATTAGAATTATTACCTACATGGAATTAATCGAAACATTACATAGTCAATAATCGTAGAAACATTTTTTCCAGTTTGTTTTTAAATACCCTACTATTAACTGATTAACTCTGTCGAAAGCTTTGCTGAAATCGGTATAGACTATCAACTTATAATTTCTTAGATATAGATTCGGATGTACAGTTTTCGTAAATTGAAAGATTAGACAAAGGGAAACCATGTTTATGTGAACCGTTGTTTATGTGAAATTACTGGCTTTATACAGTGAATGATTTTATTTAAAAGAAGTATCTCTTTCCGGTCTTTAATTGCTCACCTCATTTTTATCTCCTTTTTAAAATATCGGGGTGAGAAAACGGTAATTCCATTTTTCAGGAAAGTGTCATGTTTGTAGTGACTGTGGTTTGTAAAGAAAGGGTGGTGGAGCAATCTTTAAGAAAATTAGTGGGATATTATCAGGTCCACCGCTCTTACTTTGATCTAGTTGTTTAAGTAAAGTCAGTATATCGTAAATAATAAATTGTCAACTTATTATCTATCTCTGTTTACTGATAAATCATCACCTCAAGGTCGTTCTCATGCGTTCTTTAAAATTCAAATTGGTTCGGCATGTCGGTTTTTGGTTATTCTCATGTAGCGTTTGAAACAGGCGTCGACGCGACGAAGCAATTTCAACTTTATACCGCCCAGCCCGTATGAGTATGTGGCCATTCTCAAATTTCAAGGTCATTTCAAAGAATGTATGGTCTAATCAATATTTGTAATCACCAGTAACCGCTATAGAATCGTGATACGTGTGGAGTTTCACGATTACCCAGTGTCTACATAATATTATTATAAACACTTTTTTTTACTTTTCAAGTTTTATAAATGGTTGCACGTTTCCACTGGGAGATTGTTAGGAGGGAGATAGCGTTCTGTTATAATGATGTGTGAATTAATAATATACAAGCGTTATCTTTTTGTTAATATCGAATATGTTATATGATTTTAGTAAAAAACCTTGGCGTAAATAATAACAATGATTAGTAAAATGCATTTAATGTTACTGTCAAAATAAGACACAAGTTCGGAGGCGGGTACGGGTATCGCCGGCCTGGGAACCATTTATTAGAAAACCAATACCCCTGCCATAGGTCACCTCAAGTTATTCATTATGTTTGGTTACTTAGCTGGGGTACCCATCTCCATGGGGTGAGGTTTGTCTAGGTCTAGGCGGCGGATGCGTTTGCTCATCTACTGCGTGGCGGGTCAGGTCGGGAGAGACTGATTAAGGGAGACCTTTTGACCTCTCAAACCGGACTCTTTCGACCCATCATCGCCTTGCATCGCAGTGGGAAGGATGGATATATATGTCCGGCACTTCTGGACACGTTGAGTCGAAAATTCCTACTTTTTACATTCCAGTTTTTTCCTCTTTTTTTTTTCTTGAAAAAGACCCTCTGTACATGACACAGGCCCCGAGGGTTTTTTCCTCAGGGCCTCCATTGTGGAGCTAATGCAAAAAGAATGTAATCAGTACCTACGTTTGTTAGACCAAAAATATCTTTAGAAGGCGATACGGTTGTCACAAGTAAACATAAATGCGGGTAGGTGTCTAAGCAAACTTAAAAAGGGGTTTTTTCACAGAATTTCATCAAATTTCTTAGCCAATTTTCAAGTTCTGTTATTAACCAGTAGGACCCATACGCTTGTTTAAACGACAATGTAACATTACTAGACATAGATACGTGTGACGTAAGTGTGTTCCTGAGTTATTAAACGAGTACTGTGTAACATCTGACCCACGACGGACTAATAATAGAACTTGAATGGAACTTTCACAAAACTTGAATTTTAACTTTGAAATTTGTTAAAAAGTTTAACTAGCTAACTAACCATCACGCCGTTTCTCGGTCTTGGCACACACTTCTTGCCTCGTTCACATTCATACATGCTCTTCAATTATTCTGACTCTTGGCATTGCCCGACTCAAGTATCTGATCCACTTGGTCGTGCCATGTCTTTCTCGGGCGTTCCCGACTTCTTCTACCATTCACATTAAGTTCCAATTCTGTGAAATAACCCATTTTAAGCAACACTAGTAAAACCTTGAAACCATTTTAGCTATCTTTTGTGACCAGTTTTGAAGAGCCAGATACTTTTAACCCTTTAGTCTTACCCAAATGAGGATACCATATTTGCACTGGCTCCCGGACACGACATAAACAACAACAAAAACAATGATTTTTGATTGAGAGTAATCTGATGCTGTATGTGACGTGATTTTGTGATCCTACCACTACTGAGAGTTCCGTTGTAACTAGTACTGGGTCGATCGATTGTTTTACACGACCCGGGTCGCTCACGACACACTGGCGTTAGGAGCGGGTCGCGAGGACCCGCTCTTTTCGCGACACAAAATATGAAACTCGATTACGCTTCACCCAGCTACTTTCTACTACCTGAGTCGAGATGGTCGAGTCTGAGTCGGTGGCGAAACCCGGGTGTTGACAAACTGTTCGCTTTCTCATACATCTATCTATCGTCGCTCGCCCCGTCACATCCGCACCCGAAACTTAGGTTGCAGTAGTAGAGCGGTTGCGAGAAGTGGGTCGCGAGACCCGGGTGCTGACGAAAAAATTACCCGCTCGCTCTTTGGTGGTCCGTGAGCGGGTTTCAATGAGCGGGTTATTCACGACCGACCCAGGACTAGTTGTAACGTCTCTTTCTGTAATAATGCAATGTTCATGAGAAAGAGGGAAAAGCTGCAACGGATCTGTTGACGGTAAGCCTTTATCCAGTTAATAGAACAACACATTCATACTAAACATCATAATAAAGTGATGTTGGAAATGGTATGTGTATTTATTTAAACGTACATATACCTGCCTCTCTATCGACACGATTCTCGTTCCTGCATGATTCCCCAGCACCCAGCAACCCACAAAAATCGCTTTTTGAAATTTCGAACGCGTGACGTAGCTTGAAGTAAAACATTGCCACTTTTATTGCAGTTAATTCAAATCTCCCAGTGGAAGATGGACTCAAAGCTACGTCACGAATTTTTAGCCAATCACCGCTCTACCCCCTCGATGAGCTATCCTTGTTAAACGTAATTTCTACTAATCCTGCCCAGCACCCATCCCGATGGACCGATCGGCTGCTTACAATCAAAAATCATCTTGACGGGGATTTTTCTCAACAATGGATCCCAATGATGACACCGTGTAGATAGCCACTCTCCGATAGACCATCATATATCCCGGCGGGGAGACAGGGGATGGTAGACCCAGATATATTTTTCAGAAAAATTTAGTACTTCAATAAAACTAATTTAAAGACGTTGGAACAGAAGGTCCCCAAGAAAATAATCGCAGGGCCTGTGTAATCTTTGGGGATATTATGTGGAGGGTTATTTAAGGAAAGGAAGGAAGGAAGGGTTCAGTGTAACGAGGAGTAACGGATGTATGAATTCTTTCCTCCCACTGCGGTACAAGCTCCTGGTCCTGCTTGAGAGGTTAAAAAGTCTCCCTCTACAGTCCCTTCGAATCCTGCCCGCCACACAGTAGGTGGGTAGACAGTTTAGACACATCCAACGGCAAGATCTAGACATGAAACCTGGCACCACTGACAAATCACCAAACGTGACCCAAACCCCACAACTTGGGGTTTTATTTAAAAATGTTGTAAACAATGCGTGCATATTATCAGAAATATTTAAATTTAATTGAATGAACAAGAAGATTATGAATATATACGAGTACCTACGTGAACGAAACCATATCAATTATAATTTTTTTACTTGCACTTTTTTGGGTTCTCACCTCCGTCGGGGACAAAGCCAAAACCTTTACCGCTTAATTAACAAAGCATTGTTATATATTTCCCCGACACAAAAGGGTTTTTAATCCACGTTTGTAAAGATTTTTTCCTTTGTTCAATAATGCGAAAAAATGTAAATGTCGATCATCCAGTTGATGATGATTAGTCAGACATTTCCAAAATGCAAAGTTTTGAGATATTGAGGAAAGCAATATTCAAATGTTTGCATAAATCAAATTTTGTTTTCGCGTGACATTTTGAAACAGTAACCCAGAAAATATCATTATTTTTGTTTATTTCACTACAAGTTTTTGTACTTATAATTGATTTGGTGGTGTTTGTGATTAATATGAACATAGTATCAGATAGAGGGTACAATTTTACATATAGTAACTGCGTATTCAACTCAAATTAAAATTTTTTCGGCGGTGTCTGACAAATTAACTGGACGATCGATGTATATGAATAATATATCAATGAGTAATCGATATATTTATACGGTCCGCATAGCTCCGTAAGTACTCGGCCCATATTATGCTCCGTAATATTTTCCATGTTTTACCTTATTCCTTTGGCAGCACACCAGTCATTATTAAAGTTGATAGGGCTAACATTAGGTGTTCGACAATGTTTCGTGGCTCCACGATGTGGCTTCCCAAAAGCAAAGCCTTCTTCCCACCAAGGCTGGAAATTGGCATGACAAATCGTTGTTTCTTTATCCTCTTCGCATTTCCAACAACCTTAAATTGGTGCTATCCAATTCCAACAGCTGAAGGGTCTCACATGGTGCCAGTATCGATTAATAGTCCCATAAGCTCTCTAAGTGAGTTTCCATTGTAGTTTAGTCTGGAACATAAAAAATATTAATTATTTAAAATATTTTTCTTTGGGCATCCTTTACCCGCTCTCCTCTAAGAATTGAACTCTTGTTAGATAAAGATGATAGATATGTCGGGGAAATTATAGAAGTAGATTGCAGGTATGTGATTTTTACCAAAGTTAATTAAAAAGTCATAGAAACATTTATTTAGATAATATGTTTGGAAGTGTAACAGGTGCTAGATAGGCCTGTGTCAAAGATAGTGATATGGGCTTAAACATGAACGTTTATTTCTCTTTGTTATCACTGCTATCGCTTTGTTGTTGAATAATGTGAAGACTGGACAGTCATTGTGGATCGTCGGTGGATTCTATTTGAGGCATATACCTTCAAACGTAAACATGCTTGAAATACAGAGCCCAAAAAAACAGATATATGGAGATGAAGAAATTGGGAGTCATTGATTTTTGTCGATATCACTGTTGATTCTAATGTAAAATCTACAAAAAGTTATCATAGAAAAAACGGCAAAGGATTTTTTTTGATTCTCAAATATTTAAAATATAGTTTTTTCATTTCTATTCTTAATATATGTTTTTGTTAATAGTTTTTTTAACTTGACTACCACACCAGACTCATGCTCGTATTATGATTGTCGAAATTTCTGTGTATAATTATATTGGAATTTGTATTAATATATAGAGCATAATGAGGAATTCTATAATTGGTTTCTCAGTTAAGTAAATTGCACTTGTATAAATTTATAATTACACATTTGCAATAATAATCATTGAAAATTTATGATGATAAACATTATTGTCAATTGTTGATTTCACTAAAATAAAATGAATAAATATCTTTACTTGTTAAGAGCGTTTAACCAGCCAGCGGACGAAAATCCACATTTCGTCGAAAGTTGTTCTTACGATCGTGCAGGGCGGTTACAATGAGAAAGATTAATTATTCTCCGTGCAGCTTTTTTAAATTATAACTCAATATCGAATTTATTTCAATTCAAATTAGCTTTAATTTATACCTTCATCCAAAAATGCTGAAAGGCGTGATGATAAAACTATTAAAATAATGTACTTTTTGTAGTTATTTTTTGATTATAAGTATTTATCATTTTTCAATAATGTCTAAATTTAATAAGAATGTTAAAAAAATCTGAAATATATTAGTTTGTAAGTGCGCAAATAAATACACAAACGGACCAATTTTCGCAAAGAAACACATGCACGTACATATTTTTTAATGATTTTATTGAAACTAAAATTAAAATTCTGAAACATACGTTTGCTAGATAATGTATTGATTTATTTTACTGCATGATTTTATTATTTGAAATGGGTGTGGTATAATACAAAAACTTTTTTGAAAATTGAACAAATCTGCCAACGACTTATGGAATAACCTTATTATACTAAAAATTAAAAAAATTTCTCAAAATTTATTACATACGAATGCTAGATAAAAGAACAATCTTTCGAAATCCATTTATAATTTTTTGTGGAAAAGAGTCAATACGTCTAAAAACTTTTTTGAAAATGACGTATTTCCGGTTTTCTCTGGTAATGCCCTCTTAATAGAATGGAAATATACATTAGAAAAATAACACCTTTAGAATTAGAATTCTGTTAAAAAATGAATAATAAAGCAAGTACACTTATTTTAATCGTGTGAGGCATTCTTTAAAAGAGTCCTTTCCCTTTATAAATAACCAATAACACTTATGGTAAATGTCATTTTGGGAGCAATAGGTATATTAGAACTTTCGCTGGGTGAAATCTGCTTTCGTCAGAGAAATTGTGAATTTTAGTTGAAATGAGTAACGAATGTAATTTTTTTGTTGTGTCTTTTTCTTCAAATCCCTTTTCCATTATGTAAATGAGAATTGCCGAATATCTAAGATTGCGATTTTTTTTTAAAGTGGCTTTGATGCTCGTGACGGGTTACAATTGAATATAGTTTTATAATTACATATAGTTTTTTTTTAAATTAAAAACATTGCTAAGGATAACCAAAGGAGAATTTATGAAGCAATTTATTGAAAAAGAGCAAATTAAACACATTTTGGTGTTTGTAGGTAGAGGATTGATCTGAGAGAGTAGAAAATGCAACATAATTTGTGGATTTATTTAAATTTTAGTGGAGTACACAATATATGTAGTCTTTTTGAAAAAATACGGAGTACGCAGAGAGGATGTATCGCCGAATAACAAAATCTTCTTCTTCTTCGATGGCGCTACAGCCCATATCGAGCTTTGGCCTCCTGCAACAGTCGCCTCCAACTCCTCCTGTCCTCAGCGGCTGACTTCCAATTTGGTACCTGGAGAAGCTATGCTGCATCCCCTCTTGCATCGTCTTAACAAAATCATTTCATTCAAGTACATCAAAGGCAAAACTGCTTGTCTATATAATGTACCTATACATATAACAGCGTATGTGTACAAAAATTGACACTATAAAGAAATTTGTTTGCTATCCATACCAACTTATTATTAAAAGCATTTTTGAATTTAGGTATGAAATTAGCAAATAATGCACAAAAAATTGTAATTTTACAATAATTATAATTTCGGGGACCAACTGTCCGGGAACCAACTGTCAGGTCACCAAAATATCAATCCTCCTAGATATTTATTTAGCGCTCCATTTGTTCCAAGCGATGAAACTTGGACGATATTGTTATCCATAGATTTGTATAAATATTGAACTACCCCGTCTTGCTTTAACAGGAGTCCAGAAGGGGTGGGTAGTAGGTAGTGGGCAGTAGGTAGATATTCAATAGATTACCTAGAAGCTAGAATCTGTTGGAAGCCAGAAGGTAGCCTATTTCTGTTTCTTAGCCAAATAAACAATTAGTTCGGTTCGGAGGGTATATTGGACCAAGAAGTTATATATGAGATTCGGTACAGAATCATTATGTTTGATCTGAAAGCTGGTCGGAGATCACGTTACGACTGGCCAATGGTCAGTTTGATATTTCCTTATAATATTACGGCCGTTGTTATTGCCCAGACCTACAAACCTTTCTCGGAAGGTCTTCAAAGGTTACAAAAGTCTCGAGTTTGCGTATCGGCTGGCGTTTACTTTGATAACAAAATCTTTAGTTTAATAAAATATTGATGTACGGAAATCGTCCGTTTGTGATAAGTTTTACGAGTAGGCACCATTGATTTCCAGTCTGTTTCATTAGGTAACTACTAAATTACTTCTTTTGAATTCATGGATTAATGTTATAAAATCGGAAAAACTATGGTACCTCAAATTGGGGTATGTTGTGAGGCTGAAGGTAGTGGGGAGGGAAAAGAGCTCCGGAAGAGAAAGGTGGGGAATTACCTGGTTAATCAGATCTTATCACCAAACACGGTTAAAGCCATTTCAAGCACCGTTTCAGTTCTGAATGGTGATTTTTTTAAATTTTTTTTTTATAATTCTTTATTTTTCCCAATTTTACATTTTATATATATATATATATATATACATATATATATATATATATATATATATATATATATATATATATATGTATATATACATATTATGAAAATCATAAAAGTAATGGGACCCACTAAGGCGCAGCCTGTGCGTGGGTAATATAGTTAAATATATTTTGTAGTACCTAGGAAAAACAAAACAGTGGGCATATTAAGCAAAAACATGATTAAAATTTGTCTAAATAGTTTGTACAAAAAGTATATACAATAGTGTACAGTGTAATAATAAGTTTATAGTTTAATAATAAGTGTAAAGTTTGTGTGAAAAATAAAAGTGATATAAATTATAAAAATAAAGTTTCAACATCAGCATTGTTAAGTCTCATTTTTTACTCTTTTAGGTATTGGGGAAGTTTAGTTGCCGCCTGAATAAATTTCGGTAAAAGATTGAAAGTACGAGGTTCAATGAAACTGCTGTGTGTTTGCATTGTTTTGGTATTCGTTTGGGGGTATAATATACATTATTATTTCTAATATTGATTCGTATTACACCAAACATCTTCCACTGTGGAACGTGCGACAAATGTCCTATAGAGGGTGTTAAGGAACGCATTTGTCTTACTTTAACCAGTGCATCCTGACAGTATTTAGAGTAAAAAATGTAAATTAAATTTCTAACTTCGGTGACATTTTTTTTGACCGGTCAATGGCTGAGTAAGCATCGCTTTTGGGTAACACCCGGGCATCGGTGTTCGATTCCTCATTTTCCGCTTATTGTGGTGGTAGTAGGAGATTTTCAAACATTGTTGGGTTATTTGTAACCCGAGAATGTTTGTATTCTTTTAAAAAAATCTAAAAACGTAGTTATTAGTAGGTATTGAACAGCTAGGGCTCGGGTGAGACGTTGGGCAGTTACTCGATTGAGTGACAAGTTACCACATGAGGAAGATTGCGTTTGATTTTGACATAAAATATTTTGAAAAAAAGTCACCGAAGATCAAAAATTTGCGTTCCTGGCACACACATGGTCGCGGAAGGTCGGCTTTCCAAGGGTTAACTGTCGGTATCCAATTGAAATACAACGTCATTGAATAAGTTCATTTATTATAAGTAATAATTTTATTAGCCGGAAACACTCATCAACATTGAAAAAATGCGGCATTTATCTTTTCTCGGGAGATTTTTGGTTTCCAGTGACTTTAAAAAAAAAAAAATTTATGTTAAAATCAAACACAATCTTCCTCATGTGGTAACTTGTCACTCAGTCGAGTAACTGCCCAACGTCTCACCCGGGCCCCAACTGTCCAATACCTACTAATAACTACATTTTTAGATTTTTTTTTAAAGAAATACAAACATTCTCGGGTTACGAATAACCCAACAATGTTTGAAAATCTCCTACTACCACTACAATAAGCGGAAAATGAGGAATCGAACACCGACGCCACGCGAGTACATATTCCCCTTAACCATTGGAAGTTTTTAAGTTCTTAAAAAAATATATGTCACTTTTGAAGATAATATGTATACACTCCCCACGCCGAAACGCAATTTACATGAAACTCCCTCGAAAGAAAAAAATCGCAAAGTATGCCCCGAAAATTATTATTTTCACGTATGATTCTGTTATTTTAAAAGTTATATGTATGAAAAAATTCACAGTGTTTCTTTAAATGCTGTTTAAGACAGCTTCCAAGAGAGTTTTGCTCTATTTTAAACGAGTCGTGTTTTATTAAAAAAATTTCGCTTCAGTTTTATCGTTTTAAATGTTAGAGCACTCTCTCCAACATTCGTAATTACATATCTCTCCATCTTCTTCTTTTGAGCGAGGATACGGCGCCTTTAATAGTATGCGGTTACCTGTGATCAGTGGCGTAGCTAGCATGGGTGGTACCCGGGGCGGAAAGCGTGGTGTCACCCTCTCCCCCCAATTTCGACTTCACAAATGTGTAGAAAATTCTTTCTGGGGGGTGAGGGGTTTCGGGACATTCCACGATGAGCTATAGAGCTACGAAAATATAAACCGTACACCGTATTCAATATTTTTGCGACAATATGCTTCGTAATTTTTTAATGGTCGGGTGTAGTGTCTCCCCCCCGTCGGCACGCCACTGCCTGTGATAGAAGTGTTGATAATCCAATAAATGGTTCTCGGTGCGCAGATACTCATAGATACTCGCCTCCCAAATTGAAAATAGACTACCACCCTTTAAACTATTGTTGCTTAAAATGTTTAGAATAAATAAATAATTACTCTTCTGAATTCTTTGAAAATTTCCTGGCCGGTACTCAAATAAGTACACATCCAAACGTGCATAACAAATTCATATCAGGATTAATATCACCGTTTCAATTGATTCATGAATAATGCTTTGAATTCAATCCGCTAGTAGTTGGCATAGAAGTGCATTGCATTACCAACTGTAAAGTGAACCCTTATATTGTTAAAGTGCGCACAAGTAAAGTTCAGACACAATGGGCTCGAAGAGGTGCTCCTTGATTAATCGCAAGTGATTTATACTCCCCGTACCTTCTCCATACACAACACCGTGGCAGCCATTACTGCACTAAATATTATAAACACGTGCATCACGAACCAGATAAGGAATGAAACATTATTTACTAAATACTGATTTTTGCTGGAGTTTAAATGCTGCTACCTCTTACTGCCTACTCATCAGTGAGTGCCTACTGCAGTGAGTGAAGTCTCTAGCATCATACTAACTCGTTACAGTTTTCAGAATTTATTAAACTTCATTAATACGTATTTTACCTTATGTATAAAACGAACAAGTCCAAAAATGTTCATTTTTCATGCAGTGGCTCTTGAGATTGAAGCTCCTGTCATGGGTATCATACAGGGTGTTAATGGACGTAGGTACTTGACTTATTTTAATCAGTGATTCTTGAAATTATTTAAAAACTGTAAATGAAATTTTGGTCACTGATAAGTTTTTTTAAATTTTTTTTCACATGTCGTCACTGGTCACTCATCCGAATAACTGCCCAACCTCTCACTCCACCACTACCAGACCAATACCCAATACTTTTTAAGTAACGTCGGAACATCGAAAATGTCGCCGGAGACCAAAATTTCATCTATACTTTTTACTCCAAATAATGTTAGGAATCACTGGTTGAAGTGAGTCAAGTACCTATATCCCATAACACCCTGCATAGAAGTAAGAAATTATTCCGTAGATGTTTTTAAAATTATTGTCAAACCAGTAGTCACATCATGTCGGAGAGCCATCTACAAGGATTATAACGCCGCATCAATACATCTTCTGGTGTGAGAATTGAATTTTCATGATCATCAGACTGAGACAAGATATTGCAAAATTTCAGGCGGTTCGGTGCCATAGAGCCAGTGAAAATGTTGAGGAACCAAGAAATACATTCAGCGACTTATTGATATATCGAAATCAGTAGTCGTGTGACAGCCCGTTGACTAGCACAGATGGGGCATGTGTGTGGTAAATGCTGTAAAAATCCGGTGTCTCATAACTCTTCAAATAAAAACTCCGGGGTCAACAAAACACGTTGGAATTTAATGGGGGCCTCAGCACGGGTAAGCCACCATTATTGGATTGTACTGTGAAATGTAAAATGTACTAAAATAATAAAAAAATATGTACAAAATTTAGTGACATATGTAATGTGACTATAATGAAGCTTGGATGGCTTTATTATTGAGTAATTCTGGGCCCTGACCATGGGCTCGCAATCGTATTTATCTATGTCTCCATCCATGCATCATCAACCATGTTCTAGGATATCACAGATACGAGGGCTTGCTGACTTGAGTGATATATTGCAGAACTCAAAATCGATAGACGAAAACACCAAATGAGTTACATGAACATCAAAAGCAATAATTTTTTTGTATTCATCTGCGTCAATTCTGATGTTCTCCCCGCAATCATTAGGTATTGTCTCACACGTGCTCCGATACTTTGCTCAATTCTTCGTTTTAACGACTTTGCACCTTAATATCTTTACAGTTTACCAAAAAAATTGGAATCTAGGAGAATAAGGAGGAAGGCCACCGGTGCACCGATGGACTGATCGAATCTCGCATGCTTCCGAAATATCGGCATTTACAGATCTTCTGATGCCGTAAAGCCGTGAGGATCGGAGGATCCTAGTTTACCAGAGCAATTGGCGTGGGGTCACGATTCTCAACAATGAAGGGGCGACTGAAGAAGAAACCCATCCTTTCACGATATTTCGAACATTAGATGATAAAGCCACATTTCAAAGCCTTGATTCGAAATGCTTCGCTGTAATTATTCAGAAACAGTAATAGATTTTGAGTTTTTAGAGCTCTTTCAATTTTAAATTAAACAGCAGTTTTAAAAATATTTCAATGAAACATTTTTTTCAGAAAAAGTAGACACCTCACGGTGTTGGGAAACTTATAGTACAAGCGGGAAACTAGCGAATGTACATCACACACATAACCCTATAACTTTCTTTCGATCTGAGCAGTGCGATTTAAAAAAAAATAAACCTTTATTTGCGACTAGACTTTTTTTTTAATTTTTACCTTAAAAAAAACAATTTCAACTTCTAGTTACTCAAAACGAAAACGAAAACTCAAATAAAAAAAAAATTAAACACGGTACACAATCGACTTCAAGTGTGATGTAGATACCAGTTTCCCGTTGTACTAAGAGTTTCTGGACACCGTGTATAAATATAATTTTTGAAATGTTAATATTAATTTTCCAAATTCACCAAATATTAAATACATTCCTACCTAAAATGTACATTAAAGCAATCAATATCATTTATAAATGTATGTATGTGGACTAGAAAGAATCCTTTTAAGGTGAGTCACGCACTGTGGCTTCTAAGATTAGATGCTGTATGCTCTTCTCAATAATAATAACAAGGAAATTCTTCACAAGGAATAATATGTACTGCATTGATCTGGTACTCTGCATCCGAGGCCCGCAAACACTTCAAATGAAAAATAAATCAGTACGAGTATATATTATAAACCACATACCAAAATAATCTCATCCAACTTATTAATGGAAACTTTAGTGTTAAATTAAACAAACCATTCCAATTATCGTCAGTCAACCCTGAGGTCAGCAGCGTCATCAGCTATCGGAAGGTTAAAGGAACCAAAGCGCACACCAGATACTAAGTTCGGTGAGCGCGCTTTCGGAGTGTCAGGACCTAAAGCCTGGAATGGACTGCCATATGACTTAAGAATGATCACAGACGCGGCGGAATTTAGAGCTAGACTTAAAACTCACCTTTTCAGACAGTCGTATCCATAAACTCAAAATCTTTCACCTTCACATTCAATGCCCTCGACACCGTAAATAACTAACCTGTAAAAACGTAGAAAAAAAAAAAAAAAAAAAAAAAAAAAAAAAAAAAAAAAAAAAAAAAAAAAAAAGGTCATTTTATGAACATTCTCCAGCCCTAAAGAGCCCTAAATATCAACAATACTTTTGCCACTAATCTCTAACAGTCCTAAATTCTCCAGTATTTTAAAATAAATACCAACTCTAGATACTTTTGCAACTAATCTATTCATAAATGTAATACTAGGGAAGCAAATAATGTAAAATCATGCAATGTCCAGTGTGTTAACCGTAATGTCCTCCGCGTGCAAAGCCGTATCTTCTCCATAAACTTTCTAATTAAAGTGTGTTTATCGGAAGTGACCAGCCAGGTAAGTATGTTTCTGTATCCATTTATAAATAGTAAAATTAGTTAGAACCTAAGCATTCCTAATAAATTGTACAGCGCCCTTGAGGTGATTTTTCACAAAAACGGCGCTTTATAAATTATCCAATTATTATTATTATTATTATTATCCCAAAAATATCAGATAAAGATTCATAGTTTTGACTATGTGATTTCATGAAAAAGTGTATTTTATTTATTCACATCTATCTATTCCTACATACAGTGTTTAAGTACCAGTTACACAAAAAATGTTAATTATGGGCCATTCATTTATTACGTAAGACGATTTAGGGGGGGGGGGGGGGGAGAGGGGCGACTATGTCTTATTTATTCTTACAAGGGGGTGGGAGGGAGTCTCGATAGTTCTTATGCAAGATCACAAAAATGCGCAAAGTTAAAATTATTTTTTGAAAAAGTATAATTTTAACTTTGTTAACAAAGTTAAGATTATTAGTACCTTTGTAAGTAAAAATAAGCGTTTCTTAAAATTATTTCTTCGAAAAATAAACATTAAAACAAACCAAATGTGTATTCATTTTTTCCTTTAGATTCTTACGTAATAAATATTAGACAGGGGGGAGGGTGTCGGCCTATTCTTATTTTTTCTTATAATAGGGGGGGAGGGGGTCGAAAACTAGCAAAATTCACCTAATAATAAATGAATGGCCCCTTAGCAGTAACTATATGTTCGTTATTTGTTTTTAGGGTGTTAAGCCGTGTTGCGCTACCTCTTTCTTTGGCCAACGTTTCGGACAGCGTTGCAGTGTAGATCCGGCAGATCCGATAGATATAAATAAATAACGAAAATGCTTTTTGGCCGTGAAAATCTAAAAACGTATCAGTAACGATATGGGTTAGTAGTGGTGAACACTTCACTAGAAGAATCTTTGCTGAGGTGTTCGCATGTTTTCAGTGAAGTGTTGCTTTGCAGTCATATAAGTAAGAAAACAGCATCGTTCTTAAGAATCTCTAGAAGGATACTGTGGTTCCACAGGTATTGTATATTAGTTAGTTGCAGGTAAAGTGAACAGATTGAGTGGACCGGTATTAAAAGTGTGGAGGTGTTATTCCGAGCAGCGTAAGATAGAGATACATTAACCAGAGTGATCGCCAACGTCGGGGGAACCTGATAGGCCACACGAAGAAGAAGAAACAGGTAATAAAGTATACCTCTCATAATATTATATAGACACAATGTAGTAATATTTTAGTGAAAAGAAAAAGATACTTAAGTGAACAGCCAGGTACTTCTCCACCTTCCTCTTCCCCATCTCCTTCCCCTCTCCGCTACCTACAACCTCAAACATACCCCAATTGGGGATGCCATAGTCTCACTAGCTCCAGACGGGAGCAGTTGGTGGTTTCAGCCATCATGGTGTTTAATGATTTGAAAGAATTTAAACGATAGCAGCGCTCATCATTTTTGCCTACGTTTTGTCAATTTGCCAAGCTGTAAATAAATGTTTGATATGAAATGTTTACCCCTGAAGTGCACCGCGCGGAGGTAGAAAGCGTCGTGCCAAAACTTACCACTGACTTATTGCTTTACCAAATCGCAATAATATTTAGTTTGCATCAGACGTATGTCTTGTGTGAACTTACTATGTATATAGCCGAGGAACACTGCGCTGATTGAAAATCATAAATTTAATAACACGAATCATTATGTATTTAAAAAAAAATAACTTCGAAACAAACAGTACACAAATAATAAGAGTTTTGATCAATTTAAATGGTTTTATAAATAATTACGGGGATCGATTGGAACCAATAACATGTCTATGCAATATCTAGTGTATAGATGGATACGTGTATATGTGTGTTAGTGCGCGTGTGTGAGGGTGTGTGTGTGAGGGTGTGTGACCATGTGTCTGAATTGTGTTAATTGGGGGAGTGTTGTGATTGTGCGTTGATAAAGATACCGGTAGTGTTTTTTTTAAATGGCGGCAAGGAGTCAAAAATCTGTCGAAAGTCCAGTTGGGGCAAAGATTTTTTGTATGTTTGCTTCCATGACAACTCAGAATCATGTAACGTCAACACTGAACACTTTGAAGAGTTAAAAAAATATATATACGTATTTTAAATAGCCTAACG
Organism: Limnephilus marmoratus; assembly: GCA_917880885.1. Classification (NCBI taxonomy): domain Eukaryota; kingdom Metazoa; phylum Arthropoda; class Insecta; order Trichoptera; family Limnephilidae; genus Limnephilus; species Limnephilus marmoratus. Next base: position 20,903,853 of record OU862908.1, read on the forward strand.
CGGTGTTTCTTAATCGTACTGGAGGAATCGCCCACTTTATCTTAGTAAAATTATACGGATTATATGGATTTCCTACTACAAATAAAAAATGATGAGAAGTATAAATAAAACACATGATTATTAAATTGATATTGAGTATTAAACCTCAGTTAAAATTTTCAGAACTTATCAAATCGTTGCATCTGTCTATCTTATTTTCTACTGACACAATGCCCACTCGAACTTCTCCAGCGCCCCCTAAATGCTAAAAATTGAAAAACGCCCCCTCAGACCTTCAAAACGCCCACAGGGGGGCGCTGGCGCCCCCGTCAAGAATCACTGCCTAACGTAACCTATTTAACCATTTTAAAAAAATAATCACTTTTAATGAATTTTCAAGTTGCACGATTTTGAATTTCTGGGAACCGAATGTTTGGAGAACACGGGAAATTGGTGAGTTTGAAACAGCGCAGCGTTTGTTTTGATGTAAATGTGATGTGTAAAATAGTTTGGTGTGGCGGTTACGTTTAGATGGTATGTTAAGATTAATTTGAGACAAGACTCACTATTTTTTTTTCTTCTTTTATGTGACACCTGACAAGACTACCATTGTTTGTACAATGTAAAGGCAGGAGAATTGTGTCGCCACCCGGTTGTGCAGCGTTGTGAGGCGGGTAAATTTAGGGGCTCTAGGAAGGGATTTATTAATGCGGGTCCTGAATTAAATTAATTTATGATGAAATGAAATGAAGGAGGAAAAACATGAAGTATTAGGGCCAGTTGTTTCACAGAATTTGAACAGTCATCAAATTTCAAATCTAGTTTTCAACAAATTTTTCTGCGAAAAATTTATTCAAATTCTATTATTATATCGTTTCAAAATTGAATTGTTCAATTTTTATTGTAACAACTGGCCTTTAGAATGCTTCACATCTAATTTGAAATAAGTTAATTAGTTTTATTATTCAATTTTTTTAAACGTAATTCCAAAAAATTTCTTTTTTTATTCTATTTTTCCATTCTTTCAACAAGTAAAGTAATATTGTTTTCATACTATTATTTGAAATAATTCAATTATTTATTTTATTTATTTACTCTTTAATACGCTCATGGGGCTTTTACATTGGGTACATAATGTTAACATTCTTTTACACAAGGGTAAATAATAAAATAAGCAATAGGTAATAAAAACTTTCATTTCAGTGTTTTACAATTGGATAAAAAAAGATAAAATAAAAAACTGAAGTTGTCAAAAATAAAATATTTATATAAAAAATGTCGAATTTGTAACTTAAAAATGTTGACGTCATTGGTATATTCGTTTGTTAAACTGAGAAAGCCAGGAATTTGCGAGTTTACTATATAATTTGTTTGTGCGTGGTGACATTTAAATAGATCCTTATAAGGAGGAATGAGTCGAGTAGGTAATTTTAAATTGACTATACTCAGGAGTTCGTAATAGTCGAGCTACTGCCGATTTAGTAATAACCGGTATGTGCTTAGTATGGTAGTAAAAAAGAAATGAAAATCTAGTTTCTTTCAACGGAAGCAATCTTCCGAACAGGCCCTCTATTGATATGCTTGGTGTAACCCTAAGTGACCAGCTGAGGTATGGGGGCTCCATCGAAGTCAGAGTAAAGTTAGCCTCCCAAAAACTGGGCGTACTGTACAGGGCCCGCAGATACTTTAATAGTACACAACTGCGAACCCTGTACAAATCATAAGTGCGCCCCACGGTTGAATTTTCCCAGCCACCTCTGGCCTGGAGCTCCAAAAACCTGAAAAATACTCTCGACTCTGTGCAGAAACGGGCGGTCCGTTTAATACATTCTCCCATCTTAACAGACGGATTGCAATCTTTAGAGCACAGGCGTCGGGTGGGAATGCTATCCTTGTTCTACCGGTATTATAATGGAAGATTCTCCGAGGAACTAGCATCTAGCAACATTTGTACACGGTTGACATTTGTCACACGAGAACGGGTCGTTTCTTCGACTCGTTCTTCTGTTCAACAGCTCGGCTGTGGAATAATTTGCCGGCCTCTGTGTTTCCTCCTTCCTACAACATGGGTCTCTTCAAGACCAATGTTCATTCCTTCCTCTCCTCAAAAAGACCCACCACACAGCATCCCAGATGACATAGGCCCTGAGGCAAATCATTTTCCTCAGGGCCTCCTGTGTGGAGTTAATGTAAAAAAAAATGTAAAAGCTTTGTACAGAAACTTACATGAGTATATTTCAAATAATTATAATTTAATCAAGGCTTGTCTTCTTCAAATTATTTCGCTATCTCATCATATTATAACATGAATGCAGTTGCAATAAAACTCTTTTTAATATTAATTACAATACAATCGACGCACATTCTTCGGAAAGATACTCGCTTTAAAGCGTGACTTAAGCAGACGTTTTATTACCATAATTTAAAACAAATATCTGATTTTGTGTTTAAACATTAAAGTGTTAAAGTGAACTCTCGAGTTACTGAGGGTTCTTGATTCGAGAGCGGTATTCAGTATACAGTATACAGCACGCATCGAAATAATATATTGCACGATATCTATATGTGAGATTAATACGGGAATTACATCCAGGGGGCGTTGTACACAAAGCCAACAGATTACCTACCTCAAAACGGACGTATGAATTATATCAAACTGATTGAAAAAAGATTGCCTGTTTTAATATTTATGGTCTCTTTGACGTTTGCGTAAATCTTTGTGGGTATAGTGCGGTTAGTGACATTTTGATTCAGATATGAAAGTAACAATAATTAAGAGATAGGTTATGAATAGGGAAACGTCATGGCAGTACAAGAAAATTGATATTTATTATTTTTTGTGATTTGTTCCGAGTCAAGGAATTATCGTTTTTTCGGTAAACACGACAACATTTTAACTATAGATTTTATCACCCTATTCTAAGTGAATCTATTGAATGAGCGATCAAAGCAGGTAGCCGATTTTGAATTGATTGCAATTTTTTTTAAAAACAACAAAAAAATCATTTTTCTGCAATCGTAATGGAAAGCAATAGTCTTAAACATTTTCCCGAGAAAAATATATTAGGATATATTTTTGGACACTTCTGGAGACTTCTATTCCATTTACATATTAAATTTGTAATAATTTCAATGAGAGACTGCATTAACGCAGCTTTTAGATAAATAACAGATATAGTATTTTTACGCAACATAGTTGATTTACAACAATAACACAAGGATATTCCTGCATTATCTACTCAATATCGCGATTTTCGTACATGTGGTTCTTTTGAATTAGGTACATGAGCGAATATGCGCTTGTCTTAGCTGGCGGTCTAAGCGGGAACCTCTCAACTGTAAAAAAACAAAATGGCAGTGAATGGCTATTTGATGACAATGTTACGTTTGAATTTCTGTAAAACAAGCCAACCTAAGTATTTATTAGAAATGTTTAAAAATTCATTTATTTTGATTTTTTTATTAATCATTAGAATGTCAAATACATCAGGAGTCCCCTACATAGTCTAATGGGTGGTCTAATAGGAGGGAAATAGAGTTTACACTATCTCCCAACGGGAACAGGAGAGCAGAAGAGTTGATGAGAGCTTCGGCAACTTTGAGTAAGCTTCCTTATTAGCCTCGCTATCGAGGACACCCAGTAACGAATAATCCGATTTACTTGTTTCCCTAAGCCTGCATCTTGAAATACGTAGAAAGGTTATCATCGTGTGATTCGATAAGACAAAACCCCCCGCTCCTTCCCCTCCCCACGCCGCCCCCCGATTGCGGTTTGTACCGCTTCCACTTTCCCGCTGAATAAACACGAATGCAATGCCGCCAACCTTGCGAATGCAAATGCATACAAAATAATAATAATAAAAAAGCGCCAACTTTGCGGGCAAAAAATCCCGCGAGCAGCCAACTTCGTACGCGCGAGGGCGGTGGATTAAAGGCTAATTTATGACTCTTGACTTTTGCTCGAAACAAATTTCTGTTGCAAATTTCGGGGTTCAGTACCTTCACAGGAAATACAAGTACATTGCCCCTATTCTGGCAAAAAACTTAAAATTGATCGAGATAGGATTTTCTGCTGGAATACGCGAGATATACAACACAAGATATGACTATTACACTCAAATTGATTCAAATGTATTCAAGAGATTTATTGATTATAAGCAATTGGTTAGTTTGCTTGAAGTAGCTGGTTTAAAAAAAGTTACATAATCTAAGACCTTTTCCAAAATATATCTCTCATTCCTCTGTAAGTATCTAATTAGTTTCATCCGATTTGCAAGACGATAGTTCTACGTCTTACCGACCAAGATATCGACCACTTCAAATTAATCGACATTTTTTTTATTTTTATTTTTTTTATGAGCTCCACACAGGAGGCTCTGAGGAAAATAATTTCATCAGGGCCTATATCATCTTTGGGGATGCACTATGGAGGGGGTTTTTAAGGAAAGGAAGGAGAGAAGAGTTCTGGGAAGGAAACAGGTTTAAGGGATGGGTAGGAATCTGGGGTTCAGTGTGTCCTGGTCATCTGCCTCCAAGACCGAGACAAACCTCATCCCATGAACCCGGGCACCCCCGCTAAATCACCAAACGTGGCGAACCACTTAGGGTGACCTATGGCAGAGGTGTTGGTTATCCAATAAAGGTTCCCGGGGCGGCGGTACCCATTCCCGCCTCCCAAATTGTCCATTCCCGACATTTACACTATTGAGGTATTTTATTTATATATTACATTATATCAGTCATAAAAATAATTATTAATTAGAAGCTGCAACACATCCCTTTCCAATAGGCCGTGAGGTCTAACACGGACGATAGATAAATCCGTCATCCACTGTCAGTTATCAATATTTACAAGCACTGTCAACAATCGATAAGAAATATTCCGACCTATCATTGAGAAATTTTAGAGCGGCCTCCCGAATATCACATAAGCTGTCAATATACAAAACATTTGGAATAAGGTCGTTCGTTATGCAAAATAATTGGCTTATTAATGAATGGAGGTGAACTAACGAAGCTCTTAGATTCTAAAGAAACAGTATTCGCGATCCATAGACTTACATAAACCCATGGGCTTGACGCAATCCATTTATTCCGTTCGATCATAGAGAAACGCAATATACTGAAGACCTCATTAACTAATCAACTTCCGTTTAGCCTCAAAAAATACATGCGTGTACCAACGTACGAGTATATTACAGTTAGTATTTCAATTTGAAATTGCCTATTACCAGTATTTTTAATTTTTACGAAGCCGTTTGTCATTTACATATGTCAATCCATAGAAAGATCAGCCAGTATTGTCATCGTATATCGATTTCTGATTAATTTCCTGTCAATGTCGGTCTTGCTAACAACAGTGTGGCTGTGCTCGGGAAAACGGTATAAAATCATCGGTAGTTATGCTTATCGATCCGACATTGTAATTTACCCCAAGATTACCCCAAGAATGATAAAAGGTAGATAAAAAATAGAATAGATTACCCCAAGAATGATATAAAACATTAAAAACCATAAACCCTCAATTACTTTTTTTTAACATTAGCTCCACACAGGAGATCCCGAGAAAAATATTTTCCCTTGGGGCCTATGACATCTTTGGAGATGTTGTGTGGAGGATCTTGTTTAGGAAAGGTAGAGGAAGTTCTGGGAAGGAAAAGGTACGAGGGGTGGGTAGGAATCTGGGGTTCAGTGTGTCCAGGTGATCCGCCGCCAAGACCTTACCCCATAAAGACATTTACCCATTAAACCCTCAATAATTTTTTCTTTAACATTAGCTCCACACAGGAGGCCCCGAGGAAAATATATTCCCTCGGGGCTTTATGTCATCTTTGGGGATGCTGTGTGGAGGATCTTTTTAAGGAAATGTAGAGGAAGTTCTGGGAAGGAAAAGGCGTGAGGGGTGGATAGGAATCTGGGGTTCAGTGTATCCAGGATAACCGCCGCCAAGACCTAGACAAACCTCACTTCATGAACCCGGGCACCCCTGCAAAGTCACCAAATGTAGCGAACCACTTGGCATACATCACGTTCTCTGAAAATCTCATTCACGAAAGTCAAATCGCTATAAAAGTAGCGTAAAAATACAGGCACAAAGTTTGCGCGGGGTAAAAATAAAACGTAACCCGTCTGCGGGTATTAAATATAATTTGGATAGATAGATGGCGTGGGCTGCAGGCTGCAGGCTGCAGGACGGAGGGAGGTCTAGCAGGGAGCAGGGTACCAGGGCAGCAGGCAGGAGGCGGGGGGCGCGGTCGCCTCCACGCGGTAGACACGGCAAATGAATGTGGCTAAAAATCACGTTAAGACTTCATTACGCTCCGAGGATATTTGTTTAAAATTTAGTTTTCCTGCCGCAGTAAGCCGGAGAAAATTTAATGGCTAAGTGAACGGGCGGGCGGCCGCGGCGGAGGCGGGGGGCTTCTCGAGTGCCGGCTGGATTTACTTGGACTTGCTTTTTTTATCTAGGATTATTTTCTTAACCGAGTCCCGCTTCTACATGTTATATATTTGTATAGACGGGAATTGAATTGATTGGTGCTCGGAGTTCCCGCGCTTACTCGAATTATAGGACTAATATTATTCACTGTGCTGGATTTCTTTACTCCGCTGGCTGGCTGTACTGAACTGTTTTCAGAGTAAGGGGTTGAAAGTTGGCTGATAATGCAGCAGCGATTGAGTGCAAAAGAACTTTCTACAAGGTTCTAAGAATTTTAATTACCGTTTACGATGTTACTACTGATAAACATTTTCCAAAAGCAGATATTTTACGTATGTAATGTATTAGAAGAGCTTCTTAGTGATGCCGACGTATGTCAGTAAAAAAGTGCTTCTATCGATGGCCGACAGGGGTACCCGAGTAGGCGGTGGCTGCTGAGACAAGTTCTGGCCAGCCTATCGCCCAGATTCAATTAGCCACTAGTATAGACAGGTCGTGTAACTTGTAGCATAATTATTGTAAATACGTAAACTTTTAATAAAACAGTTTGTTATCAACAACCTAAAGTCATGGAGAAGTAGCCCCACTGAATTAATAATTAATTTAAAATATATTATGTAGGTTCGACAGTTAATAAACTAAATAAATAAATGTTCTTGTTAAAATATATATAATTTTCCAATATTCTTTGAAGAAAATCCCCAATTATATAGATATTAATTTCTTGAGACATTATCGAAATCTTGTAGCTATTTAACGATGCAATCGCAGAAGGCTGCGAGAAAAATAATTGCAGTTTATGTGTTGGTACTTGGGTTGGTTAATGGGCGCTGCAGACCCCAACCCGTCTCCCGGCCGCGTATTTACAATCCCTAACGCGTTTGAGTCGCTTTAAATTTTCAATATCAAAATTTAAATATTTAGAAATAAAATTATTAATTTCTAATATACACATTTGAAAGATTATTTTATCTAGATTTTAGAACATTTTTTTGTTTTAGCAAAGTGATAAAAATTATCAATATAGAGGTGTATTTACAATATATGGGAATAATATTAAAATTTAAATATTTAGAAATAAAATTATTAATTTCTAATACACACATCAGAAAGATTATTTTATCTAGATTTTAGAACATTTTTTGTTTTTGCAATGTGATAAAAAATAACCAATATAGAGGTATATTTAAAATGTAAATTGTCGTTACCGCGACTGAATCGGTATAGGTTTTGTAAATACGCCTCCCGGCCCCGGCTGCAGCGCTCATCTCCCGACCGTCTCCAGTCCCCGGTCTCGCCCAATGTCTCCAGCAAGACAATTTAAATTAGTCGCTGACGAGGCGCTTTCGCGGGTTTCATACGTAGTTCGCCGCGATCACTGTAAGTGTCGTTGTTTGATAATGGAAGGGTAAAATGAAATGGTGTTTTACAGGTAATAAGGTCACTTTCAAAAAAATATTTTATTTATACATTCGTACGAAGATTCCGTTTAGAATACAGATACCCACATTACTAAATGAAAGAGAGATTAATTTGTTATTGACCAATCATTATTAAGGAATAAAATAATAATGATTCGTAATATGTATGTTCATACCTAAAACCTCTCAGGCGAATTTGTTCGCTTTTGGGAACAGCTCATGTAGGTCTCATAGAAATCGTTGTGACTACCTAGTGTCATGGTGAAAATATGATCTAAACGGATCTAAAATGTACACTTCCATGAAACAAAAGTTTCCGATAGCAATTTAAAAAAAAAATCTCTGTAGTGTTTTCATTAATTATTTTTACATTAAACGACAAAAAAGTGAGTTGAAAATGACGTTAATAAACAGTAAGTCTAATAAAATATCTATGTATTCATTTCCATATCAATAATTTTAGTTAGAAAAAAACAGATGGTGAACCATAAATTTTTTTTTTTAAATTAATATTTCAAAAATTATATATTTTTTTGTAATAAACAAATTTGAAAGCGTATTCACCCTGAAAAAGAGTTTTTAGCTTTCGGAAGCGATCAGAAATACTCCATTCATTTGAATTTTATTGCAAAGCCAAAATATTTTGACCTTCCGACAAAATTGGCTCGAGACCTGTGTGGTTACAAGATACACATGTTTCTGCGATTCTATGAGGCTCCGAATTTTCTTACAACGTACGGATAAAATCCGCAAAATAAATGTAAAAAATAATTGAAAGATTATTTCGCGGGCGTCAGTAGTAAAATTTTTAAAATATACAATTTAGAAAAGAAGATTTTTCTATTCAGTTTTCTGAATGGAGTAGCTGTAATCGCAAGTAAAAAAATAATAATTTGATCCGTAACAGGAGCCAACTACCTGGAATCGGTTAAACCACGATATCTTCAATTTGGAGACTAGTATATGTACGAGTATAATGTTGAAAAGTATTTGTTGATAGATATCTAAATATATTAAAAGTCATTTTAAGTGATTTTACATTAACCTTTAATTCTTACATACATTAATCCACTGAGGAAGCCTTGAGAGAAATGTTTTCCTACATAATTTTTGGGGATACTGTGTGGAAGGTATTTTAATGAAAGGAAGTTCTGGGAAGGAAAGGGGTGAGAGGGGTGGGAAGAAAATTGAGGGTCAGTGTGTCCAGGAGTAACACACGATGGGCTCCCACCGCGGTGCAAGGCGATGGGTCAAGAGAGTTCGGCTGGAGATGTCAAAGGGTCTCCCTCAACTGGCCTTTCCCGATCCAACGCAGGAAGTGGACAGACGCATCCTGGGATAAACCTTTTTTGTTTAAATTCCTTGCATACTGCTTACTAACCCCGTATGCATAGACATTGGAGGGTCTAGAGTCGTTCAAATAAATGTAGCTTCGTTCAAAAAAAAGTAGTCTTGACGTGTGCGGTGAAGGAGGAAACCATATGTTTCCTTATAACGCCGTTGGGAAAGTGGTGGGGTCCCCTCCGATGTTTAAATTCCTCTTTGAATTAAATTTTTATGTTTAAATTCTATTAATCTTAGTATTAAAATACTTCCCAACTGTTAAATGGTGTTTTAGTTACACGTTGAACAAATGCTGTACAAGCTCAGATTCGATGTGATATCTACTAATAGAAATAGTCTTTTGCTGTGTTCTGAAAAAGCTGACAACGTAAAATTTTGGTAGACTGGCACATGAAATTCCCGCCTTGAAAAAGTAAGGTTATTGCGGACAAATGAATTTTTAATTGATTGTTACCACGTGAATTTTACGAATTTAGATTAGAATTCAGTGATCTATGAAAGTGATGTTTTTTTAATAACACCTGTCTTCAAAATGTCAAAAATACGTTGGTAATTAATTTCTAATAATCCTCGTCGAGTTTTGATTCCGCTGTTTCTGGTGTCAGAACTACGAATCACAGCGCTTTGCGATAGAACATTTCATTCCAAAATGGTACACCTAATCAGTGAAACTCATTGGGGCCAATTTTTTTTTTGATTAACAGGAACAACTGAAAAATTTGGATGTATGTATGTATGTATGTAATGTATTTTTATAAGGTAATATAATTTTGTGTAGGTAGTACCTATACCTTTGTCATCCGACCGCTGTCTTCTCAGAGCAAGTAGAACTCCATCTCAGGATAGTGGAGATAAGGATTTGGAGGTCATGCATATAAAAGACGCTTATTTTACTAGTGAAAATAAATGTTAACTTTATTGCAGTTTGCAAGGGAAAAATTGAACCAAGGAAAAGTAAACAAAACATAAATACCTTGAGCATCTATCAAGATGTGGAAAGAGAGAGTTAACAAATTACGTTTAATTATTAATACCGCATACGTCCCGTCACCGTGATAGTCGTGATACTCCTCCAAACGACGACAGCAATCCCCAAGACACCGTCTAGCAGGTCATGGGGCCACAAGGTTAAAGGAAATCCACCCAACAACCAGGCACAGCTGATCTACACCCATCAAGCGGCGTATAGAAATCTCACCGGCCAAAGGAAGAGCAAAGTAGGTAATGTCGGCTATTACCCCAGAGTCGCAAAGCTGCTTCATTTAAAGGGAATCCACCCAGCAACCAGGCACAGCTGATCTACACCCATCATCACGCCGCGGCGTGTAGAAATCTCACCGGCCAAAGGAAGAGCAAAGTAATCAATACATCGCCCGTTGATTACAGTCTAAATTCACTTCCGCACGCGGATAAAGCAATCACTCGGCATCCGGCGAGGAATTAAACAAAATAATAAGGCTTCTATGCCATTTGAGTCGTCACACACTCACAGAACGAAAAATAAAACTCTTTCTAGGCTACATCGCACTAGAATCTCCCATAACAAAAACTCCTCTTCAAAAATCTCCTCTCGCCCCAAAAAATTACGTAATGTCCGCCGCCATCTTTCCTCGAATGACGTTTCCGGTCCCCTTGCAGTTTGGCCAACCAACAAAGTTAAAAAAAAGAATAAATAAATAAAGCATAGGCAATAAACAGTACCTATTTTGAGCAGTACCTGCTCACGAAATAGATATGTTACAGCTTTCATGAGAAATATCATTTTGGAATTTATCACATGTTGACCTAAGAAACATGTGCGATTAATTTGCAAATTTTAATTATTAAAAACAATAACTGAATACATACAAACACATTTTTACGGCAGTTAAAATAAGATAATCGATTTGTTTCACGTAGGTACCTAGAAGAAGGTTGTATAAGCACTATTGCTGTTGGTATTGTTGGTAGGTATCGGACAAATTGATGTGTGACCACCGAACAGAATCACATGACCGCTTTATGTAACTACCATCTACCATAAGGAGAAATATTGTCTTAACCTCTGGCCTTCCTCTCGTGTCTCGGCATTCAGAATAAACACGCCGAAATAGTCAAAGGAAGCCGCCCCACTGGCTGACTAGAAGGCTAGCGGGCCGGCTGCGGCCCACAGAGGTCCGGGTCGCTACTTTAACTGGACTCAAATATTTATGGAAAAATTGGAGATTATCGCATTATCTTCTTGTTTCTCTAGGCGCCTCTAATCCACATTAAAAATATTATCAAATATTAGGACACATTAAAAATATTATCATAAAAAATCTTGAAAATTAAAAAAAAACCCTTATTTCTATAAAGTAAGAACAATGTAATTTAAATTTTGTGTTAAAGTACCTTTTTGGGATGTTGTTATCCATGGTCTCATACAGTACTAGTCTTAAAATAGTTTTGGAAAAAGGAATTGTCTGAAAATAATTGGATATATCACGTGAAAGTTGAACACAAACACAACACTTAAATGTGGATTAATATGTACTTATTAATAGAATAATTTTACGTCTTTTGAGTTGTTTATGTGAATACTGCTCAAAACTCTCAATTGCTCCCCGCTAACCGGAGTTAGTTCTTACTAACGTAGCATAATGTATCCCCAATTGGGATATGTTGTAAGGTCGAAGGGTATAGGGAGAGGTAGAAGACGGGGAAGAGAAATATAGGGAAGTATGTCTTATCCTCGCTAAGCAATTTTTGTTTTAACAAAAGTAAATACACGTATTTTAATTCGGGGAGACTACGAAGCACTTTTTTTTAACAATGTGAAGGATGATTTTGTTCAAATTTTTGTCGTCGAATTCCAGTGTACCTTTTCGTATACATTTGGTCATCTTATTAGTATTTGAGGTTTCTTTTGTGTTTTCTTTTGCGATTTCATTTTGGAATGGTTTGAAGATTGGATATTGATTTTACAATACTAAAAATGCATTTTTTTTTATTTCGTAGGATTCGATCCTTGGTCCGCTGAATGTCTGGCCGCTGAGGTTCGTCAGGCGCTTTATACCATTAGACCAAAGGAGACTTGGATTGGATTTGAAATTGGATGGGACATTGGACTTATCGTACTATATTAAAACCGAGTAGGTACCCTGAATTAAATAAATATTTTATTGCTACCTCATTCTCTTACAGGCTAAATCCTATAGATGTATGTGTTTGTCTCTTTTTAGTGCTCTTTTCCGCTTCATTGAGTTTCAAATCACAACGGTGCTAAATAAGTTTTCACTTCGAAAAGTTGTCCAGAAAAGTATTTTTGGTCACCTAATGTTACGCTTCGGTCATTGTGCGGCCAGTTCTGGTACAATACTGCGATGCGGCGGTACTGGCAGTATGTCCAGATATTGGTGGTGCGGCCCGGAGATGCACGGGCACGACCTGGCCACCTTATCAGATATCGATGAAATTGATTGTTAGACCCGGTCGGGGCGGAAGGCACTTTCAAACGGTTAATTATATGTTCCTCATGTGTCGGATTCACAGCTTAAAAAATAAATGTTTATTTATCTACCGCGTGGTTTGTTGATCGAAAATGTGGAATGAAGGCATACCGCTGAAAGATCTGTTGTAACATCTTACTCTAACTCAAAACTGACGATCTTTTTGTGTTTACTGCTAAATAGTATCAACTTCTAGGAGTCATTGTGATGCCTAATGACATAGGGAGGATATGTAGATGATAAAGGAGAAGGTCAGAAAGTACGTGACTCTTCAGTTATGATCACCAGAAACGTTTGAAGCCATTTCAAGCAACATTTCGGTTCTGAGTTTTTTTTACATGAACACCTCACAAGAGACCCATCTGCTCCTATCTGGAGCCAGTGAGACTATGGTATCCCCAATTGGGGTATGTGAGGCTGAAGGTAAGTGGGGAAGGGGAAAGATGGGGGAGAGGAGGGTGGTCACCAAACATGGCTATAGCCCTTTCAAATGACGTTTTCATTCAGAATGGTGGTCTTATATCAAGGCGATACTGAGAGCATCTTCCACTCTGGAACGTGCCGCAAATATACTATATACTATTTTTTATTAATTCATTACGAAATAACAAAAATTAATTAAATAAAATTTATTTGCCCAGGACGGGATTCGATCCTGCGACCTTCAGATTACGAGTCGGAAGCCTTACCGCTCAACCACGAAGGCTGTCAAGTGAGTGGTGGTCTTTCACAAGGGCGATCCGATAGTATCTACCACTACCACTGAGACAGGTTACAATGGTGATTTCAAATGTAGGAACAAATTGAAAATAGAAATTACATTTTTCACAATTTTTCTTCTAGCAGTGAGAACATTATTTTCGTACCGCAAAGGGGTTGATTAAAATATAAAATGAAAAACTTAATTTATATAAAATAATTCCTCCTAACAAGTAATAGTAAAATTATTATTAACCGTGAACTGTATTACCAATGCTATTGTGTTGCCCGACAAAATATCCCCGACAAAATATCCTACGGACAAAAAAATCTCCCAACAAAATATCTACTAAAACCTATTTAACCTGACCTTATTGTTCTATGGGATTGATTGGGTATTGCATTCGCAGACTTGGTGGGTAGCATATATGTCAAAATCCTTATCACCCAAAAAATTTATCCCACCTACCTAATCTTTCCATCATAAATGTCACCATGAAAAATTGTTGCAAGAAAGTACTCAACTTTGGAGAGGTTTTTTTTTTTTTTTAAGTATGTTTATTCGGTTTTATAATTTTACAATATTTATCTTTAAAATCTTACAAAACTGATAAATCAGTTTGATTGTAAGAAGGTGACAGTGTGCTTTGCTGTTCAGTGCAAAATAACATCTCAGACACATAGCCACAGAGCGCATGTATCATAACCTCTTGCTATAAGAATATTGCGATTTTTAAATTAAAAATTGTGAAGTGTACACCACAAACTGGAGATCAGCGAGGCCTCATCTGCAACGGTGAGTCCTATTTTCCTTTTTCCAATCTGAGCTTATCTAATTTTCCAAAAGCACAGATCTGAACTACCGACTGACTATCCATCAGGTTTTGCAAGTGTATGCCATTTAATCGTCCCGTATAACTTAGCGATCACGTAGTTTCGGGACTGGTCCTTCGAGGGTTGCAAAGGCTTTGCTCTGCAGCACTTAACGCCAATTTACAGTGGAGTCGCAGTTTCGCGTTTTTCGTTTCACTTATTTTACATTATACTATTTTTGAACAATAGTATATTTTCTTTATAGGATATCTGTATCATTTTGTCTCATTTTTTTGTTATGTTAGATTAGATTAGGTTTTAGCAGATATTTTGTTGGGGGATGTTTTGTGCGTAGGATATTTTGTGGCGGGTTTAAAAGTCGAGGAACCATTGTAACGACGCGGTATTACCTATATATATTTCAGGAAGAATTATAAATATAAAAGTATTATTAGATTTCAGTGAGTGGTTTAACTGTGGTTTGTACGACTTATTTAAACTCACTTTTAAGCTCTTTGAAAACTCACTTCAACTTTTAGTCATATTGCTTTGGATTATACATTTTCGTTATTTTGCCCACCTTTGAAAACAGCGCGGAAAATCAATCTCTATTGTAATTGTTAAAGACAACATAATTAGGATTCTGTCACTGGATTTTTTCTACTCCCTCAAAAGTAAAACCCTCAGCGCTACATACACCTACAATGCTTAATGATAAATACTAATAATCAACAAAATAATTACAAAAAGTACATTATTTTAATAGTTTTACCATCACACCTTTCGGCATTTTTGGATGTAGGTATAAATTAAAGCAAATTTGGAATGAAATAAAATCGATATTGAGTTATAATTTTACAAAGCTGGTACGGAGAATAATTAATCTTTCTCATTGTAACCGCCCTGCACGATTGTAAGAACAACTTTCTACGAAATGTGGATTTTCGGCCGCTGGCTGAAAACGCTCTTATACAAACTTTTTAACTAAAGAGAGTAATAATTAATAAGTGATTTGCTGTCAGATCATTATTTTGGTGCCCTTTACAAAAATTATTTAGCATTCTTTTAATAAAATTTATAAATAATGTTCTTTCAGTTAAACTCCAGCATTTTGGGAGGCCAGTATGGGTACCGCCGCCCAGGGAACCATTGCCACAGGTCACCCGAAATGGTTCGCTACGTTTGTTGACTTAGCAGGGGTAAGGTTTGTTTGCATCTTGGAGGCTTTTGCCCAACAACTGCGTGGCAGGATGAATCGGGAGAGACTAATTGAGGGAGACCATTTGGCCCCTCCAGTTGGTCTCTATTGATCCATCGCCTTGCACTGCAGTAGGAGGGATGGATTCATACGTACGTCACTCCAGGACCCACTGACCCTCCGATTTCTACGCACCCCTCATACCGTTTTCTTCCCAGAACGTCCTCTTTTTCCTTTCCTTTAAAATACACAGATTGAAGATGAAATAGGCCCGGAGGTAAATTGTTTTCTTTAGGGCCTCCTGTGTGTAGCTATTGTAAAAAAAACGTTTCCAGAACGAGATAATTAGTTTTCTTATGAAATGCTAAAAGAAAATACAGTTAAATTTAAAAATTTTTGATTTTGATTTTTTGAAGTACGCTTATTATTTACTAGTTTTTATAAGTGGTCCCGTTTTACTTTTGCCAATGGGCTCCAATTTTTATACTTAAAATGTGTAAGCTTTTATGAGTATCTTAGTGGGATGTAAAACATGAGCACACAGGTCCAATATTCGCCAATCAAAAAAGTAATAAATTACTAAAGCAAACGTGTTAAATCACACATTGCTTCATCAAGAAATTTTAACAAACGCTCAAAACACAATGATTTGTTTTGATTGTTAACAAATCAATCGTCATCGAAATGATTCGAATAAAAAAAAAACGATCTTTTAAATTCTTTGTGAGATCGTAATATTTAAGTCTACTCCGAAATGGTTAGACCGAGAGAGTAGATACGTTCGTTGCTTCACATCCGAGAAGAACATTAATCATCTTCCCCATAGGCAATTATGTACAAAATGTCTTAATAAACATATGGTTCAATGAAATGATTAAGGTACCCCGGAGTTGTATTGTAATTTAAGGCGTCTCAGGAGATTTATAACACAAATTAGATGAAATTATTGAGGGATTTGGTATAGTCAATAAAGATATTAGGAACATTGACAGAACGTGAGTGATTATGAACGCGTGATATGTATATTACATCGTTGAAAAAAAACGATTTTATTATAGATTTTTACCGACGTTATACATTTTTTAATGCCTTGTTTTCACATATTATTATTTCATTGTTTAGTGGGCGAGGCCTTTTGTTATAGAAAAGCGGTTTAGGTTTGTTATATTTGAATAGTCCTACCTGGATATCAATACACATTTTTTTAGATTTGGTTTGTATTTTAAATGAGATAACTAGTGTAAGAGCGGTCGAACCCCAAAGGGAAAGTGCAATTGAAAATTAAATGTTGTTTCAGCGTCTCCGTGGTAGAGAGGTATGACTTTCGATTAACGATCCGGAGGTCGCGGATTCAAATCTCGGTGCGCGCAAGTAAATTTTATTTGATCACTGAAGATAATATTAACGACTCTCAACCGAAAAAAATCAGACTGTGCAGTTCACACGCGGTAGAAGTGAAACCTTCAGAAAACTAACGTAGATAAGAGTGGGGAGGCTTCGAAGCACCGCACAAAGAGGAGACCGATTAGTCTAACTCATTTTCTGGCAGGATAAATCCTATAGATGTAGGTGTTTGTCTCTTTATGGTGTCGCTATTTTTCGTTTCATCACAACGGAGTTTCAAATCACAACGGTGCTAAAAAAGTTTTTACTTCCATATGAAACAGAAAAATCAGAAAAAAATACGGCCACATCTAGGAATTTCTGCTTCCTAATTTCATCCTTCATTCTTAGATGTGACCGTATCTTTTTCTGATTTTTCGGTTTCAAATTTTCGATTCAGAGTCGTTAATATCGTCTTCAGTGATTAAATATTACAATTTGAGTTTTTTTTTATATGAATACCGCACAAGAGTCCCAACTGCTCCCGTCTGAAGCCAGTGAGACTATGGCATCCCCAATTGGTAAGGTATATAATACCTGCTTTTTTCTTTTTTAATTAGGGTGTGTTGTGAGGATGGAGGTAGTGGGGAGGGGAAGGAGATAGGGAAGAGGAAGGTGGGGAAGTACCTGGCTATTCAGATCTGGTCACCAAACACGGCTAATGCCATTTCAAGCAACATTGAATGGTGGTCTTTCATCAGTGATCCTGATCTTCCACTCTGGAATGTGACGCAAATATATTTTCTACGAGTATTATTGTATTTAATCGCAAAATAACACAAATCAATCAAGTAAAAATGTGTTTAGTGACTGTATCTGAATAGCCAGATTCTTCTTCACCTTCCTCTCCCCCACCTCCTACTCCTCTCCACTTACCTTCAGCCTCAAAACACACCCTAATTTAAAAAAAGAAAAAGCATGCATTACATACCTTGCCCATAATATTCTTAAAGGCTAGGGTATAATTGTGCGGTAAATTTTGTTTGTTTTGTGAATTTCTTGAAATTGTTTTTGATGTTTTACCTATTTGATATTATACCACTTTACAGGAGTGGTATTTATGGTCCTGTATTTCCTTATGGAGAATTAATGACATTTTTGTTTTCAAGTAGTTGCCTTAATTTTTCGGCACAAATAGATGCAGATTAGCACGCTGACTAGATTTATCTAACCGTGATTGTTAGACCGTTTTTACGCCAGTGGCCTCAACTGATACAAACGGCCATTGTTCCCAATTCTACTGATCAATTGTTGAGCCGAAAGTTTGACTCAACACTCCTCAAATGCACAAATACGCTCTTCCAAATGCAACTCACCGACCAACAGGCGAATCGAGCGTTACTAAACAAATTACTTAGCTGATCGGAAACTCAAATTGATCGATCGAAAAGTTGTGAACTCCATCCGTATATAATAATAATAATAATTGGATAATTTATAAAGCGCCGTTTTTGTGAAAAATCACCTCAAGGGCGCTGTATAATTTATTAGGAATGCTTAGGTTCTAACTAATTTTAACTAATATATTTTTTTAGTAATCTTGAATGTAACATATTGTGGATGGTGAATAACGCAATACATTCAAGACGCGATTACCTTACGTTGGCTTTTTGTGCTCCAATAGTGGACACGGACCTTTTTATCTCAGCGACGGTTGTCGAACGAAAATAAGATACATTCTGTTTCCGATTGCCGCTGATTTAACAGCTCGCGAATTGCTTCGTTTTCGCTCCCCACTTTTCGATAAAATGTAAATTAGGATGCTGAATTATTATTTAATAAACATGTAAGTGCAGAGCAATGCTTATTTGATTTTCATACCCAATACATTTGTGTACCCATAATATTATGACAAAAAATATTATAAGTCGCGAAGTTGGTATTGTCAATATAAAGCACAAGAGGCTAAATATAGGTACCCATAAAGTAAAGGCCGCACTAACAGTTGTTACTTCGTATATAGGTATTTCAGTGAAGTATCCAATCTATGAAGATGTTCAACGTAAACAACTATCTTTGAGATGACTTGCATCGATAAATGTGATAACTAACCCTCAGTGCCACTTCGATTATGTCAAATTTTATGTTTCTATTGTATTTGCTTTGTTCCGATAGATAGAATATTTCAGTAGGTCGAATTATAAGACGATCCTGATCATTTATTCAACGAACAACAGCTTTTGGTGTCTATCAAAATTTAGACGAAAATTGTAATCCGAATTACGTAACATTACAAGTGAATTAATCTCTCAGGTTTAACAAAAAAATAATGTCGTCAAATAATCCCACTTGAATTCAATTTCAAACAGATTCGTTCTTTTATGACAGACTAGCTTTGGCCCCCGGCTTCGCTCGCATAGTATTAGGGGGGGGAGGGGTTCCCACTCCCACTCCGCCTCCTCCACCTTCCCTATCCCCACTCCACTCCCCCCCTCCCACCTCCACCCCCCCCCACCACTCACATACTCCCCCCTCCTCCTTATATTAATATATAGGCTTATTGCTTGTATAAATTAATAAAGGTTATACGGTAGATATGAACTACTCCAAAACTGCACGGACTATCAAAGAAGCACGGAGTCAAAAAAGGCCATGCGTTTGGTCTGGTGACCGGACAACTCAGAATGAAATCGACTCAACACCACCTTAAGTCATTAAAAGTGTTGAAAAAAATAACAAATTGGTTAAGGGAACGTACCCATACTACGTGACCAACTTTATGCAATTTTTAACCCCCCCCCCGGTGACCAAAAACCTAAGCCCGCCGCCGCTCATTTGTACCAAGCGTGACATTTTGAAGACCCACCCCCCGCTAAACGTGCCACGTAGTATGGGTACGTTCACTAAATAGGTTACGTTAGGTTAGGTTATTGGCTATTTTTTTATTTTTTTTATTGGTTTTAAGCCGCCGCTACCCGAATTTCTACCGATTGCTTGCATATCTCCCTTAAACATTTGAAGTTTATAAGATCTTTAAAAAATATGCGTTATTTTTGAAGATAATATCTACACATTCCCCATGCCGAAACGCAAATCATAAGAAATCCCTCGATAGAAAAAATCGCAAAATATGCTCCGAAAATCATAATAAACACGTTTGTTTCAGTTATTTTACAAGTTGTATATATGAAAAAATTCACAGTGTATCTTTAAATGCTGATTTAGACAGCCCTCAAGAGATTTTTGCTATATTTTAAACGAGCAAATTTTAACAATTTTTTAATTTTCACAACGATCACTTCAATTTTATCGTTTCAAATATTAGCGCGCTCCCTTCAACTTTCGTAATTACATATCTTTTTTTTTTTAAATAAAGACAAACATTCCCGGGTTACGAATAACCCAACAATGTTTGAAAATCTCCCAGAAAGCCGAAAATGTTGCTTGTGTTGTGATGGAGGACTTAGCCAGCCGAGGAATCGAACACTCGACGCCCGGATGGGATCCAAGTACTATGCCCACTGAACAACTGACCGGTCGAATCTCTCCATCTCTCCATCTTCTTCTTTTTGGGCGGTGATACGGCGCCTTAATGACTTTTCAAAGGCGTGTTGAGTTAACTTGATTCTGAGTTGATATGGAACCGTTTGGTCTATAGTAGGTAGAACCATTAGGCGGAGCACAGCCGACTGGCATGCGCTATGCGATTTGCAGTAGTATAGGTGAACGTTGTTGGCGACACTTAAGTAATTGTTTATAGTCCATTTAAATTGTTTTTATTATCCTTTCTTGACAAATCTAAACAGTACAACATTTTTTTATTCTAAATCATAACTGGTACCTATAAGAAGTCAAAATTAAGTAGTTTCCGCCCGAAACAGGACTTTCCACCGAAACCGAATCTTCGGTGTCTGTCTCAGTTTCGGTCGAAACATAAACCGAAACCGAAACTTTTTTAGACATGTTAAAAATCGATTGTTAACTGTTATTTAGCTCATTTTTTACACTTATTCAGACAGTTAACACGGGTTAAATTAAATCAATAAAAAAAAACAATAATTGAAGTATTTGAAAACAATTTTTTTTTATTTATTTTACTTCTATAAAACAAACAAAATTTACAAAAAATAACAAAACATGCTGATTACTTCTTGGAACAAAAATTTGTCAATCATCATCACTTAATTATGAAGGAAGGACCTCATTAATTGAGTTTTTAATTTTTATTGCGTGAACGTTGTTGGCGACACTTAAGTAATTGTTTATAGTCCATTTAAATTGTTTTTATTATCCTTTCTTGACAAATCTAAACAGTACAACATTTTTTTATTCTAAATCATAACTGGTACCTATAAGAAGTCAAATTTAAGTAGTTTCCGCCCGAAACAGGACTTTCCACCGAAACCGAATCTTCGGTGTCTGTCTCAGTTTCGGTCGAAACTTAAACCGAAACCGAAACTTTTTTAGACATGTTAAAAATCGATTGTTAACTGTTATTTAGCTCATTTTTTACACTTATTCAGACAGTTAACACGGGTTAAATTAAATCAATAAAAAAAAAAACAATAATTGAAGTGTTTGAAAAAAAAATTTTTTTTTTTTATTTTACTTATATAAAACAAACAAAATTTACAAAAAATAACAAAACATGCTGATTACTTCTTGGAACAAAAATTTGTCAATCATCATCACTTAATTATGAAGGAAGGACCTCATTAATTGAGTTTTTAATTTTTATTGCGTTTACAATCACAAAATTCTTTTTATACATGTTAAATGTTAAATGAAATAAAAAAAAACAATAATTTAAGTATGTGAAAAAAATATTATTTATTTTTTTGCTATTACTACTATAAAACATACAAAAATTATAAAAAATAACAAACATGTTAACTACTTATTGAAACAAAAATTCTAAAAAGAACTTCGCTGATGATGGTGGTTGACACACGAGCCACTAACTCACCCGGTTCGGCAGATTTTCTGCCGAAACCGAAACTGTTGCCGAAACTTGCCGAAACCGAAACCGAACCTTCGGTCAGTCACTACATTTTAGTATCCACTGAATACTCAATCTGTGATTCGAGCTTCAACGCCATTTGTTCTCATTATCTTTGAAAGCGGACCGAGTGGCCGCGCCGCGTCGGGCCGCAGAACGCAAAACGCAGATCGCCCCCGGAGAGTCACACATGTACATCACGAACTAATGAGACAATAAAGCAATCAGTTCTGAGCAAATAACATCGATCCACGGATTATTGATGATCGGGGCTTGCCCGGCCCGCTAACCAACAGAAAGCCTATTGTTGCAGACCGTTCAACGCGATATCTTGATCCACGGCTAATATTTGTAATAATATCTACTAAATATATCAAAATACTCAAACGGCATTTTAAAGTATTAATACTCTTTAATAGGTGCAGTATTATATATCTTGATAACGTTAAAATGACTCGTATTAATAGCTTTCATTATGCTTTGTACATTAGGGTGAGTCACGACTGTATGGGGAAAAAAATCTTATTTTGATTTGTCTAATAGTAATAAAAGGGTGTCAAATGGATATAAAAAATAACGTAATTACTCCGGATGTTAGGTAAACCATTAACAATGAACTATTTTTAATAACACACGAAATAGAAGGAATATTTTGATTTTATATTTTAAAAAATTTGAATAAAATTCAAATTATCTCAAGGCAGTGTATTCAAATACTAGCAAAATCTTTCTTACTCTCAAATTTCGGCATTATTTTGCGAGATTCAATCTTGGGACTTTTGTAAATGATTTCATAGGAATATACTATATTTGCTATGTACGATTACAAAAATATGGTTTAAAGGATTCATAGTAACTTTTATATACACTAGAAATAACCCCTTAATGTGAAAATTTTCAAAACTTTGAAGTCAATCCGGAGGAAGAAGATCGAATCAGAAATTTGAAAATTTTTAGTCACGTCGTTTTGAACCCATTTGGCACCCTTTTACCGCTCTTAGAATTTAAAAATAACATTTTTTTTAAATGACCCACCTTATTGTACATACAACCATTTCTGACCAATGTCAGTTTTTAAAAATTTTCAAGGCTTTGAATCCCCTAAGGGCCTATATAATTTTTGGGGATGCTGTTTGGAGAGCCATTTTAGGGAAAGGAAGGAGAGGAAGCTCTGGGAAGGAAAAGGTATGCGTAGTGGGTAAGAATCTGGAGGTAGATGTGTCCAGGAGTGACGGACGTATGAATCAATACCTCACGAGAGGTCTAGGTTAGGTCACCCTCAACTAGTCTCCCGATTCGACCCAGTGCGTGGGCAAATGCATACACCGCCAAGACCAATACAAACCTTACCCCATGAACCCGTGCACCCCTGCTAAGTCACCAAACATAGCGAACCCCTGGAGGTAATCTATTGCAGGGGTATTGGTTAAAATTAAAATAAATGGTTCAAATTGAAAAAATCAATGGGAAGTTCTAATTTTAGGAAAAAAAAATCCCAATGTAACATTGGCCCCCGAAAATCGAAAAATCCTTTCACGAAATCGAATGATCCTTTAGAATTTTGGGAAAAAAAGCCTATTTTGAGGCGAATCGCCAAAACAAAAAATCTAAAAACTGACATTGGCCCCTTTAGAAATAAGCACGGAAATAATAAATTTGTACTAATTTGCATTTAAATTTGAAAGCAATACTTGAACACTAACTTGTTTCATGGACTTCAGGTAATAATATATCTGTGGTTTATTGGCTTTGTACATCGATCAAGTATTATCTAGACAGGGTAAGCGAACCTTAAAATTTACACCCAAATCAAACATGTTCAAGAAAGCATGTATCAAAAAGAAAGTGCATTATCTCGCAGTCGGAAGATTTGAAGAAGCATCTCTTTTTACTTTTTGTTGGTCTGCAAGGAGCACATTTGTATTCGAGCAAGTTCGTCTCAAGATCATTTTCAAACACGAATTTGAGGTATTTAGAAATATTTTAGGGAGAGGCTTTCACGAAATTTTTCATTAATAATTTAATCAGCTATATGAATATGAAAAAAAAATTAGTTCGACTGTTATAAATTAGCTTCGCGGCGGCGCGGCGGCGCGGCGTATCGATTAAAGTAACAATTAACACAAATCTTAAATTTATTTCCAGCAATACAACCACATTCTAAATTACGACAACCCTTTTGCCACAAAATGAATGACCTTTGCTTATTTCGCGTACGTTTTGAGAAGCTTGTGCGACAAGTGTACATCAAGATGGTATTATGAAATTATCCTTATATATTGATGGTTTTGTTCCATAAAAATATATCCATGCATATCATTTTCCATATTTTTGAATAGATTCCTCCGATTTGATACGAGATATGTAACAATTTTTAACCACAAACAGTTTTTAATCACCTCAGAAGTCAAAGGTAGGTTTTCAGTATATAAATGGCTTAAAAAAGAATCACATAAGAGTCCCAAATGCTCCCAACCGTCTGAAGCAATGAGACTATGGCATCCCCATGTTGTGGTATGTTTTGATGCATAAAGTAGAGGGGAGGGGAAGGAGACGCAGAAAAGGAAGGTGGAGAAATACTCGGCTATTTAGATCTGGTAACCAAACCAGCTAAAACCATTTCAAATAACGTTTAGATTCTAAATGGTGTTCTTTCACGGCGATACTGAAAGTATCTACAACTCTTGAGCATGTCGCAAATATACCACTATTTAAATGAATTAATTGTAAAAAAAACACAAATTTATCAAATAAAATGTACTTGCGCATTTGACCTCCGGAAACCAAGGAACGTAATCACTCAACCGCGAATGCCTTCAGTCAAAAAATAGCTGCATTGTCGTAGTAAAACCGTGTGTAGATCATTATATATTACATATCTCCATATCGCTTTGGTGTAGATACCGTAAAAAAAACGAAAGGGATCTCATACAACCCAATGAATTGAATTCTCTATTTTTAACTTTTAAGGTATAGCACTTCACATTCCCTGCTTCTACTATGTCCATAGATAAGCAGGTTCGATGAATAATTTGCAAACTAATCCGCATCAAGTCCAGGTATCCGACAGGAATATAATTTGAATATCTTAGATTTCCGATGTTCAGATTATCAATTTGTATGTCGGTCAAGTCAATAAGTCAACAACTGTCGGGAACTGATACTAGGAGAGGAAAGACGGGATGATAAGACAGCGGTACTTGTCGGCCACTCTTGACTCTTGGATATCCCTCGAGTTGTGCAAACATCACGTCAGCCACTTGGACTTAGCAACAACCCTGCCCGGTACCGGATACCAGGTACCCGGGAGCAGAAGGAGGTCGGATGGAATTTAATTTTTGTTGCTGCTGTCGCCACAAGTGGGAAGGTGTCTGGTTGTGAAGGAAAATGGTCAGGTCAAGCTTTCACATTATGGAGACGTCAGTTTATTGATATTAATATTAAATCACAAGTATTTATTGTTTTTTTTTTTTAAATTGCCAGGCTCTAGCAAATATCTGAGTGATTACTGTTTGAACAGTAAGACATACATTTAAATATATAAACTCGTAAGGGAACGTACCCATACTACGTGACACGTTTAAGGGGGGGGGGTCTTTAAAATGTCACGCTCCATACAAATGAGCGGCCGGTTGCTTAGGTTTTTGGTCACCGGGGGGGGGAGGGGGGGGGGGGGTTAAAAATTGCAAAAAGTTGGTCACGTAGTATGGGTACGTTCCCTAAAATATTCGAAACTAGCTGGTACCCGGCATGCGTTGCTATGCCATTTAATAAAGAAATTGTTTCTCCCCGCGTGTCCTTTCCCAATAGTCACGTTCCCCTTCCGCCCCCCCCATTCCTCTCCCGCGTCCTCTTTCCCTCTCGCGTTTCCACTCCGCCTCCTCCACCTTCCCTCTCCCCACTCCACTCCCCCCTTCCCCGTCCCGCAAACCCCCTCCCGAGCTTTCCTCCCCCTCCCAGGTTCCCCTCCCCGCTCCCTGGTTCCCCTCCCCCTCCTCCCGCGTTCCATAAATTAACTTCCGGTACATTTCAATTTTCAAACGGCTCGCGTGCCACCTATTGCAATTTTTTATACTAATTTCATAATGCCAGAGCTCACCAGACAATAACGAACACAATAAAAAAATAATTTTCCAATTTGGTGCAGTCGTTCGGAAGTTATGCGGGAACATACACTTCGGCGATTCATTGTTATTAATATAGATATAATAAACAGGGTGTTGTTTAGTGATACCTGACAATCATGAATCTCAGTAGGTATTGGTCAGGAAGGGTCGGGGTGAAGGTTTGGGCGGTTACTCGACTGATTGACCAGTGATGACATGCGCAAATAATTTTTATTTTAAATTTCGAATTGAAAAAAAACACCAAAAAAGTCACGAAAGACTAAAATTTCATTTACATTTTGTACCCCAAATGATGTCAGGAATCACTGGATAAGTAAGTCAAGTACGTCCCTTAACACCCTGTAATATGTATTTAAAAATAGACAAAAAGACGAGAAATGAACAGATTTCTAGATTTCGGCTTATGGATTTCGCTACATTGGTTCCTAATATCCTACTAGAAAAATATAGAATATTTGAAAGCGCCCATGGGAGGTGGAAAGCAGGCTTTTAATCGTAATCACAGACTATATAAATTTAAAACATTAAAGGGAGGGGGGTACGGGAACCACCGCCCCGGGAACCATTTATAGGATAATTAACACCTCTGCCATAGAGGTTCGCTACGTTTGTTGATTTCGAAGGAGTGCCCAGTTTCATGGGGGTGAGGCTTGTTCAGGTCTTGGATGCGTCTGAGATCTAGCACGATCTAGCACGTTAGTTCCTTGAGGGATGGATTCATTCTAACATTACTCTTAGACGCACTAACCCCCAGATTCTTACCCACTGCGTGGCAGGCCGAATAGGGGGAGACTGGTTGAGGGAGACATTTTGACCTCTTCAGCCGGACTTTCTCTGAACATTGCCTTGTACCGCAGTGGGTGGGATGGATTCATACTTCCGTCACTCCTGGACATACTCACACCCAGATTCTTACCCACTCCTCATAATTTTTCTTCCCACAACTTCCTCTCCTTCCTTTCCTTAGTACGACTATCCATCCCCTAAGATAACATAGGCCGTGAGGGAAATTATTTTCCTAAGGGCCTCACGTGTGGAGTTAATGTAAAATAAAATTCTGTGTTTTTATTTGGAGCGATTTTGGCAACATTTTGGCCAATTTGCGAAAGAGAGATTTAATTTTTTTTTTGATCTTTTTTAAAAGTTCCTGCGTGTTGCGATCATCGGAAAACTTAGTAGTTTCACAATTTAACAAAGGATGTTTCGCATGTCTTCTTAATTATTTGTTATTAACATTCCGTGAACCGAAATCATTGAAATATTTTTTCTTACGAATCGTCGTTGTTTATGTATTAAAAAATTATAATTAATCGTTGTTTATGTATTAAAAAAATACATGTATTGTACAAATTAAAATTCATATCTGTAATTACCAACCAGGTCATTCGTCAAATAGGTACCTCGTATGGCAATTTTAAAGTAAATAATATGCAGAATTAAGACGTTCATAAATTTAACGAAATTTTTGTATTCTTTATGAATTCTATAAATATGGGATAAATGGTCAAATATTTATTTATTTATTTAAACGCCCTTAGGGCTTTTACATAGAATGCTGTACATTTTTTAATTACAGTGAAAAGAATGGGTTTACAAAATACAAGTAACACATATATGTTATAAACAAAATATAGGTTACATAAAATATAAGCGTTAAAAAAAAATCAGGTTACATAAAATATAAGCGTTAACAAAGGTAACATAAGATATAAGAAACAAAATATAGTCCATAAAATATAGTTGACATAGAGTAGGTAATGTTTAAAATATAGGTTTGTAAATATAGGTTATTCAGCTGGTTTCTAATACTATACTATACTATTTCTAATCTCTATACATATAACCAATATTAAAATTCAGAGTTATGATTTTTTGAATGCGGGCGGGAAATTTCCAAACCGAACGTTTAAAAATTTCATAGCGCTCAAGGCTGAAATTGAGCATATTGCAGAAAATCCCAGTGGTTTGATGTATTTTTTAAAGCTTTGCTTCTTCTTATATATTGGGCCATCTGTGAATGTCTCGTGAACAACCACAGAATAAACTTAGAAACGTGCAACTTCAACCCCTCCTTTGAAAAGTCATCAAAAGTGATGAAAAAAATGGTTAAAAGTTTAATTTATTTCTATATATTACAGTATTTACCTAATTATTTACATTTTTTCGTAATATATTTTGAAAACATTTTTACATATTGCAATTTTATTATGTTGGGTGTAATGTAGGTTTGAGAATATGAAACTGTGTGTGGGCAATGTTGTATGTATTGTGAACACCTCACTAGGAGAACCTGTGCTGAGGTGTTTACGTGTTTATGATTAAGTGTGACAAGTATTTATGTGTTGTAGTACAAAGTTATTTTTTCTTATTTATTTTATTATTATTTTTTTTAATTTAACAAAAAAATATATACATAAGCAAAAAATATATATATACATATATACACGCATAAACTTACATATACATACACATACATACACATAAATACACATACAAATATATACACATATGTATGTACCTATACACATACACACATACACACACATATACAGATTGTAAGTGTATGTATAATAGGAATCGTTAGTTTAGGTTATTGGCTATTTTTCCATTTTTTTAAATAACTTTTAATGACTTTTCAAAGGGGTGTTGAAATGCCACTTTGTTGATTTGTCGTGAAATCCATTGTGTACAGCCTACTACATTACACATGGTTGCTAAAAATTATAATAATACGGTGAGAAATCAAGCTCGACATTAAATTAAATGATATATTCCGCCCACAGAAAATAGCAGGCATTATATCACCAGATACTTTCCAGAAGCACTGATAGAATAAATCCAATCGGGGCTTGCACTGAGGTACCGCCTAAGTAAGAGCGCATAATATCATCTGAGAGGAAAATGATAAAGTAGAAATGCGGAGGTATGAGTGTGTAAAGCGTAACAAATGGAGCGAGGCAATATTCTAAATTAGGTGGTTCATACTCGATTTAAAGTTTCAACTCGGGAGATATCTACGTCTCCGTTAATCTATGGCTGCCTATTACTACGTCTCTAGCTCTGCTGTATTACATAGAAGGTAAGGTGTATACTGTACAGAACGCGATAGGAATCCAGGTGAGCGATCTAGAGATAGATGGGATATTGAAATGTGTTGGGGGGATATGTCTGGCAGGAAGTTCTGCTATCATTTCTGAGGAAACTTTCCCGATCTCCCCCAGCCGGCAGAATTAAATGGGTACGTTCGGGAAGATTTGGACCTTTTCGATTTAAACATTTGAACGGTCAGTTTGAAATTCATAAGGAATGTTTGGGGTAAAGTGAATTTAGGGAAATTAATTGGTAACTTAAGACGCCGAACAATAATATATTTTCATAATAATTCACAGTTAATTTTCGATGGAAGCCTTTAGAGAGTCTTTTTAGAAATATCAATGTTCATGTTCAAATACTATTAATTGCTTTCTTCTGTGATTAAAAATGGGTTTCTGGAAGTAGTGGTG